>CM076575.1:545407797-545608058 GCA_034641835.2 Pinus albicaulis | reverse complement strand
ATGAAATTGGTGTTATAGCATCATTTCTCACCTCGACATGATTCATGATTGCTTTATGGCTTTTGGGCACCCATTCCTACAGACTTGGACAAATTCACTTAAAAACAGTGTAAAATCCCCCATACGCGACTATGCCCGTACTTTTCCGCGTGTATACGTGAGTCCAGCTAGACTTTTCCGCGTATGCCATTTAAATGATTAAAAAATATATAAAAAAATCCCTAATTTCGCGCTGGGTCGATGGTTACTCAGGTAGTCTAACTAAATTCCCAGCCCATACAACTGCTTCCAATCAATAACAAATGGAGGGACTAGTAAAGCCTCATGTGTATGGCCTAAGGGAGAGAGAAATATTATAGATATTATACTCTGTTGGAATCCCATTTCAAGTCTGATTCCCGTGCCTCCCGCACTTTCCCAAGCTCATCAGAGGGAAACCCTTGAGCCTTTGAGATACACATCCCTTTATATGTTATCTCGCATGCACCAGCTTAAAGGAGTCTTAGCTGGTGCAAGGCTGACTCCATCCACGATGGCCTGCGGGCGGCTTTGGAAGGATCAAGTGATCTCTCCACTTGATTACTTTTGTACGTGCTATTTTATAATACGTAAGTATCATGTCGTTCTAAATAAACGTGTTAGTGTATGCTTTTAATGTGATGAGAATATTTGTTATACAAGCATTCATTATAATTTATTTAATGTTTTATATGAATCTCACCGACCTTTGGAAGAGTAGATATATGCCGTACAACCCGTCCCAGCCGGTTCTTGTATTTCAAAGCTGGCAAGGAAGGACGGCCATAGTCAACTCCACTGGTTCAGTCAAACGAGACCAAACGGCAATCCTCTCATTCTGCTCTATTTAGTTTTTCCGAACGTGCATGGTTGTGTGAGTCTCTGTTAAGTAGTACGCCCCTGCTCTGTGGAGGTTGTATCCCAACCAACCTCTAGGGTGTTAATTCCCCGAAATAGAACTGGCGACTCCGCTGGGGATCACATTCTTGTGATTCTCCTGTTGGGTTGTTTCAGCTGTTTGGTAGGTTGCCAACAGTTTTATCTGTCATTTGCAGTCCAGTTTGTTTTCTTGCAGTCAGTCTGAAGTCTTGGTGTCTTTTCCAGGCTTGTTCTTTTGTTTTTTTTTCATTATTTACCTTTGCATACGCGCCTTCTTTTGCACACAGGCGCGTATACATGCTAGTTTGTCTGAAGGAAACCGCGTATACGCGAGTTTCCCTTAGAACAGACGCGTATGCACGCTGGTTGCACAGTTGTGAAGCCGCGTATACCTAGATAGATTTTGAATTTTTGAGATTCTTGACTTTCTGGTCCTTTCTGGCTGTAGAGGCCTATGTCTACAGTGTCTCTGTACTTACTGGAGTGTGAAGGAAGTGGTTTCATGTCTTTTCTCTCTTTCGTTTGAGTGGAAACTAGTCTTTTGGCAAAAGTTTTGTTTCTGGTGCTGGCACTTCTGGATTGAGTTCCAAGATCGCTTTCTGAGCCTTCTTGGCTGTTTTGCTTTATCAGAACAGAGAGCTTCTGCTCACTGACTCGCTCCTATCTTTGTGTTGTGCTTTGCATTGCGATTTTTGCTTCGTTTTTGATTGGTTTTCTTGAGTTCCATAGGCTAGGGTTTTGTTGCAATTTTCGAAGAACTTTTCTTGCTTCTTTGGAGTTTTTTGTTGCAGCGAGTTTGCACTATTTGTCTAGGCTGATTGGCTGAGTTTTTGGTCTTCCGTTGCTCTTATTGATCTTGCTACTGTTAGCTTTATAAGGTTTGGGAGCATTGTTGAAGTTTGTGCTTGAAATTCGGTCCCTTTTTGGTTTGGATTTTGATAGTTGTGCTTGGTCTTGTCGAGCTCTTGCTTTATAAAACTAAAAAGCCCAAAAAACATTTGTTTTGCTTTTTGTTTTTGCATTTCAAAAACTTAAAAAACATTGTCTCTTGTTTTTGTTTTTGTTGTTGCATTTTCATTTTCGTTTGGCCATATCTTTTGGAGCTTTTGTGAAGTTTCTTGCTTCTAGTTTTCGGCTTGATTTTGAGGAGGAGTTGTCATTTGATTTCTTCTTCTTGTTTTTAAGTGTTTTTGGTGTCCTTATTTTAAGAGTTCTTGATTTCAAGAATTAGCTTTCTGGACAACAAAAGATGAGTTAAAACTGAAGGAGCTTTTTGGGAAATTTCACTCTGTTTTAAGAGATTTTTGCATCTTAGGATTTACATGCTTGTAGTTATTTGCATTAGGTGCATTTCAGCATTTAGTTAGCTTCTTATTTTTTGTGAGTGTGAGTTTGCAATTCGAAAAGAAAAATACAATTTTTAGTCTCGTAGAACCTGTATAGAGATTACTTTTCATCGAAAGACAAAGAACTGCATGTGCATGTAGTTAAGTTTTTATTAATTTATTTTGCGTCAAAACACCATTGGTTTCATCTCCATATCCTTGTGACTTAATACAACAGCCCTTAAAATAAGCGATTTAATCTAAAATCAACTAGCAAGTTTTACTATGTGTCAATCACCAACTAGCTAGGTTGTAGGGCCTTGGAATAGGTGAGTGGAGAGTTAACTCTCCAAGGCCGCTCAAACAAACATAGAAGTTGATTAAATTGAGCGAAATCCAACTCCGTGAGGTGGACTGGGAAAGCTCTCATCCGAGAGTCAAGCGCGAGGGGAAGTGAAGGTTTGAAGAGGGATACCTCCTTCCCATTAGTCAATCTGACTTTACATCCAGCTCCACTAAAAATTTTCTGATACGACTGAGTCCAGCAGTAGCCACTCTCGGAGGCTGCACACAGACCGCGGAATACCCGTGGTACCGAGGCACGACGTCGATCACTTTCGCAGATTTCCGGGGGTGCCCTGCGGCTTCGGGTGCTTGAGCCTAAGAATTTCAGCTTGCTAGGAGTCATGTCCTAGTCATACCTTTCTGCTAGTTTTCCGTCTGCAATCATCCCAGACCGCTTTCGGAAGGCCCTATACTTCGCTTTCCTGTATTTTGGTGTCCGGTCCTCATCACCCGGAGCGGAAATACTTGGAGGCTGTTTGCTTGCTGTTTCTCAGGGATTTTTATTTTAGTGAGTGCTCTTTGCTCCTAGCTTGCCTAGCTTTTCACTTTTTTGAGTCTAATTTAATAAATCTATAAAAGTGGCTGATCAAGTGCCTCGACGTTCGAGGAGAATTCGGGGGTTATCTCCCGAGAGTGCAGAGCCTTCTTCGAGAAGGCGTAGGAGCGATTTAGCAGGTGGTTACCACCCTGTGGAGTCTGACGCTGTGGAGAGAGATCCTCCACCAAGGTCTGAAGGTTTCGTAGCTGATTCCGGTGTCGGTTCCGAGAGGAGCGTTCTGCTCACCTCGCGAGTGTTGTTTCCTCAGGAAGAAGATTTTCAGATAGAAGATATACATGAGCCTCCTGCTACAGGTCCATCTCCTCTTCCTCCTGATTATCCGTTTGTTGTTCAATACATCGGACCGGAGTTTGGGAGACCGCCGGATCTTCCATATCATTCTTATCTTTCGATGGCCACGACTGGGAACGTGGCTTCTACCGTGAGTGCTGCAGGCATTCAGACCCCTGCTTTTGTCGAGGCAGGGGGCACTATTGCTTCATCTTCGATTGCTTCTAGTGCTGCTATGTTTGGCTCTGGGTTCACCCAAGCATATGCTTCCCATTCTGGTCCCTTCTGTTCAGGGATGTCCATTAGTGGAAATCCCTCTTTTTCCTTTTCCGCCGGTGCAGCTGGATCTACACCCATGTCTAACATGGCTAGTGGATCAGCTTTGTTTCAGGGTTTCCCCTTTGGGACTGGGCATATTCCCAGTTCCAATCCTTCTTTAGGGTCGTTTCCGTTTACGTCCTAGACCCAGAGTTTCAACCCTTGGTCTGGGGGGCAAAGCTCGACTACTTTTACGGGATGGAATCCTGTGTTTACAACGGCTGGGGCAGGGAATCAGTTCTTCGCAGGTCATCAAGGGAATGCTTCTTTCCCTTCATCGAGTGCTTATCAGTCTTTTTCTCCTCTGTCTAATGCGTGGAACCCCTACCAGGGGCTTTCCTCTTCAATCAATACTTCAGCGGGGGGAACTGGTCTGGGTTTTGGTAACTCGGCGTGGGGAGGAGGTTCTTCTCCATTTTCTACGAGTCCTTTCTGGCAGCCTGGTGCCTCATCAAATCCAGACTATTCTTTTCAGAATGTTGGGAATCCATCCCATCAAGGATGGAATCCTCAAGCTCCGCCTCGTCTACCGTTTCTGGCAACGTTAAACTTGCCAGACTTGTCGAAGTTAACTAATGACCCGATTCGTTATAGTCCGGGGTGGCCTCCGGTCCCGACCAAACTTCCTTCAGACATTCCAAAGTTTGAAGGTAAGAATGGAGAGGATCCGGCGGACCACATCACCACTTTCCACTTATGGTGCTCTTCGAACTCCCTGATCGATGACTCAATTAGGTTGAGATTATTTCAACGCACCCTAACTGGAAATGCTGCCAAATGGTATATAGAGCTCACTGGGGGAAGTTTCGCCACATTTGGAGAACTGGCTGTCACATTTCTAAACCATTTTCAGTTTCCTGTCAGATATGAGGCTGGGACCGAACTCCTGGCTAATTTTAAGCATGATGAGGCAACTCACATTTCTGATCACATTCAGGAATGGAGGAGAAGGAAGAGGCTTATCAAAGCTCATATTCCAGGTGAATTCCTTCTCGAGTGGTTTTTGAAATCTCTACAGTCATATATTTCAAAAGATGTATCCCTATCTGGGGTATTTTCTGAGGAGCAGGCCATTTTTAGGGCCCAGCAGTTAGAACTGATCTATTCTCAGTCTGGGATGCTTTATAAGTATTTGCCCAATGCTCCTCGCTCCAAATTGGATTTATCGAAACCTAAACCTGGTCCGCATGGTGACGGGCTTGTCGGATCGGTCAATAGTAGTGCAGCCAGCCTACTTTCTCAATTGCAGCAGTTGTCTTTACAATCTGCTCCTTCTGGTCAGGCTGTGCCTGCTGATTCATCACCTTCCCAGTCCTTGTCCATAAATGCTGTCCAAGCTTCTGATCCCAAAGGAAATCAACAATCCGATGGGAAGAAGAAGGGACGTAATAACAAGAAGAAGGGAAAGAACGGGAAGGGCAATGCAAATAAAACCAACAAGCGTGTTGGTGAGGGTCAAAAGGAGAAAAAGAAAGTGAAGTTTCCATGCAAGCTTTGTGCTGGAGACCATCTCACACACCTTTGCCCTAAAATTCAGGATGCTCAGCGCCTGTTATCCCAGCAGGGTTCTTCTAGTTCCCAGGCTGTGCTAACAAACCCTTTTCCCTAAGGGCAGCAATTAGTTGTTGGCGCGAACCAAAATCCTGGGGCTTCCTCTGGAGGTACCCAGGAAGGGGAAATTCCATCGAATATCTTTATGATGAGTGCTCACGTGGATGTCGCTACGAGATCCTGTGATTATGGCAGAGAGGAATCTTCGAAAGCTAAGGAAGTTCCTGATGCTACTGAGCCGCTTCATATCACGAAGCCAACTGTTGAGTCTATGCCTCGGATGCCGAAAGCATCTTCTAAGCGGTCAACGATTAATCCGAATGCGAGAGCTGCCCAGAACTACTCGATTGTAGAAGATCTGGCGCAGAGTCCTTGTGCTATGTCAGCTTTAGAGGTACTCCAGTCTTGTCCGGCTCAGCGCAGTGCTTTGCTCACTGCCATTGGGGCTATTGATCCAAAAAATTCTCTTCTGATTACCTTTGATATGAAGAATTTTAAGAAGAGACTTCCTCATCATATGGCCTTCCATATTAAATCATCGTATCGGAAGACTAATATCTTTCACACGGTCGTTGATGAGGGTGCTTCTACTTGCGTGATGTCTCTCGCATGCTGGAAGACACTAGGATCTCCCAAAGCTGTTCCATCTAGCACTATTCTTACTGCATTCGATGGCCATTCTCATAGGCCCCATGGCATTGTCCCGGCTTTGCCCCTTTGCCTATCCGTGTTGGGGGCAAAACTGGTATAACCGTTAATGATAGAGATTTAGTAGTGGATTCCGCTTTCTTTGGACGCAACTCCTCCTGCTGGGGAGGCTGAACTGATTTTGGTGAGAAGATGGATGCCATTGCATCCTCATTATTTCTGATAGTATGTTTCCCCCACGAAGGGAGGATAGTCACGGTGGATCAACTGGACTGTCCTCCTGTAGACCTGGATGCGCCTTCTGACTCATCTGTGCCTAAGTTGGATAATACTAAGGCGCCTGTCGAGAATCTAGGAGTTGGAATGTATTCTTCCCCGATGGGTTCTTTTGATCTTCCTCCTCCTAAGGTGTCTATTAATGCTATTTCATCCTCCAAGGCTCCCCTTCGAAGAGAGTTCTTTCGAACTCATTATTTTTCGGACCCTTGGACCTTACCTTCCCCTACTGCCACATTAGTGGAAGGTCAAGTGGGTGGAATGGCATTTCCGATTTCTGCAGCTGAGATTGCATATCAGTCTATTGTTGACACTGCAGAATCCATCCCAGCTCCTCTTTCACCGGAAGAGTTGGATGGTGATGTGGCTCCGGCTTGGACGCTTAGTTCTTCTTCGGCCCAAGATTTCCTTGATACCACTCTTCCATCTGAAGAGGCAATCCTGAAAGCCATGACTGGTATAGATAGACCGTGGATGATTTCATCATCGGTCTTACTTCCCACCTGACTTGAACGAAGTTGAAACTAGTTTTCCAAGTCCTCAGTCTCCTGGTCCTGTTCACCCAGTCTTGAACCCTTTGGCACCAACACAGGTTTATGCTGAAGGGAACATGGTTGTGATCTCTCCTACTATCCCTATGAACATCCAGAATCCTTTAATATTGCTCGAGACCTTCATTGGAGCTAAATGCTCCAAAGCTCCCATGAAGAGGTTCAAATCTATACCGAGCTCTTCAAAGAGTATAGGGATGCTTTTGCTTGGTCTTATGAGGAAATGCCTGGCATAGACCCATCTATCGTCCAGCATGAGATCAAGACGTATGAAAACGCTAAGCCGGTCGGGCAAAAACTTCGTCCGGTTAATCCTAGGAAGGCAGCAGCCATCAAAGCTGAAGTTGAAAAGCTGCTTAAGGCGGGATTCATTTTCCCAGTCCCTTTGACTGAATGGGTTTCAAACCCCATTCCGGTAGATAAAAATCAAGGAACGATTCGAGTATGCATCGATTTCAGAGACCTGAATAAGGCGTGTCCTAAAGATAATTACCCCACACCGTTCATTGATCAGATTATTGACGAGTGTGCCGGTAACGAGATTTTCTCCTTCATGGACGGTTTTTCTGGTTATAATCAAATTACTATCCGTCCAGAAGATCAACATAAGACCGCATTTATTTGTCCCTGGGGTACGTTTGCATATAAGAAAATGCCTTTTGGCGTTAAAAACACTGGGGCTACCTTCCAGCGGGCCATGTCTTACGCCTTCCACGACATCAAGAAGATTATCGAGGCATACTTAGATGATCTAGCTGCTCATTCTCGAAAGAGGATAGATCATCCTGGTCACCTCAGGCAAATATTTGACAGATGTCGTTTTTATAAAATTCGATTGAATCCGAACAAGTGCGTTTTCGCGGTTACATCCGGTCGACTGTTGGGATTTATTTTGTCTAAGGAAGGGATAAGGGTAGATCCCTTCAAGGTTGAGGCAATACTTCGGTTGCCTCCCCCGTCTTCAATCCGTCAGCTTCAAAGTCTCCAAGGGAAGTCTAATTTTTTTCGGAGGTTTATCGCTAACTATGCTGAGATTACAAAGGGATATATGAGGCTGTTGAAGAAAGGAGTTCCTTTTCTTTGGGACGACTACGATCAACGCTCGTTTGATGCTTTGAAAAAGGCATTGACCTCTGCTCCTTTACTGAGTCCACCTGATTATAGCAGAGATTTTCTTTTGTATCTGGCTACAACAGAATCTACCATCGGTATGGTTCTGGTTCAGGAGGATGATGCTCTTGCTGAGCATGTTATTTACTACCTTAGTCGAGGACTGGTAGGACCTGAACTGCGATACACCCCGATAGAAAAATTAGCCTTAGCAGCAGTCCATGCTGTGCAGCGACTCCGACATTACATTATTCTTCGCAAAACTTATGTCTTGGCAGCTGCCAATCCATTTCAGTTTGTCCTAAGCAGGCGAGTGATTGGGGGCAAATATAATAGATGGATTGTAATTTTACAAGAATTTTATCTCGAGTTCATGTCTGCCAAATCCAAGAAGTCATTAGTCTTTGCGGAATTGATCTCCGAGTTGCCTTGTGGAGAAGATATGATCTATGATGAGTCCTTTCCGGACGAGCACTTGTTTCTAATCTCTCCACAAGATCCTTGGTATGGGGATATCATTGTGTATCTCCAGACTGTGAAGTTTCCCTCTTCTTTTTCGAAAGATGAGCGTCGTAAGCTGCGTCACTTAGCTAAGAATTATCTGATTATTGGTGATGCTTTGTACCATCGAGGGGTTGATTCAATCCTAAGACGCTGCTTAACTTTCGAAGAAGCTGAGGCTGTGCTCAATGATTCTCACAGTGGAGCTTGTGGGGGTCACTTATCTGGGCTTGCTACAGCCCAAAAGATTTTGCGTGCTGGATACTTTTGGCCCTCGATTTTCAAAGATTGTATTGAATCGGTCAAAAAGTGTCATCCGTGTCAGGTTTATACTCGAAAAATGCGCGCTCATCCAGCTCCGCTTTTTCCAGTCGTTACTGTTGGACCCTTTACAAAGTGGGGTATTGATTATACTACTTGTAACCCGCCTTCGGAAAAAGGTCACAAGTACATTATCGTAGCAGTAGACTACTTTACGAAGTGGGTCGAGGCTATGCCTACTTTTGGGAACGATGGTGAGACTGCAGCTCTGTTCCTTTTCAACCAGGTTATCGCTCGTTTTGGTATACCTAGAGAGATTGTCACCGAACATGGAAGTCATTTTCAGAATAGTATGATGGCTGAGTTGGCTCTCAAATTGGGTTTCCGGCAGGAGCATTCATCTCCATATTATCCTCAAGCCAATGGGCAAGTGGAAGCCGTGAATAAATCCTTGAAGACAATTCTTCAAAGGACAATTGATAAACATAGATCCAACTGGCATATTATGCTATATCCTGCACTTTGGGCATACAGGACGTCAGTTAAAACTGCAACTGGCTTTACTCCGTTTCAGTTAGTCCACGGGGTGGAATCCGTATTTCCTATAGAATGCGAGATTCCTTCCCTCAAATTAGCTGTTGAGCTTCTTCCTGACACTTCCAGTCTGGCGGAGCGGCTTCTTCATCTGGAACATCTCGATGAGCAGCGTCGAGATGCCGCCACGCTGAACGAAGCGCATTAAAACCGAGTAAAGGTTCAGTATGATAAGGCGGTTAAGCCTAGGCTCTTTTCGGAAGGTGACCTTGTTTTGGTCTATGCCCAAGAAAAAGATGCCTTGGGGGCAAGAAAGTTTAAATCGATGTGGTATGGCCCCTATATCGTTAAAAAAGTCCTTAAGAAATGAGCTTATACCTTGGTTGACTTCGAAGGGAACGAGTTGCCGGAGCCCCGAAATGGGCTCTATTTGAAGAAGTATTATGCCTAGGCTTCGGCCTGGCATCTTGCTTTTGTATATATTTGTAGTTTTTGCTTTGTACATATCTGATTGATTTTCGATTTTTGATGAGGTGGTGATGTTTTTTGATCTGCTTTGGCAGGTTGTGTTGGATGTCATGAGTCATTTCGGTTTCGCCGATGGTGCTAGTAGACACACCCAGAACTTAGCTTCCGCGGCTTGGGTGCTTCATTATCCATCCGGTCAGCTGTTAGTATCAAGAGGGGTCTGCATTGGTCCTGCTTCCAATAATATAGCAGAATACACTGCAGTTGTTCATCTACTCTCGGAGGCAATATCTTTGGGTGTTGATTCGTTGGTAGTTTTCTTGGACTCTCAGCTGGTGGTTTCGCAGTTGAACAATACTTATCGAGTACGAGATCCATTTTTATTACGATTGTTCTTGAGGGTACGTTTGTTACAAAGGTCATTTCAATTTTTAACTTTCATTCATATTCCTCGAGCTGACAATTGGTTTGCTGACTCATTAGCTAATCAAGCTTTAGATTGGCATATTAATCATTCAATACAATAATTTTTAATCATCAAAAACATCATACATTTGATACATTTATCACATCACATCAAACATCGCTGTATATATATCATCGGAGTGTCAAAAACTTTACAAAATTTGGATCCATAATCTCGTACAAAACTTGGGCTTATGCCCCATCATGTTCAGTCTCAAAAAATAATATACAGTCATCTAATATATCAAATCTATCTACTCCTGAGGACCCTGCCCAGAAGTGGTGTTCCTATAGAACATAACTGCAGTGGCCACACAGCGGAATAGTCTAACCCAGTCTCGGGGTACTCCTACAACCCGTCTCTGGACGGCTTTCGGCAAGTCCTCCACGGTAGCCATAGGGATTTGGCAGGTCAGTCCCTCCAAGTTTCTCTGCACGGCCTGGAGAGTCCTGTCGGAATCCACTGTCTCCACCTCACCTCTGCGGCGCTTATGGCGCGGTAGGCCCTCAGGACGAACTGGTCCAACATCTGAAACATGATCATTTTTTAATTGTCAGTCATTATGAATCCAATCAAAAACATCTTTGTTTTTCATTTTTCATACATATTTGAAAAATCCAAAAAATCATATAACTAAATTTTTTTTGCAAAAAACTTACCGACTGCTCCCCATGCTGCGTCGGGTGGAAGTACTAGACCTGGATCTCCTCGGAAGTCCATCCCAGCATAGGGATAGTCGTCCACTGTGATGATCTGTTCTCCCCACCACAGGAAGAACTCATCGTCCCAGGTGGTTCGGGGTACTTCGCTGCCCCCCAGTCTCTTCATCATGTCTGCCCAACGGGCAATTCTTGGGTCCCGCGGGCCGCTGATAGTCAAGATGACTCTGGGTCTCAAAGCTGGAACCCTCTCAAAGAAGAATGTTGTCAAAATGGTACCATAGCCAAAGTGTTTAGTTTTCACCTGGCGAATAGAGGTCAGCTGTTGTTTCATGTTCTGTAGCAGGGCTGTGCACCAATCGTAGACGTGAATCAAACACTCTACAGCTATACTCATTTGCGTCCTGGACGCCTGATGTAGAGAGGCAGATCCTGCCACTCTGCCGATGGTGAAAAGGAGGATCTTCATGTGAAAATCCCTGATATCTCTAATTGTGATCTGCGTTCCAACCTTTTTGGAATTATCTACACAATATAAGTGGACATAATCTTCCACAGTTAACCCTCCCAGGGGTTTTCCGTGAAGGTCTACTGGGTCTCCCCTCCTAGAGAGTCCAGTGATGAAATATATATCCTCCACTTCTATGCGTAGTGGCATCTGATCAATTATGAAGCAATCCTGATCTGGTTCCCAGTAATTTACAAGCATTTCAAGCAATCGCACATTACTTTTCATATTGGGCATTTTAAAGAATTTTAACAATCCGCAATTTCAGAGAATGTTTTGCGATGCGCAGTCCTGCATGACCTCTTGGTCTACTGCGCTATGCTCACGTTCCCTCCATGAGATGGTCATACTGAGAAATTTCAATAAAATTTGCATTAGCCACGCTTTTTTGGTTACGGCCCTGCGCATACGCGGTTTGTCTTATACACAGTCGCGTGTGTACGCGGGTTTCCTTCATTAAACCCGCGTATGCGCAGATACGCAATTTTTAGCAAGGGTTTCTAAGCAAAAAATCACTTAATTTTAATTTTCAAACGGACAAAATGAATAAACAGGATGATTAAGGAGCCTACCTGAAGTTTCGCTGAATTCCGACGGTCAGTTGTTCCTGATTTGATGAAACAAGTTTTTAGCTCCAGAGCTCTTTTTCCAAATCAGCTATGCAATAATGAACCAAATGAGAGGTAATTTGTGTATTTATGGCTAAAAAATTGAAAATTTTCGCAAAATTTCCTTATGCTTATTTTTTCGATCTATCTTAAGCTGTATAACTCGATTGCTTGGAAGTGCCCAGTTTGGTATATTTTCAGGTACATTTTGACGATTTTGAGATTTTTCCCTGTTTTTGATCCATGATTTCCGACTCGTCACGGCAGGTATATGATCTTCACTGGCATATAGGTTAGGGAATCACTTTCCGTTGCATTTTGCATACTAGCCTCCATATTGATCACTTGCCTTAGGGTCGATCCCATCAGGTCATGAGTATTACACCCATTTCACTCGCCGATTTTTTAATCATGACTTGATGGTAGAGCCTTCCTTTATATGGGCTTCCTAGTTAGTTCCTCGCTATCACTTGTTGCCCATGCTGCTTTTTATGTAGGCTCGGGAGTCCTCTTTAGTCCCGCCATGTCTTCTATGTTGAAGCTTCATTCTTCTCCTTCATCACTTATCATTTTTCTGGCTTATACCCTAGAGGCTCCCTGGTGTCGTTAAGTTGTATTACTGCATTGCATATTGGCTACTTTTTTATCCTGGCCTTTAGCCGGCTTCATTTGCATACTAGCCTCCATATTGATCACTTGCCTTAGGGTCGATCCCATCAGGTCATGAGTATTACACCCATTTCACTCGCCGAGTTTGTTTTGCCTCCTGCAGGACAGACTTATACAGTGTCACTTTTTACTGCCATGGTCATCACAGAGTTGTGCTTTTGTTCAAGGGAAGTCTAGCCTGAGTCGGCCATTCTGCGGTGTCTCTTGACTCATTATTCAGTCGGCCTTCCCGGTCTTTTCAGTATCATGTTCTATCACATCAGATGTTTTGGTCTTCTGCTCGTGCTGGTTTGAGAAGGTCCCCATTGACTTCTTGCCGGCGGGTTTGTCTCTTATCGACTACGACACATTGCTCTGAAAGCAAACCTAGAGCCGCACCTTGGGCCTATTTCCATCATTGATAGGTGACCTCGTGCTCAGCATTTGATCATCATCATGGGTCTTTGACTGAGTGGTTTCCCCTGTGTTCGACGTCAGCACACATTATCACACTTGGGATTCGTGCAGTACCTTGATTTCCATTTGACCCTATCGGTGGATTTCTCGCCTCTGTGTTAGCTTTCATTATTGGTTGGTTCAGAGGGTTTCTTCCGTGCGCTAGCTTCATCTTGTGCATGTCGGAAACGTACTTCGGTTTTGGTTCCATCACTCTACTTCGTCCGATTCCTTCCAAATCTTGGCATGCGGGTTACACTCGCGCTGGACTGATGTGGGATGCCTTAATGCCTTCCTTCCAGCAAATCTTTTCCCATCGACTCCGACTCATTGCTCTGGGAATAAGGTCTAGAGTCTTTTTGTCAGTACCTTAGGGTTTGCAGTCATCAGTGGCAGACTCTTCGCTATCGACAGTGGGGATTCATCATTGCCTTCTGATTGGTAGATTCTTTCAAGTGTTCGACTTCAACTCATTCATTCGCACTTGTTAGATTGTACTGGGGCACCTTGACACTCATTTTCATTATTGGTGGGTTGTCTCGCGTTGGTTAACGGTATACATCATTGACCGGTAATCCAACGATTTCTCACATGGTCGACTTCAGCTCATTTATTCCCATTGTGTGGAATTGTGCCATAGTGATCGGTGAAGACCTCGGGTTGCATCAGCATTTTTCGGTTCACTTTTGACAGTCCATTCAGTTTCTGCCAGTGATGCCGTCCACCCTTATATGTTGCAATTCAGTACAGCAGCATCCTATATGTTGGCTCCCGAGTTGCGTGATTGTACCGTTTGATCCACCTCTTATGATCCGGTACTTGGAGATTCAGTTACTTGATCAGACATCCAGTTGCACCATCTTTGATCAGCTTTCTATATGTGATACTTGGACATTGATTCAGACTTGTATTTCCGGGCCATGCTCAGATGATTCATTGTGTACTTACAGTTCAACTATACTTGTATACATGTTGGATCTATTTCGGTACTTTCCATATGATGTATTTTTGACTGAGCATGGGTATGCCCACCTCAGCATGAGTTGACTCTCTGGTTTCTTTCATTGGTTTTTGGCAGGCTGAAATCTGGTGAAGTCCTCTCTTGTCCTTGCGAAGTTCTTTCTATGTGCATAATACATTTCGGCCATCATGTACCCCTTCTGACCTCATATATTAGGGGGCATCTGTTATATCATCATTTCTCACCTTGACATGATTCATGATTGCTTTATGGCTTTTGGGCACCCATTCCTACAGACTTGGACAAATTCACTTAAAAACAGTGTAAAATCCCCCATACGCGACTATGCCCGTGTTTTTCCGCGTGTATACGCGAGTACAGCTAGAATTTTCCGCATATGCCATTAAAATGATTAAAAAATATATAAAAAATCCCTAATTTCGTGCTGGGTTGATGGTTACTCAGGTAGTTCAACCACCCCAGCCCGTGGCCAACTGTTTCCAACTGTTGAAACTACTTGGAGGGACTATAAAAAGCCCTCATGTGTATGGCCTAAGGGAGAGAGAGAATTGTTGATATTATACTCTGTTGGTATTCCCTATCCAAGTCTGATTCCCCGTGCCTCCTGCACTTTCCCAGTTCATTGTAGGAAACCCTTGTTTCCTTGAGATACACATCCCTTTATATGTTATCTCGTATGCACCAGTTTGGAAGGAGTCTTAGCGAGGCAAGGGCTCGACGGATCCGGACGACGGTCTGCGAAGGCCTTGGAAGGATCAGGTGATCTCTCCACTTGATTACTTTTGTACGTACTATTTATAATACAGAAGTATCATGCTGTTCCCAAAATAAACGTGTTAGTGTATGCTTTTATGTATGAGAATATTTTTTATACAAGCATTCATTATGATTTATTTAATGTTTTATATGAATCTCACTAACATATAGAGTAGATATATGCTGTACAACTTGTCCTTTGTGCTGGTTTCTTCTTGTATTTCAGGTTAAGGAGGAAGGACGGTTGCAGGGAGTTTGGACTCCACGTGGATCTACTTCAAACGTAGGACCAATGGGTAAATCTCTCATTCTGCTCTATTTAGTTTTTCTGAACGTGCATGGTTGTGTGAGTCTCTGTTAAGTAGTACGCCCCTGCTCTGTGGAGGTTGTATCCCAACCAACCTCTAGGGTGTTAATTCCCCGAAACACCAGAATATGCAAGATATTGCCAAATAAATCAAGGAGATGAGGGTATAAATATAGAAGGAATCCCCTAGAGGGTTTCAACATGGAGAGAGTTCTGGCACCTCACATTATTGGTGTGAGCAACCAACATTATAACCAGTTTCAAAATGCTTCGCCATGCCTACATTCCTAGTAATAGGAAATGAGGTAGGAAGACAACAAGAGGAGGAGAATCTTGGTGATTATTTCCTATAATATGAATCTCAATCTCAGAGGTTCAAGGAGCATCTAAACTTCCAAGGGTTCTGTCGGATCAAGGATAATAGAAGACCCAATAATCACAATAGAGGTGGAGGGTACATGAAAAACAATGATCTGTAGCATACTATGTGTAGATTCTTTCTGCCCACTTTTTATGGGTCACCCAAGTGCACATAAAAGGCTTGGGTAGAGAAATTATACATCTATTTTTAGTTGAACCGAGTTTAAGATATGGATGCCATTATAATAGCAACGTTGCATCTTGAAGGTGAAGCACAAGAGTGGTGGTTTCACGGTCTATCTACACTAGGGCATGCTAGTGTAATTGTTTATGCATAAATTACCCAGAGGTTGGTGGAAAGATTTGATCGTAGAGATCCAGAAGAAAATTTTGTTGAGTTAGCTAAGCTCAAGCAAACAGGAGATCCGAAGACTTATATCTCTGAATTTGTAAAACTTTCATTCACGGTGCCAGATCTATCTACAACTAGAAGAGTATATGTGTTTATTGATGGACTAGCAGAGCCTTTGCACGGGTTGGTAAAATAAACTACAAAAACTATGCTCCAGGAGGCTATTGAGAGGGTTAGATACTTGCAGCATGATTTTCCAAGGGAAAGAGCCCCATTTCAGCAAAATTTCTCCTCGCAAGCAAAGGGGAAATATGGGAAGGTTCCTCCCTCAAGGGAGAACTAAGAAAAGGGATCTCTTACTGATGATGTCCAAGGAGTTCTAATAAGGAGAAAAAATTTCTTCACTTTCCAAGAGCCATGGGCACCAGGCATTAGTATGCTGCTAGGAAGGCACATTATATTGAGTTATTCTATGATGATGGAGAGGAGGGATCAGAAGACTTGAAGTGGGATACCAGCACTGTAGCAGCAAGAGGGGATTCACCACCACCAGGAGGTGGGAAGGGAGTATTTTCTCCAACTAGAGGAGCCCTTGTAGCCTTTCAGGAAGTTCCCAAGTATCTAACATTGAGAGTCTGAGGCACTATTCAAGGGTAGAGGGTGTCTGTATAGATAGACAGTGGGGATAGACACAACTTTATTGATACTCATTTAGTGGAGAGGAGAGGCATTCCCACCGATGATTTCTACGTATTCTCAGTCTTGGTTCCAGGAGCTAGAACCATGCAGTCTGTCAAGTATGTTCCGGAATTGACTATCACGTTGGGGACTTACACATTGACATACCACTTCTTTGTGGTTTGTATTCCAGACGCCAATGTGATATTGTGTGTTCATTAGTTGATCACTTTGGGGAAGGTCACCGCTGATTGGGAGACCTTGGATATTGAATGGACAGATAAGGAGAGTGGTGAGCACCAAAATATCAGGGGCATGCACACCTATCCACCCCAGATTGTATTAGCACATAGTATGGAGGTTTATTTGCGCAGGGGAGATATAGAGTGGGAAGTGGAACTTTGTATGTCAGAGGCAGGAGGCAAGGGTGCACTAGTACACCTGGATGTGCAGCCCATTTTAAATCGTTATTCTACAGTATTTGGGTACATACCACCAGGGAGGCCACCAGACCGGGGATTTGAGCATACAGGGGATCCACGCAGTGATCACCACACCCTATAGGCATCCCAAAGCCTGCAGGGTTGAGATTGAAAAATCCATTCAGGAGCTCTTGGCTTTAGGACATATCCGACCCAAAACCATTCCTTTTTCATCTTCCATGGTCTTGTTGAAGAAGAAGGATGGAACATTGAGGATATGCATTGACTATAAAGCTTTGAATAAGAAAAAAATGAAGAATAGGTACCTGATTCCAAGGATCGATGAGCTAATGGATGAGCTAAGGGGATCAAAGTACTTCTCAAAGATTGATTTGAGGTTAGGATACCATCAGATCAGGGTGAGGGATCAAGATATCCCCAAGACTGCATTTATATGCCACTATGGCCACTTTGAGTTTTTGGTGATGCCCTTTGGGTTAACCAATTCTCCGGCCACTTTTCAGTCTTGCATGAATCACATCTTCCATGGTCAATTGAGGAAATTTGTGTTGGTTTTCTTTGGTGACATTCTTATTTTTAGCCACACATGGGAGGAGGATCTGCAACATATTGAGACAATATTATGCATTCTTGAGGAGAAACAATTATATGCTAAGCTCTCCAAGTGTGAATTCTGGCTCACAGAGATGCTCTATTTGGGCCACATCATTGGATTGGATAGAGTGAGAGTTCACGAGGAGAATATCTGTGCTTTTCAAGATTGATCTGAGCCAAAGATTGTAGCAGAACTTTCAGGGTTTATAGGCATCTGAACCTACTACCAGAAGTTTGTCAAAGGGTTCTCCCAACTAGCAGCACCACTCACAGATTTGACCAAGAAGGGAGTCTTTTGTTGGAAATACACTACACAAAGAGCCTTTGATAGGCTCAAGGAGGTGATGAGCAGTTTCC
Source organism: Pinus albicaulis (assembly GCA_034641835.2). Classification (NCBI taxonomy): domain Eukaryota; kingdom Viridiplantae; phylum Streptophyta; class Pinopsida; order Pinales; family Pinaceae; genus Pinus; species Pinus albicaulis. The sequence goes on along the minus strand of CM076575.1, from coordinate 545,590,270 downwards.
TAGTGTTGGTATTGCCTGATTTTACCCAGCCCTTTGTGCTGGAATGTGATCCTTCAAGGGAGGGCATTGGAGCAGCATTAATGCAGGGGATCCACCCCATAGCTTTTGAAAGTTGAAATTTGCTGCCTCATGAGATGTTACATTCTATATATGATAAGGAAATTTTGGCTATCATGCGTGCATTGGCCAAGTTCCAGTAGTATTTGGTGGGCAATAGATTCCACGTGAAGACGGATCACAATAGTCTTTAGTTTTTCCTTGAGCAGAAGCAGCTACATGAGTGGCAGCAAAAATGGGTTAGCAAGATCCAGGCATATGAATTTGACATTCAATATGTCAAGGGGAAGATTAGTGTGGTAGCAGATTCCTTATCATAGATACCAGTAACATTGTCATTGATGAGTGTGGATACATATTGGAAGGCTCACGTGTTTCTAGAGTATTCCAAAAACCGCTTTGCATGTGAGAACCTAGATGGACAAGTGACTGATGAGAGGTTTAGAGTAATGGATGAGATCATCTATTACCTGGAACAGATCTTCTTGACTATATTTTTAGTCTTAAGGAGAATATTTTTCATGCGGCACATGATTCCCCACTTTCAGGCCATCGAAGATTCACTAAGACATATCGAGCCATTTGGGAGAGATTCTCATAGAAGGATATCAAGGAGTATGTGCTTCAACACATCAAGCAGTGTGTAGTTTTCCAATAGAAAAAAGGAAAGAAAAACCATCCTACAAAGTTGTTGCAGCCACTCCCTATTTCGGAAGGAAAATGGGAGAGTATGTCAATGGACTTCATCACCAGTTTACTAGTAATAAAGGGGAAGGATTGTATCTTTGTAGTTGTTGATGGACTAACAAAGTATTCACATTTCTTTGATATTTTTGCATGATACACTGCTTCACAGGTAGTCAAGCTCTTCTTTAGAGATATTTTCATACTTCATGGTCTTCCTAAGATCATATTCAGTGATAGAGATAGCCGCTTCATGGGTGGCTTTTGGTAGGATATTTTTCGGTTGGTTGGTACCGACTTGACACTGAGTATCAGTTATCACCACTAGACTGATGGTCAGAATAAGATAGTAAACAAGTGGCTGGAAGTCTACTTGTGAAACTATGTTTCAGGGCAGCGAAGAGCATGGCTGCATTGGCTCCACTTCGGAGAGTATTTCTACAACACGACATTTTATATGTCGATCGGTATGTCTCCATTTCGAGATCTATATGGGTATGATGATTTATCATTTTTTTATGTGTATTTTTTTAGCAAGAAAGGCTCCTACAGCCAAGGAGTGGATCCAAGAGAGTCAGGATATACTTTGTGCTCTCAAAGACAACATTTCTACAGCCCAAAACTAGCAAAAGTTGTATGTAGATCATGGTTGGATAGAGAGGAAATTTGAGGTGGATGATTTTGTCTATCTCTGTCTTCAACCTTACAAATAGTCTACACTGAAGGAGAAGGGGGCTGAGAAGCTTAATCCCTGATTCTATGGGCCATACAAGGTGATTTTTCATGTTGGGGAAGTAGCATATGAGTTGGAGCTCCACATTGGGAGTAAGATCGATAACATTTTTCATGTCTCATGCCTCAAGAAGGCCATTGGACAACATGTCATTGCCACCATGGATATCCCACCTATTTATGATGACGGTCATATGGTTTTATAACCGAAATCTATCTTGGATACTCAGGAGAGGAAACTAAGGAGCAGAGTGATTAAAAAATATCTAATTCGATGGAGGAATATACCGGATGAGGATTCCACTTGGGAAGTAGAGAATATTTTGCAGCATCTGTCTTTCCATTTCTTTGAGGACAAGAAACATTTTGGAAGGGAAGACTGTAATATTACTAATTATCTTTTAGCTATTTGGAACATTAAAATTATATTTTGTTCATAAATTAGATGAATAAGTGGGTAGAGAGACCCTTAAATCTATTTAGTAGGAATAAAACCACTTCTAGTGTGAAAGTGGATCAATATAGCTAGTTTAAATAAAGAAACCCTTGGTGTGAATGGGTTTAATTCATGTGGATAGGGTCAAGGTTGACCAAATCAACAACGTTGTCATGGAGGGAGTGGAGATAGTGTAGGACAATGCAGTTATGATGGAGGAGTGTATACATAGGAGTAGCACATTTAATGAGTGGAACCAAGGGTGAGGAAGATCACAAAGCATATAAGGAAGGGGATGGAAACCATATAAGACATTATGATTATTTTTTGTGTTGGTTTTTTATGAATTTCTGCACGCTTTCACTGTTTAGATGAGTTTTCTATGTTGTTTAGCACAAGGGTGTTTTTGGGCGGAAATCCCACCCTAATCCTTGGGGGACTTTGAGTTCCCACTCAGGAGAGGTTAATTTGAGCTTCATTCCACCATATAACATCAATCCAAGCTTAAACCATCTTCAACAGCGCATTCTCCTATAGAAACTGCATTGTTTGCAAGGCAGTTGTTGTGGAGGGTTGAAAACCCCATTTTGTGAGCTTGTTTTTTAGTGAGGGGAGAAAACCTTCATTCGGAAAGTTAGTAGGGAGGAATACTAGCTATTTTCTTGTCATATCAGCCATCTCCCAATAGTTATTGAGTTGCAGAGCATAATTCAACCCTAGGGATACATTTTTCATAGTGTGTATTTCTAGAAACCCTTTCTGGGTTGTCTTGGAATTGTGCTAGAGAGCCTAGATCTCCGATCCTGGCATTTTCTGAGCACTATATCAGAAAATCCTTGTATTCATATTTTCCAGCTATAGTTATTCTCACTAGGACTATGCATTCATGGCCTTCCGACATTTTGTGTAGCAGCAATATTTCTTGTTTGGGTGTATTGGATCATTGGAGGCTTGTTTTTCCTAGCTTGAGTGTCTTTTTCCTTAAGATATTATACTCATTTCTGCAACTATACATAATGAAATGGCTCTATGATTTCCTCATGTTTTGATGTACTAACATTTACTGCAATTTCTTGTTTTATGTTTAATATTCCTATTTTTATTATTTTGGAATAATATAATAGACAACCACATAGATACAATCCTTGACCTGCACCATAGGAAAACCCTTGATGAAATCCATGGAAATTCTTTCCCACTTCCCCTTAGGAATGGGGAGTGGCTATAATAATACCGCAGCATTTCTCAACTCCCCTTTGTTCCTCTGAAAAACTTCTCACTCCTTGATGTTAGTATGAATTCTTTGTCGAAGCGTACGAAAAAGAACCACTTTAGCTACGCATAACTAATAGCCCTAACAACAATAATGGCTGCAAAACATCTTCAGATCTGCAATTAGTAGTTAAAGTGCTGCAACAAACGGATCTATAAATGGAAAGACATTAAGCAGTAAAGTAAAGAGTTTACTCCATGCATCCAACAGAAAAGACAAGAACACGATTTTTGAATGAATTTTTATATTACAGGGCACCTGGGAGGAAACAAGAAGGTGTATCCAGATCTCCTCAATGGGATGGGTTCTTTGTAGTCCTCAGCACTTCAGATCTAAGCTTTCTCTCTCTTATAGATGTAGAAAACCCAATGTAGAAGGTAGAGCTCAATGGGAGCAAAATGGCAGAAATGAGACCAAGTGTATAGATCCAGAGTGATCTAATATGCAACAAAAGGTGAAGAATGAAGGGAAAAACCCTCCTATTTATAACAAAATATTGGGTCATTCTAGATCTTGGTGCATGATTAAAATAATGTTAACCAAATCTAGATCCACCTCTATGGAATATTTTATTATTATTTGTTGGAGGGAAAGGGTGTTTGACTTGGGTCAAATCCCTTGATTAGTGAAAAATAAATAAATAAATGATTTATTTATCTTTTTTAAGGAAGTGGTTGGGATATAATCAAATAAATAATGATTTATTTGATTAATGGTGGTTGATTTGGTCATATTTAACAAGGAATATTATTTAAATAATTATTCCTAGAAAATAATAAGATAACTATGGGTTTATCTCATTAATTTCTTTGTTTTTGGGTTAAACATGACTGGGAATAATAATTAAATTATAGTTTAATTAATTATTCCTTTTGGGGTTTCCTAATTAACATAGTGAAAGCAGTTTTACTTGGGGTAAAACTGGTCTTACATGGTGTACTTGGGTCCATCTAATGATGAAAGGTTAGATGACCAAAAAATGGTGTAACAGATTGCCCCCCAGCGTGAGAGTGTCAGGAGCAAATCGTATGACCAGAAATCGTTAGCAGAAGACAATCGCACAGAACAACAAAGAATTATATGTCGGAAGTGTGAGGTAGATAGTGTGCTGAAGGACTAGACCCTAAGGAGACGAGACTCGCAGGTGCAACAAGTCTCTTTTTATGAGAGGGTACCTGTGCTGAAGGTGGCGGGGGAGGCATACCTATGCCCGCCGTGACAAAGTACAAAAGAATAGTGTATCCAGTAAACAAGGGACCGAACCATAGAGTACAGCTGGCATAAACAAAGGCCAGATAAAAATACAATGAAGAGTCTCACATACATGTTGTGCCTGGGATAACAGCCAGGACTAGTACAATAACATCTGAGTACATGAGATAAATACAACCCAAATGCCCCCTGTAAATGGGGAAGGGCTCACAAAATATGACTGATACATGCAAATCATAGAGGTGCTGCAAGTGGCTAAGGCCAACATCATCAAAAGCTGGAGCGGCATCAAAGGCTGCAATGAAGAGGTCATCCGGGCATGTGGGGGGCTACCTGCAGGGCCACCCCCTCATGAGGGCTGGGACATCTCACACACGCCCGGGAATCATCAAGAGCTGCTGCTGGGTCACTGGACTGTCCAGTATACGAATCTCGATCATGCTGAAAGGAGCTGGAGAAGCAATCAAGTCAAAGGGAGGTAAGAAATCCCCCTGCCTGATCCGAGGCACCGAACAAAAGTGGAAGCTGGAACCAAGGTACACCGCCCTCTAGGCCTTGCTTCTGGAATAAGTGTGTTGAGGTCGACAGAAGGAGGCCCGCCTTAGGTGAGGCAATGAGAGATCCTCAACTAAGGCACGAGAGAATAGCAATAGCGCGACGGACAGACTGACACTAATGATGATGGCGGAAATGGGAAGGGTGGAGTGGCGAATGGACGACTTCCCTTGTTAGAGCATAAAGGGCATGAATGACATGGCGGCGACTGACACAATATCGAAAGGGACAGGGGACAGTGGGGCTGAAGGTCATGAGATGCGACACAAGAGAGGAACCAAGCAAAAAGAATGGAGGGCTATAGTAGGGTGTAAAAGGATGTAGGATAGACTCCATGAATGCAATGATGACTCAACTCGGATGCTCTAAGCAAGGGCGACTAGATAGTGCTGCCACACAATAAAGGCCCCAATGGGGGTCATAGAAGCATGAGTACAAGGTGGGCACTCATGACGAAAATCAACACGAACATGGACAAGTAAGGGGGCGATATGGTGCCCCAAGTACAAGTGTCGTAAGTGAGGAAATTCGATTTTGAGGAGCGGTGAAGTGACCCTTCGTGGAAAAATGTGTCCGGGTGAAGTATCAAATCACCAAAAACTAAGGAAAACCCATTTGAGAGCTCGGTGAGATCTATCCAGCGGTGCTGACGGTTTGTCGAACGGGGCTACGGTGTGGTCGCAGCAGTCGAAAGAAGAAATAGGGGTTCTCTTTTAATGAGGCTGTTTGCCCTCCAAAATCATTCATTTGCTATTGTTGCTGTGGTGAATGTGGAGAGGAGAGAAGGCCCTAAATCTTGCGGCGAACGTAGCGGACAAACTGACCGTTGGATTCGAGATCTGTCGGTTGGAGGTAAGAGGCCTAACCTTGCTCTTGCATTTTGATGGATTAGATTTGCAGTTTAGGGCCCAACCCCCCAGAAACAGCCCCTCCCTCCTCTCTACGGCTGGGTCGCACCTTTTGGGGCAAAAGGTGCGACCCAGGACGCAGGTATTGGGGCAAAAGGTGCGACGTGGTCCAGAAATGGGCAGAAAGCTGCGACCTGGGAGGGGAGGGGAGCTTGATGCTGTTTGATGGCTGGGAGTTGGGTTTTTGTGTGTGGTTATGGGTTGCCCGATCTGTACCCTGACCAAAAGAATGTGTTTGTGCAGGTATGGCAGAGTTACGAGTCAACTGGAGAGAGAGGGATCTGGGAACACTTCGGGCAGAGATCCAGGCGGATCAGGGCGTCCGTCGTGTATTGGCCAGATTTGGGGTTCTCAAGTTTGTGAAGAACCCGTTGATGAGAGCAGGGGAATCATTACTGGCCCGGATTATCAATTACTGGGATCCAGATCAGGAGATCTTTGTAGTGCAGGGGCACAGGATCGAACTGACGGTCCAGGATGTGTATTTCCTGACCGGCCTCCCACCATTGGGGATAGTGGGAGACACGCAGCCAGTGTTGCCGCGGGGGCGGCATATCATGGAGTTTATGGAACGCCATTGTCGACCGGGGTTCCAAGTCAAGGGGACTCGGATATCGATCGGGGATCTAGAGAGGCTAGAAACCCGTGCAGTGGCCGCAGCTGTGCTGCGAATCCTGGGCACCCAGGCGTTCCATCACATCACCAGTGGGCAGATGATGATAGTGGAGAGTGTGTTGAGTGGGACCTACTTTGGGTGGGCCCAAATGATGTTAGTGTCGCTAAAGCGACAGTTGTCGCTATGCAGGCGGCAGGTGAATCATGATTGCTCATATGGGACTTTATTGTGCGCCTTCTTCTTTGAGAAGATCCCGACCTTGAGGCCTCGTGTGCAGCTTCCAGATGGGGGCCCTAGAGAGCCCAGGATGCGTCGTTGGGGACGAATACTCTGCAGAGGAGGAGGAGGGGCGGTCGGGCGAGTGTTTCGACCGGAGTTCTTTGCCCATTGGGATCAGATGCCGTTGTACATAGACGACTACCCATATAGTGGGATGAGCTACTGTGGGGATCCGGATCTGCCACTTCCGCCTGGTCGAGTCTGGGGGCCCGATGGTAAGTGACAAATTGCTATTCTTATATGGGCATGTTTAAAGTGTTTTGAATAGTAAATAATGATACTGATTCATGGACTTTTGGTATGCAGATATAGCACCGGTAAAACCGGCCGGATATATGGGACGACCGGCAGCGTCTGGAGCTACGGGTCCGAGTGGATCGAGGGTAGCGCAAAATGATGGTGCAGCTGCCCTACTGGAGGAAATCCGCCATAGATGTGAGCAGCTGTTGACCGGAGTATCAGAGCGCGGGTGGCAGGATTTAGACGACCAGTACATAGAGCCATGTGTTGGTCTCCCCTCGGAGTGGCGAGGTATCATGCGGCGCATGGCGATGGCCGGTCAAACTGTGCGTGATCTACATGCTGCAGGGGCAGAGCCATTGGCCCGGGAGCCTCCAGATAGTGATTAGGGACATATGGTGCCCCCTTTGATGTATGTAGGGGTAGGGGGTGCCTCCTATAGTGTAGGGAGGGGCATATGGTGCCCCCAGTTTTTGTTTTTGGTTTGTAACATGCTATGGGCATGTCGGATGTATGTGTGTGGGGGGGCGTATGGTGCCCCCAGTTTTTGGAACATGCTATGGGCATGTCGTATGTATCAGAGTAAAGGGACTCATCAATATATGGTTTGCGACACATATTAAGGATATGCATCGTCTTTTGATGGTTGATTTAATGTTATTGTCCTGTATGAATTGTGTGTGATAAATGCCAATCTAGAACATGGTTTGCAATACTATCTACGTAGTGATTCTGGTCTCTGGGTACATGGTTGAAAGTGATGGTTTCAAACGCCCGTATTAAGACTTTCACTCGTAAGTAGCGTCGAAACAGCACAGGGTTATGCACACGATAAACACCATTTAGTTGCATGACAAGAAGCAAGGAATCCAAGCGAACGTGCAGGTGGCGAATGCGATGCAGCAAAGCATCAGCTAGTAGGCCACGCACTGCATCGTATTCGGCCTGATTGTTGGTGGAAGAACCAATGCATACCCCGTTAGACAGAACGAGGTTATGCAAGGGGGTGAAGATGGCCCACCCTGCCGAGGAAAGACTCCTGGAGTAGCGACTTGCACCATCGGCGTAACCGATAAAGGATGTGGACGGGGGGATGCGCAAGGTGGTGTGACAAGACAATACATGAGGGGATGAAAGGAAAGGACGGCAGCGTGAGGGGGCAGAAGTCATCAAGCGGAAATGGCGGGGGGAAGGGGCAGGATGAGCAAAACTCAAACAGGGTGATGTATGAGGGCTATCGGAAACATGGCGAGGACTCGGGCTGCGAAGGTCAACAGAGACACCAGTGGAGTGATCTCGAGTATCAAGGGACACAATGGGGGAGGCGGCAGACGGGCTAGGTTCCAAGTGTCGTGCAAGGGAGGACAGGTAAAGAATGGTGACTGTAGACTCCGTCATCTGGACATCAGGGGGGGGAATATGGATGGGATCAGTGGAATCCTCAGGCTGGGCTGCAGCATACTACGCGAGAATGGGAGAGGCGGATTGATTTTGTTCAACCTCATACTCGCGGATTACCTCAAGGGAGTCACGGTAATGCGTCAGGTGAGGACAATGATGGGAGTAGTGGCCATGGACACCGCACAAAGCACAAGGCTTGTTGGTGCGGAGGGTCTTTGGGTTCTTGGAGACGGTCGAAGCAGGAGTGGGAGTTTCAGGGACCGTAGTGTCGGGGAACGCGACTTTTACCATGGGGCGAATACGGGGTAACTCGGGACAAGCATGAGTGGCATGACCGATGACATCACATAAGGCACAAGGCTTCGGGGGTGGGGGAGGAGCCGAGGTGGTTGTGGTGGTTTGGTCTTTGGTTGCCCCCCTGCGGGCTTTTCCTTTCTTCCCGGGAGCCGACTCAGCAGGAGAAGGGTCCTGTGGAGGTGCTGGGGGCACGTTGGCTATGGAGGAAGCGAGGGGGACCAGTTGAACCGGTGTCAAAGCCATGTAAGGTTTGGGGTGACCCGAAGGTAAGCATTTGAGAGACAAGGTACGGAATAAGGTCGAAGTCGAGAAAGGTGGTGGCGGGGGACGGGGCTCTCGGGGAGGGGGGGCGAGATCGTCAAGCGGAGTGACAACCCGGGGGGCAGCACGGTGGTTAAAGCGGAGGACAGTCACAGGACTAAAAGGTGCGGGGGCACAGCTCCCAGGGAAGACCGAAAGGAGGTCCAGCATTTGGGCGAGATGGATGGCCTAGGAGCGAGTTGCGGGCGGGGAGGAGGGTGCGGGCTGGGCGGGCGAACGTTGCGGCCTTTGAGATGATTGCATCGCTGAAGCATTCGACAGGCGGGATCGTGGAGGGGAGGAAGGTGAGAAAAAAGTACCAAGCAAGTGGAATCTTTATAAACGCGGAGAGACACGTACGAAGGTGGCTGGAAGTTTGCTTGTTGGCTACGGAGGGACGGTCGTCGGAGGAGGGCGAGACGATGACTCGCGGTGTCCCGATAGGCCCGAGGTCGTGGGCGGCCCCGCCCGCCTGCCGGGCGCTCCTCTTCGAGCCGGGTGGACGAGGGCGGGCACTGGCATAGGTGTGGCTTCGCCCCAACAGATGTGCAACGTAGTCGAGGGCGTCGGGCGGCTCGGCCGTCAACGCAAACGGTCTTACGGGGACGGTGGGACGATTCGAAAACGAGCCAGCAAGGTAGAGAGCTGACCATCCCCGCTCGAAGGGTGATCGTGGAAGGAGCGTGTCAGGGACCAGGGACCGCGCAAGCACGGCGAACATCACCACAGTGGGGCTTTCTCATCGGCTATACCAAGGATACGATGGCGTTGCGGATTTTGGCCCAGAGATGAAGCATGCGAAGGAGGAAAGAGGAGGGTGGTCGATTGAGTAGCGTCGAAAACAATCATTTGGTGTCAAACTGGAAGGATCAACGACGCCTGACGAATAGTGAGCAACTTCTCTGTTTGAAAGAACTCGGCAGAGGGTCCCGATGTGGAAATGGGCGGGGGGGTGCTGCCAAATCACTCTACTATCGTACGATTGAGCGGCGGCAAAGGCGACATTTCGGCGTAATGGACCTTGCAGATCTTTTGGAGGTGAACCTCAACTTTGGGTTGAGGATGTGTAGGGAGCACTTTGGATGTCGAAAAGGCTGCGCGCGAGCTTTCGAAGATGAGCATGGGAGGAAACGAGGCCCGAAACGGGGGAAAACGAGTGTGCGCGGGAGCGAGTTTGAAGGTGAGGGAGTCGACGAAGGGGACAGGGTCGAGGACCTGTCATGAGGATACGTCGTCGGAAGGAACAGAAGCCTGGACGGTGTGGCATGGTGGGGAGGGGGGTGGGTAGCCACGAATCACATTGAGGAAGGATGGTGAAAATTCAATTTGGTGGTGGTGGCTGTTGGGAGAACGGAGGGGGAGGTGTCTTTGTGGGCGCGTGTGGCTTGAATCCGCCATCATCGCATACGGGGTGAGGGCAATCGTGAGTGTGTGTGCTTACGAACGGGGGCTTGTTTGTGCGGCGGCTGTCCCGACACAGGCGGGGCTGCTGAGGGGCGGTTGCTAGTGTTGGGAGTCCACGACCGAAATTGAGTTCTCGGTTACCGAGCGAATGGAGTTACAGTGCCTCTGTGCCAGGAGAGAGTTACTTTTGTTGCGCCGTGCCCTGCCTGGAGAGTTTGTGGGCTGTGCGGGTGGTGAGGAGAGCAAGGGAGCGGAAACTTTCTTCGAAGGAGGCCAGCGCACCCGGTGGATAGTAAGGGTGGGTTGGGCGGCATTGAGCCGCGGTGGAAAGGGCGGAAGCATGCCGTGTCACCAGATGCCTGTGCCGGAGAGAGCGAGTGCTAGAGGTGCTGGCCCCTCCACAAGGGAAGGGCCATGGCTCATAGGAGGATGACGAGGGGTGGAAAAGAGATCCAACAATACGAGTCGGCGGAATGAGATGCCCCCGGGGCGTTCGCCGCCCGGAGCGGGGGGATAATAGGGAAGAACGGTGTAAACATAACAGTTGAGCATAGATCGGTCGCCGCCCAAAAACATGTTTGTGGGCGCTTCTTCGGACGAGGGAAAAGTGAGCGACATCTTTGCGGAGCGGAGGGGAACGGGGTGCGGGGACGATGTTGGGCCCGATCTTCGAGAGGAGCTCGACATGGCTCCGTCTTCGTCGCCATTTACGAACATGAAGAAAAGGCGTGTGGAGGGTTAGCAAAGTAGTGAGAAACTCGTGCCCGATGTGCGTGTCGAGAAGGGCCCGGAAAGCAGGCAGAGAACGGGCAAGAAGTCTCGGGCGACCGCATGGGAAGAGCGTGGCACAACAAACATGCCATTGAAAGCTTCATGGTAGCGTGCGTTGGGTAACAAAGAAGACGGATGGGTCGCACGGTAATGAGTTGAGCCCACATGTGGAAAGAACCGGACGTGATGGTGGGTCACCGCCGTGCAGGCCACAAGACGAGGATATCGGAGGGTAACCGAAAGGCGGCATAGTGGGCGGTGTGTTATTATGGTGAATGGGGGTGGTGTCAGTGGAAATAGGGGCGGGGCACGCGCGGCTGACACGGGGTGGCGGGAGTAGTGGTTGTGGTTTCTGTGGGGCAGGTATTGGGGCGGCCCGAACGTTTACGGTGAGACATGGTGGGGGTAGGGAAGGCTGGAAGAAGGAGGACGGGGAATCGGGGGAGAGAGTCGGAGTGCGGACTCGAAGGTGGGTGGCGCTGCGACGACGATGGTCTCGGAAACAGGTCGATCGGCGGGCGGGGACGAAGGGCTCGCGTCGGGCGCAGGGGCGCGATGATAGGGAAGAACGACAAGAAGCGAAGGAACCCAAAATCACGGGAGACTAAAGACGGATGGTGCCGGGCGGTGGGTGGTGCACGGTGCCCGAGGGGCGGTGTAAACGAGCGCTTCTTCATAAGAGTCGGTGTGTGGTGGTGTTTTTATTTTTTTTCTGTTATTTTAGTTCCTTCGAAACAAAAAATGTGTGTGTTTGTGAAAAAATAAACATATAGAAGCAGGGAATAAAAATGCTGAAATAACAGAAAAATAACAGCTACATATGCATCTATCAGAGCGATCATATCTATTCTCTCAAAACTATCTTTAGAAAAGAAAGGGAAGACTGTGAAACACACTGGCAGGCTCAACGGATCTGGGGTGAAGGGGCCCGGTCCCAGGAGGATAAGGCTATGAATAAGAGTGCGAGATCACGGCCAAGAGGCAGGGGGCAAGGTGGAGGCTGGAAAAAGCAAATAAGTCGGGGGGGCAAGGCAGAGGCCTTTAGGGGAGGTCCAAACAAAACGACAAGAGGTGATTTGAAAGGAAAGGAGGCTGATTTCAATGGATCTGGAAGTGAGGTCACAGATCTGGAAAAAGAGGGGGCTGAAGCTCTGAAACCGACGGCTGAAACAGCTGAAACTCTTCCACAAAAAGTGGAGGGTACTAAAGCCCTAAGGGGCTGGGTTCCCACTTAGATGAGTAAAAACGGATCAGATCTTGGTCAAGGCGGGCTGAGACAGAGGCTGGAAAACCCTGGCGAGTGATAAGGAGCAAGGAAAAATTCACAGGGAAAAAATCTTTGGAAAATGCGGGTGGATTCGAGCTGTTTGGTTGTGAGTCGCAGTTACGCGGTGAAAACGTGCGTCAGTGTAGTGTTGGGCCAAAGGTCGGCCCCGTTAAACTGTTTCGTGGCGATTTTACGAAAAATTGCCGTCTCGGAGTGCGGGGCGGGTGTTAAACACAGCGATAGGGCCGGGAAACACGGAAGTTAGAAATTTTAGGTTTTAGGGTTTTATGTGAGAAAAATGACATGAAAAGAAAAAACTAAGCGACTAAAAAAGCCCTAGGGCGTCAAGAGGCTGGATATGCGGGGAATAGGAAAACGACGACGGTCGTAATTTAAAACCGTGTGGGTCGCCATTTGTTAATTATGAATTCTTTGTCGAAGCGTACGAAAAAGAACCACTTTAGCTACGCATAACCAATAGCCCTAACAACAATAATGGCTGCAAAACATCTTCAGATCTGCAATTAGTAGTTAAAGTGCTGCAACAAACAGATCTATAAATGGAAAGATATTAAGCAGTGAAGTAAAGAGTTTGCTCCATGCATCCAACAGAAAAGACAAGAACACGATTTTTGAATGAATTTTTATATTACAGGGCACCTGGGAGGAAACAAGAAGGTGTATCCAGATCTCCTCAATGGGATGGGTTCTTTGTAGTCCTCAGCACTTCAGATCTAAGCTTTCTCTCTCTTGGAGATGTAGAAAACCCAATGTAGAAGGTAGAGCTCAATGGGAGCAACAATGGCGGAAAATGAGACCGAGTGTATAGATCCAGAGTGATCTAGTATGCAACAAAAGGTGAAGAATGATGGGGAAAACCCTCCTATTTATAACAAAATATTGGGTCCTTCTAGATCTTGGTGCATGATTAAAATAATGTTAATCACATCTAGATCCACCTCTATGGAATATTTTTTTATTATTTGTTGGAGGGAAAGGGTGTTTGACTTGGGTCAAATCCCTTGATTAGTGAAAAATAAATAAATAAATGATTTATTTATCTTTTTAAGGAAGTGGTTGGGATATAATCAAATAAATAATGATTTAGTTGATTAATGGTGGTTGATTTGGTCATATTTATCAAGGAATATTATTTAAATAATTATTCCTAGAAAATAATAAGATAACTATGGGTTTATCTCATTAATTTCTTTGTTTTTGGGTTAAACATGACTGGGAATAATAATTAAATTATGGTTTAATTAATTATTCCTTTTGGGGTTTCCTAATTAACATAGTGAGAGCAGTTTTACTTGGGGTAAAACTGGTCTTACATGGTGTACTTGGGTTCATCTAATGATGAAGAGTTAGATGACCAAAAAATGGTGTAACACTTGACATGCTGGAGTACATCATCCTTGAGGCCTCTCCATGAGAACCTCTCCCTGATGGCTCAGTATGTTTTGGTGAACCCTTGATGCCCTGAAAGAAGTGAGTCATGTGTTTCATGCAAGATCTTCTCCTTTTGCCGCGAGGTCCTAGTCAAGAAAATATTGTCCCTGTAATAGATGACCTCTTCCATCACCTGACACTAGTCCCCGGTCACTTTCCCATCCAATACCTCACAAGAAAAGCAGTCCTTTGAATAATCTACCAATAAATGAGCCCTCCAATCTGCATCAAGGCTCATCAAAGATAGTGTTGCTGGCCTCTGAGACAAGGCATCCACCACTGCGTTGTTCTTCCCTTTGAAATAATTGATGTAAAAATCTTAGGTCTAGATTTTGCTAACCCACTTTTGCTACCTTTCCTGCAACTGTTTCAGCTCAAGGAAGAAGCACAGACTGTTTTGGTCTGTCCTTACCCAAAATATGCTACCCACCAAATACTGTCGGAACTTGGCCAATGAACTCATGATGGACAACATCTCTTTGTCATATATCGAATACAACCTCTCATGCAGAAATAGCTTCCAACTCTTGAAAGCTATAGGATGCCCTCCTTGCATCAGAACTTCACCAAATCTTTCTCCTGAAGCATCACATTCTAGCACAAAGGTTTTCATGAAATTTATAAATACCAACACTGGACAGTTTTTCATCACCTCCTTGAGCCTGTGAAAGGGCCTCTCTGTAGTGTCTATCCAAAAAAAGGACCCTTTCTTGGTGATGACTGTGAGGGGTGTTGCAAGCTATGAAAACCCCTTGAAAAAATTCCTATAGTAGGCGCAGGTGCCTATAAAATCCCAAAGTTCTGTCACATTTTTTGGTTCTGGAAAATCCTGAATGGCCTGGATCTTCTCCTCGTGGACCCTTACTCCATCCTCTCCATTGATATTCCCTAGGTAGAGCATCTATGTAAATCCAAATTCACACTTAGATAATGTGGCATATAAATGTTGCTCCTCCAAGATACACAATAAAGCCTCAATATGCTACAAGTGTTCCTCCCATGTGCGGCTATAGATGTGAATTTCGTGGAAGAATACCACAAAAAAATTCCTCAACTGACCATGGAAGATGTGTTTCATACAATACTAGAAAGTGGTTGGACCATTAGTTAGCCCAAAGGGCATCACCAAGAAATCAAAGTGGCCATAGTGGCATATGAACGCAGTATTAGGGACATCGTAGCCCCTCACCTTGATCTGAGGGTACCCCGACCTCAGATCAATCTTAGAAAATAACTTCGATCCCCTAAACTCATCCATAAGATGGATGGAATGGCCTTCAGAATCTGCCACCCAAACACTGCTCTATTGCTACTTTGTTGGACTCTGCCTTTGCGCTACCTTGCTGGAAATGCTGGAAAATGTTGTTGTTGGTTGAATAGGACTGTGGAGATGAGGCTCATCTAGTGCTCAGTAAATTTCAGGATTTTAACCATGAACTCTACTAAAAAACCCAGAAAAACCTAGAAATGATTTCTAGAAAGGTTAAACCTAGAAAATCACCCTCCTATGGTTTGAAAATGCACAACTGCTGGGTATGCAGAGCTATGGGCTAAACTGATAGATAAACGGGTTGTGACTGCTCCCCAAAGCTCAAATATTGAAGGGTTGTTCCCTCACTGGATTCCAAGTGGAAATGCTTTGGAATTTCGCCTTATAGAGATCCCCTCCGCTGCTATACTGCGTAAATCACTGGGTGACTATTGTTGGACTGTGTCAGTCACTAGGTGACTGCGCTATTATGGGATGGACTGCTTCTGGCCTAATGCCAGGATACTGAATCATCTCTTGTCGAACAATAAAATCCTCTTCTGAGTGGGAACTCGAAGTACCCCAAGGATGAGGTTTAGATCTCCACTTGGAGACACCTGTGTGCTAAAAAACATTACAGACTCAGCCAAACAGCTCAATCTTTCTCAAGTCTTAAGGACTAGGAAATCAGAATATGCAAGAATGATTTTCCATGGTTACCCTCACCGCCTTTTTATTCTTGTGAAACCCTACATCCTTGGGTCCACTCATTAACTACGCTACTACTTGGCCCCTTAAATTTCACACTTGTTGCACATCCACTCATTGACTACGCTGCTACTTGGCCCCTTGGATTTCACACTAGTTGTGCTTCCCTCTTAAACCTTTGGCCCCACAAGAGCTTCGTTGTCCACATTAGCTCTAGAAAAGTGGTTTTTTTTCTAACTGCTAGTTTTATGGGTCCCTTCACCCTTTTATTTACCTACTCAACTTAAGAAAAAAAAAATTGGAAAAAAATAATATTTCTAATTAGTTGTCAGCTAATTAGGAATATTACAAAATTGGCCCATCAACCTTCATGTTACAAGATCTTCAAAGAAGAAAATATTTTCTCCCTATCAATGGGCTTGTTATCACACTCAAAATTTTGAATGACTTGAGCATGTCAAGTTTGTAATTAGATTGGTTAGGAGTATAGTATCATGAAATGATAAATTTTATGATATGGTATAAGTTTTTAGGTTGCTTTAAGTTGTTAGGGGATGTATGTAAGTCATGTCAAAAGGATAAATCTGAATTCGATACTTTAATTAATCAAATGTGTCAAATTTGGCCATGTGTTGGAGTTTCCTGAGTCTGCAGAATTTTTAGTACAAACTTAACATATTTTGTTGCGGAAACACCTAATAATTCCGTAGCGAAATTGATACCTGATAAACTAAATTCGCTACAAAATCATGTTTTCCTGCAACACTTTCTGCAAACTAATGAGTTGTGAAACTTTGAGTGTTTCAAGATCATGTTGTCAAGATAAGGTCATCATTGAAATATTTGAGCACGTTTGGTTATAAATTACCATTTTCTTATGAATTTCATCTCATTCTTTTCCCTAATTTACCTTTCATTCCTTATGCTTTTTCTTTCATCCTTGTAAGATGCTACTCAAACAACTCACTGTCACTGTTTCTTCCTCTAGAAGTCCACTGTCATACCAGCCCCGTATTTCCATAGCAACTTGATGTCATCAAGTCTTCACCGTACAAGTGTGAGTCTCTAAATAAGGCCATCATTGCAAACAAAGGAAATGGCTAAAATAGAGAAGAAAAATAAAGGAGGCCTACCATTTATATACGAGCCTATAAGCCCAAAATTAATCATGGAGGATCCCAGTTCCGTGAAGGCTTTCACAAGAGCAGGGTTCATGCAGTTTTATCAAAGATTATAGGGTCATCATATATAGGTTTCACAGGGATTTTCACTAAATTTCAAAGGAAATTCTATGAAGGTTGGTATTCTCCATTACCCAGTTTCACCTGATAGCATTCCTCAAGCAACAAGAATTCCCAGGATAGGAGAAGAGTGGTTTAAAGCCATGGAGTTCAATTAACAAATTTGTGATGATTTTATGAAACCTGAGCATGTAGGGATAAATATGACTATAGGGATTCCTAGAAATTGTCTCAAAGATAACTATTCTAAACGATTGATGGTGATACAGAAGTAATTTACCTGCAAGGGTAGATTTCATACAATCTACATGTATCATTTCAAATTTATGCTTCATTTTACAGGAAAACAAATAATGGATATCCCTTTTTATATTTTTAGAAGTCTTGGAAAAATGTCACATAAGGTGCAAGGTAGGCCTGAAAGGAGTGAAACCTCCATATTTCACCATGGATTGATCAAATTTATAGTTCTGGACGAACTGAATAAACTAAACAGAGACTGGGTAACCTTTTTGTTTATGAGTGGTTATGAAATAGATGCTTTAACCCCAAGGAAAACTTCTAAATTCAAGACTCTTACTCCTAGATAAGAAATAGATACCATTGTAGAGATAGAAGGTGATCATCAAGAAGGTTTGCAGACTTTAGCTGAAATCATGGAGATATAAATTGAATTCATTCAAGAAGCCTCACCTCATCCAAAAATTAGCAAGCATGTTATAGAGCCTGCTACAATCAGCAAGTCTAGAACTGCTGCAAAAAAGTCTAGAAGAAGCACAAAGGAATCCACTAGAGATAAAGGTAGGCTTGAATATATTTTACAGGAAATAGAAATTTTA
Organism: Pinus albicaulis; assembly: GCA_034641835.2. Classification (NCBI taxonomy): domain Eukaryota; kingdom Viridiplantae; phylum Streptophyta; class Pinopsida; order Pinales; family Pinaceae; genus Pinus; species Pinus albicaulis. The sequence goes on along the minus strand of CM076575.1, from coordinate 545,572,349 downwards.
GAGACCCCTGTAGTGAAACCAGTAGAGGTAAAAGGATCCAAGACTAAAAGGAAGGGTCTCACTGCCAAGAAACTAGATTTTTCAATTGAAGATTTGGGTTTTTTGTTTAAACCTAGAAAACCTTTCACCAGATCACAGATTACTGAGGTTATTAAAAATTGTTGGAAATATGATGCAGAGTGTTGTCCTTGATGGCAACCCACTGAATGAAGATGAAGACATGAGATTGTTGACTTGTGTTATCCTTGATGGCAATCCACCTGATGAAGTTATTCTTGACTTGATGGACTTGGTAAATGATGTAAATCTGATGTGATATGATGTTTGTTGGCAATATGATGCTGAGTGTTGTCCTTGATGACAACCCACTTGATAGAGTGTTGTCTTTGAATGGCAACCCACTTGTCGAAGATGATGGCAACCTATTTGATGAAGTTGTGCTTGATAAAATATGTCTTGATGAACTTGTTAAATGATGTAAATCTAATGTATCTACAGTGAGTACAGAAGGTAATGAAGAAAAGAATTCAGTATGAGCTAGATCTATGATGAAAAGAGTATGTCTCAAGGCATACGCGGATCTGGCTAGGAGAAGTCGCGTATGCACGCGGAAAATAACGTGCCAAGTCGCGTATGGGAAAAAAGCGCTCATAAAGTGCAAAACCAGGGGTAACCACCATGGTATTGACCCATTGTATTGGGTAATGATTCGTCTAAATGACCCCATCTAGGAATACCATCGGAAGTAATGTAGTTTTGGCTCATGGTATTGAAAAAGGGGCTCATGGTATTGAAAAAGGGTAAACCTATATAAAGAGAAGAAATTCATTGTGCAAATCATGAGCGTGGGTGCAAGATGTCTGAGCTTGAATGAATACTTCTCTCTGAAGTAGATCTGAATGGAAAGGGTTACAGTTGAATGATAGATCTGAATGCATGATGCACCAATGAAGAAATGATGAAGAAGGGAATCTAGATCTGGAATGTATTTGTATCTGCTAGATCTGTTTATGGAATGCTTAGATCTGAGATGAGGCGAACATCTGTCTGAAGTAAAAGGGTTAAATTTGAACTGAATATCTGATCTGAAGAAGTATGCTGCTCTATAATGACTGAAGATGTATACGCTAGTTCGGAACAGCGGAAGCACGTATATACGCGGGTTTGGTAAAGAGAAAGCGCGTATCTGCCCTGAAGTATAAACAGATGTATACGCTGGTTGATGTGAACGGAAGCGCGTGTATACGCGGCATCAGTGAAAGGAAAGCGCGTATGCAAAACTAGGGTTTGCTGAAGTATGAGTATGAAATGTCTGATCTGTTCTGCTATGTTACTGCTATCTGTCTGGGTTATCTGAATTGACAAGTATCTATTGGTAATATATGTTTGAGCTTAAAAGTATGGAGTTGGTCCAGTCTGAAAATATGATGAAACGTGGCCTGCAAGTGGTGTCCTAAAGGAAGCTTTGGATCTAGTGTGAAAATTGATGAAACGTGGTCCATAGAGGTGCTGAGGGTTGTAGCCTTCAGTCAGGGGGTTGTAGCTCCCTTCCAGGTGAGGCTGGTAAATGAGATCGGGGGTCGTAGCTCCCTTCCAGGAGAGGCTGGTAAACGAGTCAGGGGGTTGGAGCTCCCTTCCAGGAGAGGCTGGTAAACGAGCGCAGGTGGGTGCCTGTGTGCTGGTCAAGTCTGCGCCAGCACATATGTTGTAAGATGTTTTATCTATAATAAAATATTGAAGGCTGAGCAACTGCAGCGGTGGTTTTCTCCCGATTTGGGTTTCCACCTAAAAAATCCTGGTGTTCATGTGTGATGCTTTGTGTGATGGTTTATTCTGTTCTTACTGCACATGTTTACTGTTTATTGAACATCTGATGAATGAATGATGGAATAATATAAGTGAAGATTTAATGACAGATCTAGATCTCTGTGTATACGCTAGTTTCATAAAGGGGATCCGCGTATATACGCTAGTTTACTGAAGGAAAGTAGCATATGGGTTTTAAGGAATGAAAAAGTAAAAAGATTTGATTATGCAGTAAATACTGATTCACCCCCCCCTCTCAGTATTTTTCCCAACAATTGGTATCGGAGCGTGGTCCTTCTGCAGAAGCTTGATCGCTTGAAGGAGATCCGTCGCAATGGGAAAGAAGCAAAAGAAGAAGGCTACTGAAAAGGAGATATCTCAGAAAACATGTGCAGCAGAAAATGAAGAAGATAAATCAGGTATTGATAGTTGTTCTTATGATTCACTTTCTGGTGCATGCAATGATGAAGATAGTAAAAGGAATGCTATGGATCTAGAAGAAGCTCTCAAGATCAAAGTTGAAGAAAAACAAAGATCACTTAAAGAGAAAGATTCTATCTACAAAGAGGTGATCTCTAGAATGAAAGAACAGATAAACGAGTATCAAGGGCTGTACGATGAAGTAACCAACTACAGTGAAAGACTTGAAGAAGAACTCATCGCTCACAAAATAAATCTGGAAGAATCAAATAAGAAGAATGAAAAACTTGAAGCAGAAATCATCTCTCTGAAAGCAGATCTCAAAGCATCGAATAAGGAGCATGAAGAACTTCTACTAGCATTTGAAGAACAAGAAAATGGGTTGAAAGAAGAAATCTTGAAACTGAATGATCAAGTAGAAGAAGGAAGAAGGGTTGAAGAAAGTATGAAGAAGCAATGCTAAAGCTTGGAGGTTGAGGTAAATATTCTCAAAGGTAAATTAGAAGAAAAAGATAAATTGTTGAGGTTTCAAGATAGTACTAAGATTCTGGACAATATTATTAGTAGTCAAAGGTCTCCCTCTATAAAACTTGGTCTCGTTTTTCATGAAACGGTTAAAGGAGATTCTAGTTCACAAGGAGGTGCTAAAGAATCAAAGGACATCAATGCAAAATCTGAAGTGTTGAAAGAAACAAAAGGTCAACCAAAAATCATGAATTCTCAAAGGAAATCATTCAATAATGTTGAATTCTTTAAATGTCATAATCATGGACATGTTGCAGCTAATTGCAGAAACAGACTGTTTCAACCACAAACAAACAGATCCTACATAGAAAGGTACTCTGGTTTCTTCAAGGGATATTGTTTTTCTTGTAACAAGTATGGACATAAAGCAGCTGATTGCAAAAGAAGGAAGATTAGAAATACTCATTATGATTCTTATGCTTATTTCTCTGGACACATGAGATGTTATTCTTGTAACAAGTATGGACATGTAGAAAAAGAATGCAGGTTGAACAGATCTGAGAAAGTGGACAATTTTCAGCACACAATTAGAAAGTTCAAGCAAATTTGGAAAAAGAAAGAGGACCGGTCAGAAACGTAGGGAATACTGACCCTACTGCAGTCACTAGCATCTAAAGCTTACTTTTATTAATGACTGCAGGAGTAATATGAGATACATTAAAGGAATTAGTGATGTATCATCACAGGGGGAGCAATGCATGATGACTCTCATGGTTGATTTGGTGATTCTGGTTATATTTATTTCTAACAGTGCATCTGATGTGAAGAAGACAGGTACAGGAGGCATAAGTTTAGGGGGAGATGAAGGAAAGAGAAATTTTCAATGTGTCACTTTCCATACGCGGATTTGGTGAACAAAAGTCGCGTATACACGCGAGTTACAGCAGACACAGTCGCGTATGCATTGATGATAAAATAATTTATATGATAGCTGAAGATCTGGAGCAGAAGTTCAAGGGGAGCATCAGTCTGACTGTTAATAATTGTATTATTGACTCTGTATCAGCTTATTTTCTCAGTTCTAAATAATGATGATATGATACTTGGTTTCTTATGTTGAAGATCATGGATGAGCCCAGATTGTTACTTGATGAAGAGTATCTGTTGGATGAAATGGAAGTCTTATGATTCAGAGATATGGAAAGATCATGCAGAGTTTGTTGTTGATGACATGCTGTTGAAGGTGTTCAGGTTGCACAAGCAAAGGGGGAGCCTTGGTCACATTGAAAGGATGTTTGGATGCACATTTTTAGGGGGAGCCCTAGCCTTGCTGAGTATAATGCATTGTTGGCATTATGATGATTCTGAAATGTGATCTCTTTCTTGAGGCCTTTTTGGTATTGGTCATGTAAAGTTATATTTGTAGTTTGATGAAAAGGTCTTGTTGAGACCCATGATGAAAAATTGTAATATTCAGTCATGTAAGGACTTAACAAATTTGTAAACCCACTTGGTTGGGTAGCTGAGTCAAATTTTGTAAACCCACTTGGTTGGGTAGCTCAGTCAAATTTGTAAACCCACTTGGTTGGGTAGTTGAATTGAAATGTGTAAACCCACTTGGTTGGGTACTTCAGTCTCATATGTAAATCCACTTGGTTGGATATTTGATGTAAGTATGAGTCTTTGGTGATAGGAAGTTCATAGAGTCATGTACTTCATTGAAAAATATGTTTGAAGATTCACCATGAACTCAGGGGGAGCTTGGTCACTTCAGTATACATCAGATCTGTAGAACGCTTCTTCCACATGAGGAGAACAGGGGGAGAGTGTGTTGGTTTTGATCCGCCCTTTGCCCTTGATGTCAAAGGGGGAGAGTGACACAGTGTTTGAAATGGAGAGCAAGAATGGTGTCAAAGAATGGGGAGAGTGACATGGTGTCATTGTATTCTTAATGTACCTATCTGTTAATGTACCTATCTGTTGTGATGATCAAACACCATCGTGGTTGCCATCAAGTCCAAAGGGGGAGATTGTTGGAAATATGATGCAGAGTGTTGTCCTTGATGGCAACCCACTGAATGAAGATGAAGACATGAGATTGTTGGCATGTGTTGTCCTTGATGGAAATACACCTGATGAAGTTATTCTTGACTTGATGGACTTGGTAAATGATGTAAATCTAATGTGATATGATGTTTGTTGACAATATGATGTAGAGAGTTTTTCTTGAATGGAAACCCACCTGATGAAGATGATGGCAACTTACTTGATGAAGTTGTGCTTGATAGAATATGTCTTGATGAACATGTTTAAAGATGAAAATATGATGTATCTACAGAGAGTACAGAAGGTAATGAAGAAAGGAATTCAATATGTGCTAGATCTATGATGAAAAGAGTATGTCTCAAGGCATACGCGGATTTGCCTAGGAGAAGTCGCGTATGCACGCAGTAAAGTACGTGCCAAGTCGCGTATGGGCAAAAGCGCTCATAAAGTGCAAAACCAGGGGTAACCACCATGGTATTGACCCATTGTATTGGGTAATGATTCATCTAAATGACCCCGTCCAGGAATACCATCGGATGTAATGTGGTTTTGGCTCATGGTATTGAAAAAGGGTAAACCTATATAAAGAGAAGAAATTCATTATGCAAATCATGAGCGTGGGTGCAAGATGTCTGAGCTTGAATGAATACTTCTCTCTGAAGTATATCTGAATGGAAAGGGTTATAGTTGAATGATAGATCTGAATGCATGATGCACCAATGAAGAAAATGATGAAGAAGGGTATCTAGATCTGAGATGTATTTGTATCTGCTAGATCTGTTTATGGAATGCTTAGATCTGAGATGAGGCGAACATCTGTCTGAAGTAAAAGGGTTAAATCTGAACTGAATATCTGATCTGAAGGAGTCTGCTACTCTATAATGACTGAAGATGTATACGCTAGTTCGGCACAACGGAAGCGCGTATATACGCGGGTTTGGTAAAGCGAAAGCGCGTATCTGTCCTGAAGTATAAACAGATGTATACGCTGGTTGATGTGAACGGAAGCGCGTGTATACGCGGCATCAGTGAAAGGAAAGCACGTATGCAAAACTAGGGTTTACTGAAGTATGAGTATGAAATGTCTGATCTATTCTGCTATGTTACTGATATATGTCTGGGTTATCTGAATTGACAAGTATCTGTTGGTGATGTATGTTTGAGCTTAAAAGTATGGAGTAGGTCCAGTCTGAAAATATGATGAAACGTGGCCTGCAAGTGGTGTCCTAAAGGAAGCTTTGGATCCAGTGTGAAAATTGATGAAACGTGGTCCATATAGGTGCTGAGGGTTGTAGCCTTCAGTCAGGGGGTTGTAGCTCCCTTCCAGGTGAGGCTGGTAAACGAGATCGGGGGGTCGTAGCTCCCTTCCAGGAGAGGCTGGTAAACGAGTCAGGGGGTTGGAGCTCCCTTCCGGGAGAGGCTGGTAAACGAGCGCAGGTGGGTGCCTGCGTGCTGGTAGGAGTCTGCACCAGCACATATGTTGTAAGATGTTTTCTCTATAATAAAATATTGAAGGCTGAGCAACTGCAGCGGTGGTTTTCTCCCGACTTGGGTTTCCACCTAAAATCCTGGTGTTCATGTGTGATCCTTATGTGTGATGGTTTATTCTGTTCTTACTGCACATGTTTACTGTTTATAGAACATCTAATGAATGAATGATGGAATGATATAAGTGAAGAATTAATGGCATAATTAGATCTCTGTGTATACGCGAGTTTTATGAAGGATATCCACGTGTATACGCTAGTTTGATTCAGAAAAGTAGCGTATGGGTTTTAGAGCATGAAAAAGTAAAAAGATTTAGTTTTCCCTAAATACTGATTCACCCCCCCCCCCTCTTAGTATTTTTCCCAACAAAAATGACAGCAAGCAGCATAGGAAAGATAAAGGAAAAGGACCAGTAGTGGAATAAATCATAGTTGTATCTCCTACTGAGATAGACATTACTAAAATAAAGGAAGGTAAATCCAAAAATAAGGTTCAGAAGGAGTTTGAGGTAAATTTTCTGAAAGAATAGCTCAAAGATGAGGTAGAAATTGTCAAACAGAGAAAGGGAAAAGAAAAAGTGACAGAGAAAACTGAAAAATATCTTCTTAAATAATAGTTGAAAGATACTATAGAAGATCTTATTGAAACAAACATGGAGCTGGAAAGATACAAACAAGATAAACAATTGATATATGAGGTGGAAAAGAAAGTGATTGATCAGGTTACCCATTTTGAAAAATCCATTGTAAAGGCCAAAAATCTGTTGAAAATATCATAAAATTTATGCATCATGATGAAAAACACAAGTCAAAGAATTGAAAGAACATATGGAGATGATCAAGGTAGAATTAGAGAAGAAAGGTTTGAAAATAAAGGTTGTAGAAGAACCTATTGAAGTTACTCATGAAGAATCTGCTGGTAAATGAGAAGGTAACAATGAAAAACATATCCTTTTTGTCTTATTCCATCATATTTCACATTCAAGTACACTCATGGAAATTTTCTAGGCTTAAATTCTAAATTTTTCTAGGTCTATGGGAAATTAAGCAATTCCGCAGTGTACCCCAGGCTTGAAGCCCAGTTTTTGTTGCGGAATTTCTGAAGTGTCTTTTCGGTTCAAAGCCACTTATGTTGACTTGGTTAAGGAACTTTAAGGCCTGTATTTAAATTTTTTTATCACATAACACCATCTAATGGTCAGAAGTAGCAGATGTACAACACAGGTGACATAAATGTTTTCGCTATAGAATCTGGCTGCGAAAGTAGCTAAAAAATTTGTTTTGGCAACAAAGTCAATTTTTGGAAATGAATGAAGGGTAAGGAACATTTCCAAATTTTTTCTCCATGGGAAATGTCAAAGAGTATAAGAGCAGTGTGTTAGTTCCCTGTAATTTTAGCAGATTGGTAGGACTAAAGCTGCAGGGAGAACACTTGAACCACTTTGGGATTCTAGGATCTAGCCCTCCTAAATCTAGAGAGAGATCTCTCTTATAAGTGCAAAGATTGATTTATCTTTAAGGATTTTCAGTATGATATTAGGCTAGTTATTAAGAATAGGGTTTTTGTTTTGTTTTGGATGGTTGAGCATGATTTTTAATTGAGTGAAAAGTCCTAAAATGAAAGAGTTTCAAAGGGGTGAAGGTGTAAGAAATTAAAACAAGATTTGGTTGATAGGATAGATATGAAACTGGTTTTTAGTCCGTTGGGCTATGGAGTCATAAAAGGGTTTAATTGTGCAACAATTTCAAGAGTGATCCAAGGGGAAATTCATCTATATCACAAGATATTTTATATTAAATGATGGAATGGAACATTAAAAGTGTTCAAAGGGTGGAAAAAGAAAATAATTTCAACTAGGATTTATCAATATTTCCAAACAAGAAAAGCCTTTTAAGCAATTGTTTAAAACCAACCAATGGACAGGGATAACCATAAACTTCTTTAAACAAGCTTGTATTGAAGCTAACTTATTAGACAAACAATCTAGTAATCCACATAATTACTTTTAGAAGGGATGAAAATAGATAAGAAAACAAAGTGCAGCCTAAGATCAAGCAAGATACTTTTAAATCTAAACCTGCTTTTAGCATACTCTTAGGGAAAATTTCAGAACAACCTTTGGAGAAAGAACTAGAAGACAGGGAAAACCATAAAATTTTCTAGTCTAACTCTACTAAGCATATAATGAAAATATCATTCAAGAGCTTCCTTTCAAGCTTTGCACATCAAGACAGGGGAAAACCAACATTCCTTGATAATGTTTACACTTAACTTAAGTCATTCTTAAACACACAATTTGGAGGAAAACATAGAGATAAAGCTTATCAGTGAGAGTAGGGTACTTTTGACAGTAAATCCTAGATCTATATTTTTTGTTCTTTATCAGAGAATAAGTGAAAAAATGGCATACATGAAAGGAAAACAATAACATAGTAAGAAGTACTTCACCAATGATATAGACCAAGATCCCAAGAATCAGCTTCTATATTGATGTCAATCCAGTTACATACTTCAAGTCCAATGTTTCCATACAAAAATCATCTTCTCTTCTCAACCTAACTTATTTGATCACAAACAGAAGTTCAAGAGCCTCTGAAAATTATTTACATGTAGAAAGTTTCGAGCACAAGTATTACATCAAAGTTCAACAGCCAACCCTTTACAATGTGCTCCTCAAGAAGATTTTATAGGAAAATGAGGAGGTGGAAGAGTTTCTAGGGTTTAAGTATCATAAATTATACAGTTAATGCATTTTTCTACCTTGAAAACCATTCAAGTCATAAGGCAAGAATACATTCGATCTATATCTCTATTTCATAACTCTGTTTTTCTTTCGAGGCTTAGTGGATTAAAATATTTGACTTTAAGGCTATTCCTTTGTAATAACTTCTCTGACAGTTTGAAATTAGTTTCTTTGATTTGAAATAACTGTTCAACTGTCTTTATGCTAATATCTTCTGTTCTGGTAATAACTAGGCCTTATTTGATTTCTTTGAGGCTGCAGGTGTCTTTTGACCGCAAGTGAGCATTCAATTAGCCTCTGATGTGGCAGTGGAGGCTTCTCAGACTGATAAATCTAATTGTCCTTCTTTAAGACACTGTTTATTTGCTTTAATTTTTTGTGTTAGGCTTAATTAGGCCTAATTTCTATCTTCTGGTCTTCATACTATTTTTATTTGAGTGGATTAGGCTTTAGATAGTCGATTTAGGTCGTAATCCCTCAAAACTACGTTAACAGTCTTCAATTCTTCATCTCTGCTACAACTAGATCCTTTAACACTGATACTCTTTATTTGATTAAGTTTTGCTGTGTCTTGTTGATGTGCAGGTGTTACAGAGGTTTTATAATGGTATCAGTGCTCATGAGGCACTTATAAAACATAATTTGGAATCCTATGGAAAGATCTCCTTCATGAATAAAGGCCTGGGGGATCGTCATCCCCGGCCTTCAATTTTCTTTTAAAACATGGGAAAACCATTAAAACCTGCACAAACAAAGAAAAATTAAGAAAACCCTACGGGGTAAGGCTTAAAATGCTTCAGAGTTTTAGGTTAGATCGTGACCTTCGGATGAAAGCATCCAACGGCGAGGATTGCCTGCAGAGGTTAAAAGGAGAGGCAGTTGGGGGGGGCGGGGGTTGAATGAAAGATTAAGTCTAAGCCGTAGATGTATATTTATCAATGGTTGATATCAAACTAGGTTTTATAATACGAAGGGGTCATATTATAATGAAAATGGAGGAAAATGTAATAAAAATGGAAGAAAAACCTTTAGCGGAGGGGTAAAATAGAGTTAAATGAAATTGGGGTTTCGAAAAGATTTTGGGCCGTCGGATTAGATCAGCCATAGAGATCAACAATGGAGATTCACTTATGAATTCCTTTGGAGGATGGTTGGAGGGAGATGAACTGAAAGGCGAGATTAAACTGGGACCATTAGATCACAGAGATCAACGGCGGAGAATAAACATAAGAAAATGTAATGTTAAATGGGGAAAGTGGTTTTGGCAATAAAAACCACTGGTTTTACGCGATGAAAAGGGGAAAAGGCAGTATTGCCTTTTTGAACGCGATATGTGTTAGCGCTTGACACTTGGATTTTTAAAACCACCCATATCGCGTAAATTTAAAACATTAACTATCGGACTCAAAATTACACGATATGGCTCTCTAGCCATTGGATAAAGGGTGGGCAGATCCAACGGTGGAGTTTGGAGTGCAATAAGACAAGATGCGCGGGCGGAAGGAGGGGGGCAGAGCTAAGGCAGTATTGATCTGGACCGTCAGATCATAGGGATGAACGGCTCAGATTGATCAATGAGGGTGGTAGTTCCCAAATGAGTTGGGCCTACCGGGTTAAATATGGACCATTAGATCTTCAATATGAACGGCCCAGATTCAATCTTGGGACTAATGAAATGGAATATGAGGCAGGGGTCAGGCAGAGTTTGTGTGTTTGTGGACCGTTGATCTGCAGAGATCAATGGTGGATATTCGCCCAAAGACTTTACACAGCGAGGTTTATGAAAATAAAAAAGGGTGAGGGTTCGATACTGGATAGTTGGATCTATGAAATGGATGGCCCAGATCCAATCGCGAGATCGCCAATTGGCGAGGGAGAGAGGAAAGGTGCAAAGAAAATTTGTGATGTGATTAGATTGGAGCCATCGATCTTAGAGAGATCAATAGTCGGGAATGAGTCTGTGGGTCCAAATTTCGGAGGGCTATGGCAGAGGGTGATTAATTTGGACTGTTGGATCTCAGGAGGAGATTTACAGTGGAAAATGAATTGGGAATCAACAATCATAGGGAATAGGGCATGGTGCTTAAAAGATTTCCTAATGCGCGATTTGCGATTATGGGCCAGCCGTCGGATCTGGAAACAGATCGACGGTCAGTACTCAATCGGGGGGCGATGGAGAGGGACGGTGGGGCGCGATGTGATTAGCACTGGGCCATCGGATCAAAATGGTGAATCAACGGTGGTGATTTAAAGCGAGATATCACATGCAATCAGAAGAACTCTTTGTATAATTTTCGATGCGATGGAAGGGGAAAGGAAAAACGTGTTGGCCGTTGATTTTGTTTAAAGGATCAACGGTGGAGAATGCGGCGGGGGTCCATAGAATAAAAACTCAATCGCATCGGAGTTTTTTCATATAACAAAGAAAATGCGCTCATGCCTAATCTTTCGATTACGACTAGTGCTTTGTGGCTTAGCGCTTGGTCGTAGCGCCTAGTTACATGGAGGGGAAGTGGTTAGGGGCTTAGTCGGAAGGGGCTAAAGGCTTTAGTTAAAAAATATTGTTTTTTATGAATTTTTAAGGATTTCCAAAGGATTTTGGGGGTTCCGATAAGGTTTAAAAAAGAGTTTTAAACCTGATTAAAGGGGATTTATGAAGGGAAGGGAATAAAGTGAGGGAAAATAGAGAATTTTCATGAGGAAAAAGGGGAAAAAATGGAGGTTAATCATGAGTTAAAGAAGGGGAAAAATGAAGGGGAAAATGGGTTTTTGGCAGTTTTTTCTTCAAGAAAACAACAGATTTTTCATGTTAAATGAGGGAAACAGTAGTGAAGATTGTTTTTAAAGGATAAATTGTCTTCATAATACTTCAAGAACTAACAATTTGGCATAAAAATTGTGTCTTGAAGGCTTAAAAAATTATTTAGCCACCATTTGATATAACAAATTTTATAGGTGGCTAACAGTGGCTCCACGTGGGGATGGCACCTTCTTGAAGGTGTCAAGAACTTCAGACTTTTTTTCTCTGGAAGCTAATCAATGCCTTATCCATTGGGCTGCAACTTTCTTCACTTCATTGATCTTCTTTGGTTCTGACAAGGTTTAGCAGCCATGAAAAACAATGGAACTCTATCAAAAAAAAGCTTTCTACCTACCCAATCCTACTGATCTAACATTTTTTCTTCTTTCAGAGTGCATTTGGATTGGAAAACTCTTTTTACAAACATTTTATTCTTTTGGAAGAATAAAAATAATCTAAGTCTGCTTCTTATTTCTCCATGAACTCAGATTAAACAGTTGAGTTCATAAGCTTCACTACTTAACTACTATCTGTTAGGATTAGACTGTCTAACAGATTTTTATTCTCTAAATTCAAAAACAAGAAATTTAAAAGCAGACAAGTTAGGATTAAAAATTCTAACTTTTTTCTGATCTATGGCATAAAAACAAGCTACACATAGATTTATTACTTGCAGAAAATTAAATCAAAATGGTGAAGGCATGAGATCTGAAAGTTTTAAGAACATCCTTCTCTATTCTTCAGCTCTGTTTTTAGGCTTGTTTGAGCTATTTTTTCTTTGTTGACTGGTTCAAGTTTTGAACATATCAGAACCAATTTGGTTCTATCTTTGACTCAAGATTTAAAGAGATTGGAGTCATTCTTTCTTTTGGAATTTACAAGTTCAGATTTTGAGCTTGTTTGAACCTTTATTTTTCTATCATAATCTTCCTAACTGATAAGCCAAGATTAAGCTGTTTAGAAAATCTAATTCACTAGCCTATTAGCAGTAAATTGAAAACTATTTAGTCATGATTAGGTTGTATGACTAACTAGGAGTGTGTTTCTTAGGAGTGGCATTTGAGCTTGCACACTTTCAGATTTTATTTCTCTTTTTGGTATGGAGCCGTACCTTTCTTGCTTTTACAATCCGCCCTCTTTTCTCTTTCTATTGTTTTTTTATTTTTGATTTTTCTAACTTTGAATGCCATGATGGATGAAATATTTATAATGAGAAAAAAGATAAAAAATGCTTCCATACATGATAGGATCAAGAGAAATAATGTTTGAGCATCCTACCATTGACATGACCCCCAAACAGTTCAGCTCCACTCAATTATTGTAAAAAGTAGGCATTGTTACCAGTAGAAGAATGAATGAGATAAGGGCCAAGCCATAGATTATCAAATTTCCCATGCTTGCCCTTATCTTCTCTCCTTAAATCCCACTTTAACACTTTGTCACCAATGTTAAAATTACTGGCTTTTTTCCTTCTATCAAAAAGATTCTTGATGCTCTCTTTCTTTTGTAATGCTCTGTTGTAGACCTCCTCTCTGGTTTGCTGAAGATGTATAGTCTGATTAATCCTTCTGATCATGTCATTGTCTTCAGACTGCACTTCTTGGATCAGCTTCATGACTGGTACACTAAGGCTAGTTGGAAAAATTGCATCTATTCCATACACAAGCTGGTAGGGTGACATTCCAATTGATTTCTTAAGTGTTAATCTGTCAACCCATAGTGCATGTACTATCTTTGTGTGCCGAGACTTCTTATTGTCCTCCAAAAAATTCTTGATTATGTTCACCAAAATCTTGTTTGAGGATTCTGCTAACCCATTACCTTGAGGGTAATAAGCAGTAGAGTGTCGCAATCTAATCCTATATTTGTGACAGAATTCAACCATCTTTTTAGATCCGAATGCAACAACATTATCAGTGACGATGACAGAGTCATTGGCTTTCCTTGAAGGGATGGCTTCTATCCATTTGGTAAAGTAGTCTGTTGCAGTGAGAATCCATCTATGTTGGGTAGATGAGGGTGGATGGATTTCTCCTATGAAGTCTAGACCCCATTGTTAAAAGGGAGCTTCAACAATGATTGGATGGAAGCGTAAAGGAATCAATTTTCTTTTTCCTTCAAAGAGTTGGCATTTATGATAGGCAATTATCATTTTATGAACATATGGAAAGAGGGTGGGCCAATAGTAACCAACTCTAAGGATTTTTTTGGCTGTTGTTTTCCAATAGAGATGGCCTCCACATTCTCCTTCGTGGAACTCATGCTTGATTTTCTCTGCATCATACTCAGGCAAACATTTAAACAATAATCCACTTACATTTTTCCAATAAATACATTTATCTAAAATGCAGTAGTTTACAACTTTTAACTTTAAAAACCTTGCCTTTGTTTTTGACAAACCAGGAGGTGTATTCAGATTTAGAAAAACATATAAAATATCAACATACCAAGAGGATTTCATACAATTATCTTCAACAATGGGAGTTGAGAATTCATCTTGTTCATCTAATGCATTTATCATGTTTATATCAAGAGCTTAAAAATTTGATTCAACCATTAATCTAGCTGGACCTTGGCCTTTAATGAGTTTAGTGGGCTTGATTTCTAAATCATATTCAAGTATCACAGCTATCCACTTACCTCTCTTGACATCTAGGTCCTGTGTTAGAATTTCCTTTACAAATGAATTTGGAACAAAGGCAATTATGTGGGAGTGCAGAATGTAAACTCTTAAGTCCTTCAAGGCTTTGACTAAGGCAAAGGCTTGTTTTTCCATGATTTTGTAATTCATAGGAGCATCTCTCAATGCCTTGCTAAAGAATGCAATTGGATGCTCTTGTCCCTGTGGATTTTTCTGTAATAGGATAGCAACCACTGTATGTTCTGATGCGAATGAAAAAATGAAAAAATCTTTTGAAAAATCAGGACTTATGAGAACTGGTGTTTTGGTTAATGCTTGTTTCACCAGCTCAAAAGATTTATTTTCTTCCAAGGTCCATTTAACTCCTTGTTCCTTTTTCAGCATGGTTGTTATGTTTCTAAGGAGTTCAGCTAAGTTTGGTATGAACCTTCTCAAGAAATTAATCTTTCCAATGAAAGATTGAAGTTCCTTGATGTTTCTAGGATGGGTGATTTGCAATATACCCTCAATCCTCTTTGGGTCTATCTTTATCCCCTCTTCTGATATGATGTGTCCAAGTAGTTTACCTTCTTGGAGACCAAACATTTTTTTCTTAGGATTTAAATATAACCCAAATTTTCTTCTTTTCTCAAAGACTATTCTCAAGCGTTTTAGGTGTTCTTCATATGTTTTGGAAAAAACAGTGATATCATCAAGGTAGATAATGATGAAGTAGCCTAATTCTTCCGAGAATGCAATGTCCATGGCTCTCTAAAATGTAGCACCAACATTCATTAAACCAAAGAGCATTTTCACATACATGAAAGTGCCCCAAGGTGTAGTAAAGGCTGTTTTTAATTGATCATCAGGATGTACTAAAATATGATTGTACCCTGAGAAGCCATCAAGCAAAGAAATTCTTTTAGACCCAAATACCTCTTGTAAAATATGATCCATCTTGGGTAAATGGTAGTTGTCTTTTAACGAGGCTTTTTTTAAGTTCCTAAAGTCAATACAAAGCCTAATATCTCCTTTTTTCTTCCTAACTGACACTAGATTAGACACCCACTCTGAATATCTAATAGGGACAATAATACCAGCTTCATACATTTTCTTGATGTCTTTCCCAACCAAAGGTAACTGAATGGGTTTATTTTGTGCAGTTTTTACTTAAATGGATTTTGGTTTTCCTTGAGAGGTATCTTGTGCTGAATTATTTCAGTGTCATAGGATTTCAGATCCTCATAACTCCATGCGAAAACATCAGAAAATTCTTTAAAAAGCTCTATGTATTTTAGTATGATGTGAGTTGGTAAAGTCTTAGACAGTTTGATCATCTTTGGTTCTAGTTGACTGCCTATATTACACTCCTCAACTTCAGTTTCAGCAAGTTCCAATTTCGGTTTCTTGGCCACATCATTGAAATCAAACAATTCTTCTAAAGGGACTAGTCCCTTTGGCAAACTTTGATTGTTAGACTGCAGAGTTTCTAAGTCTTCTTTTTCTAACTCTGCAACAAATTATGTTGTGTTTTCAAGTTTGTTAGACAACAGATTTACATCAGCCATCTCTGGAGACTCTTCTTCCTCATCAAGTAGATTTTCTTCACTAGGAGAGTCATCTTTATAATCTGAATCTGAACTTGGTAGTTCAAATTCATTTCTGGACTGTAGGAAGTCTTCTATTTGTTTGTCTCCATTGAACACTTGCCAATATTTCTCATTATTAGGGACAGCTAGTCTGAATTTAATTTGGGTGGTGCCTTTTTTGGTTTCATATGGTGTTAAACATGTTCTAGCAGCAAAAGAAAAATTGTGGGCAAGGATATTTTGTTCTCTTGGGACAAAAATAAGTTGAGATTCTTCAAATTTTTTCAATAAATCCATGACATCATTCCTATAGGATCTAAGTTTCGGTTATTTGGCACTATATTCCCCATTCACTTGCCTAACAATTAAATCTAAATCCCCATGAAATTTTATCCTTTTGGCTCCTAATTTCTTCAACAGGTGTAAGCCTAAAAGGAGGGATTCATACTCAGCTATGTTATTTTAGCTTTGAAAATTTAATTTGACGGAAAGGCCTTCAATATGATTGTTTTCGGTGTTATGAAGCCATATGTCTGCATCTGCATTATTCTTAGTGCAAGACCCATCCAAGTTCATACTCCAAAGAGGACTAGTTTCAGGTATAGCAGTTTGAATACTATCCTCTTTATCTTGTGTGCTTTCGGATTGTTCTTGAAGAACAGCACTATGTTGAATTTGTTTTAATTCCTCATGTTTTTCATTGTGTTGAGGACTACTCTCTTGACTCTCAAGGTTGAAAAGCAATGGATGAATGATTTGGAGCTCTAGATCTGCATTTTGTTTGCTGTGGTTTTCTGATTTAGCAAATTGTTCTGACACTTCTGTCTTGTCTTCCTCTTTCCCTCTATCTGCCACTAATTCAGTTAAGGTGACTTGCTCACTTAATGCTTCATTATTGAAAAGGATAAATGAGTCAAGGCATGTATATACAGAATAAAGAGGAGAGTTTTGTGGTCTCTCTTGGCTGGTAACCATGTATTGCAATGAGACTCCCTATAAAGTCTTCTAGTTTGATTAAAAACAGGTATGGTTTCATATGTCATATCCATCTGCATAGTTCCTTGTAACTTAGCTCCCCAAGATCTTGATAATAGCATACCATACTTGGGGGGGACATCAGCCACTACAATATCCATTACTAAACACTTGGCTGGAATTTATGCTAAGTTTACACAGAGGTCTTTGATAAAACCTAAACATTTCACTCTGCTTGAGTCAAAGGAGTAAAGATATTTGTATGGTCTAGTGATTTCAAGGCCTAGGCTCTCCATTATAGCTTTACGCATTAAATTGTGAGAGACCCTTGAGTCATGCATAGCATTGTGTAAAATTTTGTCATGAATGTGTAAACTAAAATAAAAGGAGGAACTGGTCCTTCTTGATATCTGCCTTTAATCTTTGGACCAAATAAAAGCTCTAGTTGGTTATCATTAAGATTGACAGTGTCACTATTCTCTTATATGTTAAAAGCCTTCAAAATTTGGGATCTATACACATATTGGGTGGCTAATTCAGTGAGAGGAATAGAGATTTTGATTTTGGAAATTTCTTGTTTCAAACTAAAAGAAATCTGATTCTTTGAAGTGTTTGTTTCAGCCTTATTAACCACCATTCTATCAGCAAAATCTGTTTGCTAGTTTGCTCTATTTACATTGGTCAAAATTGTTTTAACAGGAGCACTAGCTGAGGTGCTAACGCTGCTAAGATCTGCACTTTGTTTTTCATTGATTTGAGTGACTTTTTCTTTGTTTTTATCAGAATTTCCAGCCACTATTTTGTCTTTCTGTTTTGTGATTTTGGGTTTATTTACAGGGCTGTTTTTTACAGATTTATCAGAGGTTTTTATTGTGGGAGTTTCCTGATTGTTGTTACTCCTGAGGTCATAATCTTTTGGAGTTTCTATGATGACATTTTCCAATTCCTGATAATAATATTCATCCTTTTCTCTTTTATCATCATAGGGTGTGTATAGACCTTGTTTCATATTATAAGGAACATGAAAATCATTATCTACTCC
Source organism: Pinus albicaulis (assembly GCA_034641835.2). NCBI lineage: Eukaryota > Viridiplantae > Streptophyta > Pinopsida > Pinales > Pinaceae > Pinus > Pinus albicaulis. The sequence goes on along the minus strand of CM076575.1, from coordinate 545,554,355 downwards.
CAACATGTTTATGTCATCTTCCGTTATTTCTTCATTTGTTTCTTCAACCTCACTTACATAGTTTTGGTGAAAAGGAGGAGTAATTTGTTGATCATCCTCCCTTGGTCTGTTTTGAGGTTGGTTTCTCCTAAAATTCTGATTTTGATTTTGATTTCTGTTTTGAGGAGCTGATTGGTTTTGAATAGCTTGTGCTTTCTCAAGTATGCTCATCTTTTTCATCATCCCCTCCATCATTCTTTCCATCTTAGAGCTAGATGTGGAAGGCGCAGATTCCTCTCTAAAGGATACTTTCTTCTCATTTCTCATTCTAGCTCTTTTCTCCATTAGATTAGCTTCCATAGCTAAGGCTCCTTTCTGCATATCCTCTAGAGTCAGAGGGTCTCTTTCTCTAAGTTGATAAGCCATTTCATGATCAAATCCCTCTGGGAATTTTTTTAAGGCTAAGCCTTGTGGAGGTTTTAATTCTAGGGGTAAAGCATTATACACACTATTTAATCTAGTGCAGTAAGCTTGTACACTCTCCCCAGTGTTTCTTTTAAGGCTGTTATAATCTGAGAGTATCTGGGGTGGATTTTTCTTTACTTCCCACTTGTTTAGGAATAGTTGATGAAGGGCTTGAAGTTCATTGATATTTTTAGGGGTTAATCCTTTAAACCATTTTATTTCTTCTCCCCCTAAACTCTGAGAAAATAGTCTAAGTTTGACAGTTTCATAGTCAATTTCATTTCTGTCAAAGTAGTCATTCATCTTATCCACATGTTGTGAAGTAGTAGTGGCACCACTGGCATCATACAATGGTATCTTGGACTAGTAGTCCTGTGGAAGATTGACTAGAGGCAAAGGAAGTACTAAGGGAGCATACCATGTTGCCATGATAGAAGGTTGAGGTGGATTTACAAGGGGTGGATTAACAACAGGGAAATTGGGCTGATGTGGAGTGTTTTGGACAATGTGTGTATGGATAGAAGAAGTGGATGGACCAACAATAGATTGTTGAGTTGATCTAGGATGAGAGAAACCAAAATAATGAAGGAAATGTAAATCTGGGGTGTAGTTTCTCTACTACTAGGATGTTCACTTCTATCTGGGGATGAAAGTGAAGACTCTGAATGTAGCTGATCTAAATCATTAAGCAACCTAGTTCTAAATTGATTTCTTAAGTCAATTGGTGATTCTTGTAAAGCTGCAAGGTTTTTAGGAACAGAACTAGCTCTATGGGGTGATCTGAAAACAGTTGAAGATTTTGTTAGCCACCTATAAATTATGTTATATCAACTGGTGGCTAAATGATCTGGGTAGCCTTCAAGAAACAATTTCATTACTAAAATTGTTAGTGCTTAAATTCTTTTTGATAATATCCTATCTTTTGGATAATCGTCACTTCTTTTCCCCTTTTCAACTCAGAGATTCTGTTCTCATTCCGTGAAGAAACACTGATGCAAGCACCTTTTTCCTTTTCCCCCTTCTTCCAAAATTGACCTCATTTTATCCCTCCATTTCCCATGAAAATCCCTCATTTTCATGTTTTCTCCCCTTTTCCTTTCATCAAAATCCCTTTGATAAGGTTCTAAGACCCTTTCTTAGCCTTATCAAAACCCACCAAATCCTTTGAAAATCATTGATAAATGCCCAAAAAACACATTTTCATATTATGGACTTAAGCCCCCTTGGGCTAAGTCTTTAGCCCTCCCTTCCATGCACCCTGGTGCTGGAACCGAGCACCAGCCTTCCAAGTGCTTATTGCGTTGCTCAATTACGATTAGCCCCTCCTTCTTAACCCTCGGTCATATGTTTCTCTATGCGCCCAAAGGCTCCACAATCGGGTGCCAAGCCATTTTGAATATTAATTATGTCCACCCAAAGTTTAAAACCTTTGGTTATATATTAAATCCGTCGACTTTTATTATATTATAACCTTCCTGCCAGTCCAAAGTTCAAGGTGATCTCCATCGTCGATCTGATCCACATATCGACGGTGCGCAATCCATCGCCTAGTGGTCCCCGCCATCCACTCGCTATTACAAAAACCATGCGGTATCCATCACACCGCCTTCAAGCGGAGGGTAGTTTTTTCCCGATCGGCAGCGATTCCATACACCACCCGACACGTGTCTTGAGCACTGTTCAGAAAACCGCCACTCATCGCATGTTAAAGATCGAACGTGGACTCGGCGCGATATTGATGTGCGTCGTCCGATCTGAGGCCGCTCCTCGGACTGTAGTCACTCTACGAAGATGCCCAAGCTATAACCAAGGAACAGAACGGTCCTTAAAGGAATCCCTGTCGTTGATCTAATCTGTAGATCAACGGCCCAAAATTCATCACCCTAATTCCTCGTCTAGTCAACAAATCCGGACCCGGGAAAATTATGCAGCATGGTTTTATTAAAAGGTTTGATGACTGGACATGTTTTCTAAGGTTTATTGGTGCCCGTCCTCCACCGTTGATCGCGTGGGCCGATCTCATCTGACGGCCCACATTTCTCCCAAACCCCGAACATGATTTTGTGACCATTTTTGTCCAAACAAAGGTTTTAAATCATTTCTCCGTTTCGCTTTGACTTTTCGCCTCCGCTCCCGATCGTCAATCTCTGTAAGATCGACGGTTTCGATTTAATGTCTTCCCCCCATCTCCTTCAACCTCCTCTGATCAATCACGACTGTTGGATGATTCCATCCAATAGCCATGCTCCCTCCACGTGCCTTCTAAAGCAGTTATTTCATACATGTAGGATTTCATAATATTTACTCGTATTTTGCAGGGTTAATGGTTTTTCTGCCATGACTGAAGTTTTTTCAGAGGCAAAGGGTGATGATCCTCCCACCTCCGATTCAGTAAATAAAATCCTTCGCAGGATCTAAAATTCACGTTTCATCGGTGTTTCATCAGGCATTGATTCCATATCATCCCTGCACGACCCTGCACACCAGCGAAAAACACAGTGAATCAAGCACAGTCATAAAAGTATCAGTGCCGAAGATAAAATATATCAGGACATAAAATTTAAGACAGATCTATGGGGATTACGGCTAAAAATGGATTATCAGAAGCCTAAACCACAGTTTAAAATAAAATCATGACTATTTTATCGAAAAAGAGACCTCCACTGTCACCTCAGGGGCTAATTAAAACTTCCAGCCACCACAGAGCCACCTATAGCCTCAAAGAAATCAAAGAAGGTCGAAGTTATTACCAGACCAGGAGATATTTTGCATCAATACAGCTGAACAGTTATTTCAACCAAAGGAAATTATTGTAGCTGTCAGCAGAAGTTATTACAAGGATGACGAGAAGCCTTGAAGTCAACAAATTCTTTCCAGCAATCCTAATAGTTAATGTAAATGATTTTATACAGAGGACACCTATGTAAGTTGCTTCATTGAGCCCCCAAAGGCCAAGAATCCATTTAAGTCTATATTAATTAGTTTTTGAGATCTTTTATCAGATCTCACCTCCTCATTCTTTTATATATACTTCTGAAGAAGATGAGTGAGGGGTTGGTTGATCACTAGTTGTAATATTGGAACTCTCTAAAATAATATATAGTCTGTTGAAGTTGAAGAAGAATTTGAAGTCTTGAAGCCCTGATGATGTTGTTGCATGCTTGTTACTATGAAGGCTCTATCATCGGATCCATGAGCTTGGCTGTTGGTGAAGTATTCTGAACTGTTTTATGTTTTTCCCCTGTTTTCATTATGTTCCATAATTTCTTACTACAATAGGTTGAAAGTTTTAGGCTAAGAAATGACTCCTGGAAGCACCTTAGACCTGTTCATCCTTCACTGTTTTATGTTTTCTTCTGCTGAATTATTTTAGATTCTTTAATCTTTCTCTTTAGTCTTCATGCTTGTTGATTTCCTTAATAGTTTGAATAGTTGGTTTCAGCATGATTTATGGTTCTCCCTGCTTGTCTGCTACCACTTTAAAACTGTTATTGAAGTCTCCCTTTGTAGTTTTCTGTTTACAGTGAGTCAAGGAGGTCTGTTCCGATCTTGCCCTTTGTCCTTACTTAAATAGTTGTCTCAAAGGTCTTTGTAGTTGTTATCATAGATGTGTTAGGTTTTCCCTCTTCTATGACTACAATTATCAGTGAATCTTTTAGGTTTTCTAAATCATTTTGAAATAAATATTTGAGGAAATAGGGTATTTTAAATCTTAGATTTTGTTTTAAAAATTTGTTTTGAAATCATTGTTTTCTTAAAGAGTGTGATTTGAAGAATTACATGAATTTGGCCCTATCTCAAAAGCTCTTTATTGTTAAAATTGTGTTTTCAAGTTACTTTGTTGAGAATTAAACTTCTCTTTCCAAATCATTGATGTCCATCTCATTCCAAAAACCAAAAGGATCCACTGCGGCCAGAGACAGACCTTTGATATCCCGCATGCAATCGTATGTTGTAATCTTTTTTACTCCATTGCCCAATTAACCAGATGTTCCTCCATTCTATATGTCTTTCTTAGGCCTTTCATGTTTTGCTATGTCAATCCAACCAAACAAACAAAAAAACACCTACACTTAATAACTAGTCTAAAATATATACTCTAAGCACACAAGATAAACCTTTGCAAACAAACATTCGAGAGATCCCTCTCTGAGAATAGGAGGACTAGATCCTAGGACTCTAAGATTGGTTTTGATGTTTCCTTGTCTTTTGATTTTCCAAACTATCAAAACACGAGACACCAACATAATGGTGATCATGGTGGGACCTACTGAGATTACAGTGGTTTTAAATCACTACTTAAAACTCTTTAGGCCCTTAAAACTTGATAAAGAACACCCTTTGGACTTATCCCACCGCTTACACCAACATAATGGTGATCACGGTGGGACCACTGAGTTCATATTTGCCTAACAAGCTCTTTTAAACTCATTAGTTATTCAAACAACCATAGAAACTCAGAAAACCCAAAATATTTCAGTTTGGCTTCATAATAAACATTGTGGTGGAACCATAGAACATTTTACCTTCACATAAGCTAAACATTTTCCACCTGGTGACTCCACTGGCCTCCAGTAGGCCTATTACTTCATTAGTCCTTGTAATCTCTCCTGGGAATGCATTGAGAAAACCCAATCATGCTGTTGGTGGACAACAAATTTCAAAATCTTCCACCTGACGACTCCACAATCCCAAAAGACCTAATAACTTCGATGGTAAAGGACTCTGAACTAGTTAGAAAGATACAATGACCTCTTATTACAAACATGGATCCAAGTATGGACAGAGAAGCTAAACTAAACAAATTATTGGACCTAATTGATAAAATAGTGTACATACTTGATAAAATATTGGAAAATCATGAGGATGATATAGATGTTGATTATCCAGAACAAACTATGTTTTTCCCAGATCAAACACAAACTCAACCATTACAATACCTAGACAATGAGCAATATATAGATGATGATCAAGACTTTATAGAAGAAGGTGAGCAAGACTATGGAGAAAACAATAAAGAAAAATTGCTGGTCATGATGGAAAGGATGGTGTATATGCTTGGGAAAAGAATTGAAAGGAATGAGGCTAATTTAAAAATTGATGATCTAGAGCAGCCCATGCTCCTTTCAAATCAAGAACAAACCCAAACTCTACAAAATATTTATGATGAACAAGATTACAAAGAAATCAATAAAGAAGGTTGTCAAGAAATTCCTGATTACCTACCTATATCTTGTACGATGCTATTAAGAAAACTTCATGACAAAATTGAAAAAACTAATAGTAAGCAGTGCCTTGAGGAAAACATAAGCCATTTTGAACCCACAAAATCTAAAACAAGAGAAGAGACAACACAACCAGAGTCTCTGCCTTTATGTCATGACTCATTTCAGATTATTAAAGAGGAATGGCATCCTGATAATCTATTAGAAACAACTCTCGAATCCCATATTTTAAACAACTATCATGAAAATCATGAGGAGTTGTTTGAAATTGAGATAGATTAGGGAAGGGAAGAGAATCCTCAAAATTCCCCTGCAAGCACAAGTAATGATTCCCTAGAAGAGACTCAAGAAGACATCCAGCCTCAAAACCAGTTAACACAAGAGGGAGAGGACTGTTGTTCTTCTGTCCAAAGCAAAGAGAAAATTCCTTCTCTTTTTACAGAGGAAGAAATTGATCAGATATTAAATAAACAACCAGCCCTCAATTCTTTATTAGAAAAAAACACTTCTGCTCATTTTCCTACTAAATGTTGTTGTCTTGAAATAGAAAATAAACTTGTAGATCAAATAAAAGAACAAAATGATAACCCAATATGCTTGATTGGTGAAATTGTTTTTACTAATTATTTTTCAACTTCTAATCAATCTGATGATGATGATGAGCTCCAAATAGAAACCAATCATGCAGGGCAACCAACAGTCGATTGGTGTCATGAATTTCATTGTAATCAGCTTGAAAGCAGAAATCAGCCAGTCCAATTCATCAGAAATAGTTTTCACATAGTTGGGAGTCAGCATTCTATTAGTTGTAATGTTGAGGTTGAGAAGAAAGAAAAATTTCTTGAGTAGGATGAAGATAAAGAGCTTCCTCCTGAAAAGGTTGAGGTAATAAGAGATACCCCTGTTCAAGAACTTGATGATATTTTCACAAAGTACATTCCACTGAATCAGAGCATACCAAGATTACAATAGGACAACACTGCAATATACGATGAGTCCTCCAGTTCATATAATAATGAAGATGAAGAAAAGGTTCTTTCCCAAAAGAACCTTTACCCTGATCTAGTGAAGAAGGAGGAAATGATCCTGGTGGAACCATGTCTTCCAAATACTCTTCACCAAGAACTATTCCCAGATCCCTATGCTCACTTCTTAAAGTCATTTGAAGAAGGGATCAAGGTCATTAGGAGCAATGTATTACCAAAAGCAAGAAAATTATTTAGCATTGCTGCTAAAAAACAAAAGGAATGGGAGTGGCCCTGTTTGTCTAGCCTGCCCAAGGAGATGAAGAAGGACCAATCATGGAATCATTTATTGGATTGGTTGTACTGGAAAAGAGAGTTCATTAGCTAAAACATGTAAATATTCCAAGTTAGAGTAGGACAGATAGGAATGTCAATAAAGCTTAGCTTTGAGCATTTAGTTAGTTGTTGATTTTTTGTCTTAAAAGAAAAAGAAAAATCTAAAATCAATAGGAGAAAGAAAAGAGGGCAGATTGTAAAAACAATAAAGGTACATCCCCATACCAAAAAAGAGAAGCAAAATCGGAAAGTGTGCAAGCTAAAATGCCACTACTGAAACACACTTCTAGTTAGCCATACAACCCAATCATGGCTAATTAGTTTTAAATATGACTCCTGTGTTTTTCAGACCCTACTAAACAAGAAAATTCTAACCAAATATGACAATATTGAAGAGGTTGACTGATCTTTAGACAAGGAAAATTTAATCCTAAAGTCCTCTAACTGAGTTTATATGGTGTTCTGATGATAATGGGTCTTCCCAATGGAGTCTTAAGGTCTGTTTAGGATTTGTGGAGTCGCCTGGTGGAAATATTTAGCTCTTTTGGAGGTAAAGTGTTTTATGGTCCACCACCATGCTTATTTGAATACCAATCTGAAATATTTTTGGGTTTTTTGAGTTTTTTCAGTCCTATGGGTTCTAAGAGTGTCCTAAATCTATTTCAACACTTAGCTACGGTGATGAGACAAAGAAAGTTTACTCTTATGGCTAAGCTCGCTGATTCCTTCAAGGTTGATAAGCTTTATGAGAATCCTAAGATTTCCTTAGTTTGTCACTGATTCAAATAAGTTTTATCATGATTATCATTTGCTTTGGTAGTTCTTGAAGAGGGCTACTTGTACTCAAGGGGTTTTTTGAGGTCTTAAGGGTGTCTAGGATGGAATTTGACTCGTGTCCCCAGTGGAGTCACCAAAAATGATAGCTCCCTATAATTTCAGCAGATTAGTAGGAGTAAAGCTGTAGGGAGAACACTTGAACCACTTTGGGATTCCAGGATCTAGCCCTCCTGAATCCAGAGAGGGATCTCTCTTATAAGTGCAAAGATTTATTTATCTTTAAGGCTTTTGTGTATGATATTAGGCTAGTTATTAAGAACATGGTTTTTGTTTGGTTTTGGATGGTTGAGCATTATTTTTAATTCAGTGAAAAGTCCTAAAATGAAATATTTTCAAAGGGGTGAAGGTGTAAGCAATCAAAACAATATTTGGCTAATAGGATAGATATGAAACTGGTTTTTAGTCTGTTGGGCTATGGAGTCATAAAAGGGTTTAATTGTGCAAAAATTTCAAGAGTGATCCAAGGGGCAAGTCATCTATATCACAAGATCTTTTAGATTAAATGATGGAATGGAACATTAAAAGTGTTGAAAGGGTGGAAAAAGACAATAATTTCAACTAGGATTTATCAATCTTTCCAAACAAGAAAAGCCTTTTAAGCAATTGTTTAAAACCAACCAAAGGACAGGGCTAACCATAAACTTCTTTGGAAAATCTTGTATTGAAGCTAACTTATTAGAAAAAAAATCCAGTAATCCACATAATTACTTTCAGAATAGATGAAAACATATAAGAAAACAAAGTGCAGCCTCAGATCAAGCAAGATACTTTTAAATCTAAACCTACTTTCAGCATACTCTTAGGGAAAATTTCAAAACAACCTTTGGAGAAAGAAATAGAAGACAGGGCAAACCATAAACTTTTCTAGTCTAACTCTACTGAGCATATAATGAAAATATCTTTCAAGAACTTCATTTCAAGATTTGTACATCAAGACAGGGGCAAACCAACATTCCTTGATAATGTTTACACTTAACTTAAGTCATTCTTAAACACACAATTTGGAGGTGTTAGCACCCTGTAATTAGCAATATTGGAAAAATTCCATCTTCAGGGAGAACATCATTTCAACCACTTTGGGATTCTAGGATCTAGCCCTCCTGAATCCAGAGAGGGATCTCTCCAGTAAGTGCAAAGATTGATTTGTCTTTGAAGTTTTGGGTAATGATATTAGGCTAGTTATGAAGGCCGAGGGTTTGTTTTGTTTTTGGATGGTTGAGCATGATTATTGTTTGAGGTGGAAAGTCCTAAATGCAAAGAGTTTCAAAGGTGTGAAGTTTCAAGAAATCAAAACACGCTTTGGCCAGAAAGATAGATAATTGTAGGTTTTATTCCATTGGGCTATGGAGTCATAATAGGGTTTAATTGAAACAGCAATGGGAAAGAGTGGTCCATGGGGCAAGTCATATATGTCTAAGGATCTCTTCCAAGTTTGATTTATGGAATGAAACGAGACATAAAGAAAGGGAATTAAACAAATGAAGAACAAAGAGTAGCCTAGGATCTGGTAAGTACTTTGAAACTAGCCAGCCTTTGAAAAACACTTAAGAAATGCATAAAATCAATCCAGGATCTGGTAAGTACTTCAAAACTAGCCAGCCTTTGATCCACTTTCAATAGAAAACATAATAAAAACAGAGGGAAACTTGAAGGCAACTGTTAGAGAAGAAACTAGCAGGTCGGGCTCACCACAAATCCTCTCCTAGCTCTGCTCTAATTGGTTACTTTTAAGAAAAACACAAAGATAACATAGAATGGCCTAAGATCTGGTAAGTACTTTTAAACTAGCCAGCTTTTAACACATTCCAAGGGAAACTTTCAAACAGTCTTTTGCGATAAAACTAGGAGCAGGGCACACCATATCTTCCTTATTTCATCTCTAGTTAACATATACTCAAAATAACATTCAAGAATGACTACTAGTTCAGACAGTAGGAAAAGGGAACGCCAACATTCCTATGCTTAAAGTGAATTAAACCATTCTTAAATAACACAATTTAGAAGAAAACATACAGATAAATATTTTCAGTCAGAGAAGGGTACTGATATACAGTAGGTCCTAACTCTATGCATGTTGTTCCTTATAAGAGAAGATGAAAAAAGTGAAAACAGAAGTAAAATAACAATTCACAATAAGAAATAACATCACCGTCGACATAGACTAGGATCCCATAAATCAGCTTGTATTGATTCTCCAAACCAGTTACAGCTTTAAGTCAAGTGCTTTAGGTTAGCAATCATCTACACTTCCCAGACTAACTTATCTATCGCAAGCAGAGCTCCAAGAGCCAGTGAACACTATTTATAGGTAGAAGTATCAAGATCAATTACATTTCAAAGTTCAACAACCAATGTTTTCTCATCTTCTGCAGAAGTATTTATAGAAGAAAGAGGAGGCAATATCTGATGAAAGATCTCCCAAGATAATTAGTACAGTCTTAATGACTTCTGGGCCTTTCGAGGGCTCGATGAAGAAGGTTACAGATGTTTCTGACTGTATTAATGTTTTTCATTTAAGATTAAGCTCGGTGGGAGCTCTTATTGACTTTTGATGCTCTTTGTTATGTTAAAGTAATTCTGCTGATATTTTGTCATTAAGTTCATTTGCAGAATTAACTCTCTAGCTACGTTGAGGTGAATATCTGATCTTGATCAATAACTTCGGCCTCTGTTTGAATGCTTTGAGGCACATGTGGCACCGTGGTAGCTGGGAGGAATCAATTTGCCTCAGATGTGGCAGTGGAGGCCTTCTGTCTAATAAAACACTTTGATTTCCTTTTAACTGTATCTTAATTGGGAGGATTAGGCTTTTGATAATCAATATTAGCTGTAATCCTCCTAAATTTGTCTTCAATATTCCATTCTGGTGCATTCTGTCTTCGACACTGATACTCTTCGATTTCTGATTCATTTACTGTGTTCTGTTGGTGTGCAGTGTTGCGCAGGGCTCGTGAGGCATCAATGCCTTTGAGGTATTGACGAGGCACAAAAATTTGAACCCATGGATGGCTTCCCTTTAAAGAATCGAAGGCGTGAGAATTAAACCCCAGCCTTCGGCTTTTTTCTTCGGCATAATTGAAAAAGCATTTAATCACCCTTACCAAATAATATATCTGGACTTCAAAACTTTTGATAAAACCAAGCTTTATAATCATTTTGGGTCACAAAAGGGACTTGTTGATGTCAGGGTGTGTGTGACCCAAAATTTTATGAATTCCACCCTATAAAGTTCCCCAGGTCCATTTTGGGGCCTGTTAATGTCAGCCCAAGTGTGACCCAAAATTTTATGAAATTCGCTTTATAAATTCTATCGGCTCCGGCTTTCACGACTATGCGAGCAATCAAACGAGACCCGCTCCAATCGGTTGCTACCACGTGTGCGCTAACATGTATGCTGACTAGGTGTTAGGACCACCAGTTCCGGGGGACTACCGACCGTTGTCGTGGCTGTGGGGACCAGGACTGATTGTGGGCCATGGGTCACGCCATACCTTAGTTTATCCCCCAATCTTCCTTCGAGCGCAATCATCGTCCGATGAGCCAGCCATAGATCGGATGGCGTATGCCAATATCGCGTTGAGCTCACAGTCGATATTTAACGCCCAAGGAGGGCGGTATCTCTAAACCGCTCAAGGCCACGTGTCAGCCAGTGGCATTGATCGCATCCAAATGGGGAATACAACCTTCCTTTCAAAGGCAGTGAGATCAAAACTGCTCCGGTTTCGTACAGTGATTGACCATAGATTAAGTCAGAGTTAACACCCTACTTCCTATGAGCTTTGGTCCATTAAACTCTAGGTTCAAACCTCGGAACTGCGGTTGCATTAACTCATTCCCGATTTATTTCTACTATAAGCAAGTATCTTCCTTTGGACAAGGTTTGCAGCTCCTACGGGAAACACCATTAAACACCTGCACAATACAAAACAACATTATAAAATCCTGTGTTATTTGGTTTTACTGCTTTAGAGGGTGTGGGGAGGAGCGTGGCCATTGGATGGAATCAACCAACGGTGGGGTGGTAAATGATGATTTTCACGAATGGAAGAAGGGGAATCATGGAAATAGAGGATTTTTATGGAGGAAAAGGGGAGAAAAATGGAGGTTAGTTCTTCAAGTGAGGAAAGGGAAAAAGGTGATTTTGCAGTAGTTTATTCTCATGAAATTAGAAAAATTCCAGAGTGTAAAATGGGCACAGTAGGGAAGATTTTGGACAGAGGTATGAGGCCTTCAAGAGTCTTCAAGAGCCAACACTTTTTGCAATAAAATTTTTTCCTTGAAGGCTCCAAAAAATTATTTAGCCACCTTTTGGTATAATCAAATTTCATAGGTGGCTAACAGGAGGAAAACATAGAGATAAAGCTTATCAGTGAGAGTAGGGTACTTTTGACAATAAATCCTAGCTCTATATTTGTTGTTCTTTATCAGAGAATAAGTGAAAAAATGGCATACATGAAAGGAAAACAATAACATAGTAAGAAGTACTTCACCAATGATATAGACCAAGATCCCAAGAATCAGCTTCTATATTGATGTCAATCCAGTTACATACTTCAAGTCCAATGTTTCCATACAAAAATCATCTTCTCTTCTCAACCTAACTTATTTGATCACAAACAGAAGTTCAAGAGCCTCTGAAAATTATTTACATGTAGAAAGTTTCGAGCACAAGTATTACATCAAAGTTCAACAGCCAACCCTTTACAATGTGCTCCTCAAGAAGATTTTATAGGAAAATGAGGAGGTGGAAGAGTTTCTAGGGTTTAAGTATCATAAATTATACAGTTAATGCATTTTTCTACCTTGAAAACCATTCAAGTCATAAGGCAAGAATACATTCGATCTATATCTCTATTTCATAACTCTGTTTTTCTTTCGAGGCTTAGTGGATTAAAATATTTGACTTTAAGGCTATTCCTTTGTAATAACTTCTCTGACAGTTTGAAATTAGTTTCTTTGATTTGAAATAACTGTTCAACTGTCTTTATGCTAATATCTTCTGTTCTGGTAATAACTAGGCCTTATTTGATTTCTTTGAGGCTGCAGGTGTCTTTTGACCGCAAGTGAGCATTCAATTAGCCTCTGATGTGGCAGTGGAGGCTTCTCAGACTGATAAATCTAATTGTCCTTCTTTAAGACACTGTTTATTTGCTTTAATTTTTTGTGTTAGGCTTAATTAGGCCTAATTTCTATCTTCTGGTCTTCATACTATTTTTATTTGAGTGGATTAGGCTTTAGATAGTCGATTTAGGTCGTAATCCCTCAAAACTACGTTAACAGTCTTCAATTCTTCATCTCTGCTACAACTAGATCCTTTAACACTGATACTCTTTATTTGATTAAGTTTTGCTGTGTCTTGTTGATGTGCAGGTGTTACAGAGGTTTTATAATGGTATCAGTGCTCATGAGGCACTTATAAAACATAATTTGGAATCCTATGGAAAGATCTCCTTCATGAATAAAGGCCTGGGGGATCGTCATCCCCGGCCTTCAATTTTCTTTTAAAACATGGGAAAACCATTAAAACCTGCACAAACAAAGAAAAATTAAGAAAACCCTACGGGGTAAGGCTTAAAATGCTTCAGAGTTTTAGGTTAGATCGTGACCTTCGGATGAAAGCATCCAACGGCGAGGATTGCCTGCAGAGGTTAAAAGGAGAGGCAGTTGGGGGGGGCGGGGGTTGAATGAAAGATTAAGTCTAAGCCGTAGATGTATATTTATCAATGGTTGATATCAAACTAGGTTTTATAATACGAAGGGGTCATATTATAATGAAAATGGAGGAAAATGTAATAAAAATGGAAGAAAAACCTTTAGCGGAGGGGTAAAATAGAGTTAAATGAAATTGGGGTTTCGAAAAGATTTTGGGCCGTCGGATTAGATCAGCCATAGAGATCAACAATGGAGATTCACTTATGAATTCCTTTGGAGGATGGTTGGAGGGAGATGAACTGAAAGGCGAGATTAAACTGGGACCATTAGATCACAGAGATCAACGGCGGAGAATAAACATAAGAAAATGTAATGTTAAATGGGGAAAGTGGTTTTGGCAATAAAAACCACTGGTTTTACGCGATGAAAAGGGGAAAAGGCAGTATTGCCTTTTTGAACGCGATATGTGTTAGCGCTTGACACTTGGATTTTTAAAACCACCCATATCGCGTAAATTTAAAACATTAACTATCGGACTCAAAATTACACGATATGGCTCTCTAGCCATTGGATAAAGGGTGGGCAGATCCAACGGTGGAGTTTGGAGTGCAATAAGACAAGATGCGCGGGCGGAAGGAGGGGGGCAGAGCTAAGGCAGTATTGATCTGGACCGTCAGATCATAGGGATGAACGGCTCAGATTGATCAATGAGGGTGGTAGTTCCCAAATGAGTTGGGCCTACCGGGTTAAATATGGACCATTAGATCTTCAATATGAACGGCCCAGATTCAATCTTGGGACTAATGAAATGGAATATGAGGCAGGGGTCAGGCAGAGTTTGTGTGTTTGTGGACCGTTGATCTGCAGAGATCAATGGTGGATATTCGCCCAAAGACTTTACACAGCGAGGTTTATGAAAATAAAAAAGGGTGAGGGTTCGATACTGGATAGTTGGATCTATGAAATGGATGGCCCAGATCCAATCGCGAGATCGCCAATTGGCGAGGGAGAGAGGAAAGGTGCAAAGAAAATTTGTGATGTGATTAGATTGGAGCCATCGATCTTAGAGAGATCAATAGTCGGGAATGAGTCTGTGGGTCCAAATTTCGGAGGGCTATGGCAGAGGGTGATTAATTTGGACTGTTGGATCTCAGGAGGAGATTTACAGTGGAAAATGAATTGGGAATCAACAATCATAGGGAATAGGGCATGGTGCTTAAAAGATTTCCTAATGCGCGATTTGCGATTATGGGCCAGCCGTCGGATCTGGAAACAGATCGACGATCAGTACTCAATCAGGGGGCGATGGAGAGGGGTCGTGGGGCGCGATGCGATTAGTGCTGGGCCGTCGGATCAAAATGATAAATCAACGGTGGAGATTGCAAGTGAGACATCGCATCGAAGGTTTGGCCATCGCATCGGAGGTTTCAAAGGAGATGCAATCGAAAGAACTCTTCACAGAATTTCCGATGCGATGGGCGGTTAACGGAAAAGCGCACTAGCTGTTGATTTGTTTAAAGGATCAACGGTGGAGAATGCGGCAGGGGTCCATAGAATAAAAACTCAATCGCATCGGATTTTTTCTTTTTAACAAAGGAAATGCACTCGTTTGAAAGTTCTTATTACGATTAGCGCCTAGTTCTGGAACCTGGGTCATATGTGGGGAAGTGGTTTAGGGGCTTGGCCGAAAGGGGCTTAAGGCCTTAGTTAAAAAATATTGTTTTTTATGATTCTTAAGGATTTCCAAAGGATTTTGGGGGTTCCGATAAGGTTTAAAAAGGAGTTTTAAACCTGATCAAAGGGGATTTATGAAGGGAAGGAAAGAAATTGAGGGAAAATAGAGGATTTTCATGAGGAAAAAGGGTAAAAATGGAGGTTAATCATGAGTGAAAGAAGGGGGAAAATGAAGGGGAAAATGGGTTTTTTGGCAGTATTTTTCTTTAGGAAAACAGCAGATTTTTCAGGTTAAATGAGGGAAACAGCAGTGAAGATTGTTTTAAAGGATAAATTGTCTTCCTAAGACTTCAAGAACTAAAAATTTGGCATAAAACTTGTTTCTTGTCTTGAAGGCTTAAAAAATGATTTAGCCACCATTTGATATGACAAATTTTATAGGTGGTAACCACCGGTGTTAAAATATCCCGAACAGAGGATTGTTGAATGGAAACATTTGTCATGAAGATGGTTTGGAGATGCCAGCTCATCATGTTTCCATATCATCAATGTAACAACTCCTTAACAGTAGGCAGAACAATTTCATGAAGACAGTGAGGGTATTTATGTTTTGATTGTGGTCAGTATTGTTGAAGTACATGATTCCTTTCAAGGAAGTTGGATTATCTTTAGATAAAAATGTAATTAATAGATGTTTGAGTTATGTAAGGACTCTAACTCCTAATTTAGTAGGTGTCATTTTTTAGTTACAAATATCTAGTTTGTGGTTAGAATAGGTGGCAGTAAAAGAACTTAATGATCTAGACATTTGGAAAATTCGATGTAAAGGCTAGATGTGTATAAGTAAACAATACTTCGATGAATGGAAGGGTGGGAGATGTTATGAAGGCACTACTCTTGTAATATTTGTCTATCAGTAATATACAGTTGCAGTAGCCTATTTCAGACCTGAGATTCTTCTATGTGTTCTTATGTATGTTTCTTATATTAGCCTTTTACTTTCTCTCTAGTTTTCTAGTTGTATGATCACTTGGAATTCATGATTACATGCTCCAACTTCCATTTATACACCTAGTGTATTGTTTTGTCATGTTTTATTAGTTTTCTTATGTATAATCACTTGGAATTCATGGTGACATGCTCCAACTTCATGTATGTATATATCTTGTTGTTCTATACTTCATGTATGGTTTTATAAGAACACAATTTCCTTATCTTACATGAGATATATTTTCTTGTGAATTAGTTTTCATATTGACTCCATAAGCCCAATGGTAGTAAACCTTATACATATTTCGCCTACACAAAAACACATTCAATCCAATTCAGAGTTAGCCATCTACTTTCAAGTTGTTCATTGAATATCCTTTATCCTTTTGAGAGATCCCTCTCAGACTGGAAAGGTTAATTTCCAGTTACAAGTGGTTTGAAATAGTTACTCCAAGTTGACCATTGAAGCATCCTAACAATACTCAATTTGGTGATAACATTTTGGTGCCCTTTCCGGGGACAAAGGTGTAATTTTTCTCCAGGTAGAACAACAAGGTTCGGATTTGACTTCTGATGGTGAACAGAAGGCAAACACAGGAAGCCTGTACCATTCACCTAGTGAATCCATTGTTCAAGATCCTGAGCTTCAAAGTTTCGAGCGACTTCACTAGGAAGGATTCAAATTTCAGAACATTTATGGTGATCCAAGATGACAGGGTATGATGTAAACCATTTATATGATGAAATGTTACAATGTGTAAGGGATGAGTTAGCATAATTTCAGATAGATGAACATTTCTCCACAATAGTATTTCGTTGTTTGAAATCCAGTAAACTCACACCTGTAAATAACATTTGTTTTCTTGGTTTAGCTGCTAAAATATTAGAGAATGAAATTGAACTGTTAGATGTTAAAATTGGATCATATGATTTTCTAGATCCTAAACAGTTCTTGGAAGGTCTTCCTCCTCCAAAAAGGGAGGAAATTGTTATATCATCTGAGTTGCAGATAGAGGAAGAATATGGTCATGAGCTTGATATTGTAGAGTTGGAATCAAAGTTCAGCAATTAAGAAGAAAATGAAAAGGATATCCAGGATTGATTTGTCATTGAAATCTTAAAAAGGATATCAACAAATTGTGTCTTCTATGATCCCATAGCTGATTACGTGAAAGAGTTCTATAGACAAATTTTCAATCATTTTTTCACTATGAAACGTAGATCCATTTTCTTTTACCTTTATTATTTCATAATATAGTTTGCTTTTGGTTGAAGTGCAGTCAAGGGTTTCAAGTATCAGATCAACTCATTGACTCTCTTTATTGGAGGTTTCATTTTGTTTGAATCAAACATGAAGATTTCATTTGTTAGGGTAAGTAGGAGTGTGTGTGAATAATCTCAAGTAGACTGAGAATCCTTTCAGTATGTAGAGAATTGGTTTTTCAATAGTAATCATAAAACTTGAGCCCGAGGAGAAGGCCATAAGAGTTTGAAGAAAGTTTGGAAAATTTCATAAGTTTACTTCCAAAAAAGATGGATGGCACTAGAACTACAGGTTCATTGGTGAACCACAAGGGCGCACCATCTCAGACCGAGCCACTGTTATCACACTCAAAATTTTCAATAACTTGAGTATGTCAAGTTTTTAAGTAGATTGCTTAGGAGTATAGTATCATGAAATGATAAATTTTATGATTTGGTATATGTTTTTTGGTTGCTTTAAGTTGTTAGGGGATGTATGTAAGTCATGTCAAAAGGAAAAATCTGAATTGGATACTTTAATTAATCAAATGTGTCAAATTTGGCCACCTATTGGAGTTTTCCTGAGTCTGCAGCATTTTTAGTACAAACGTAACAGATTTAGCTACGGAAACACCTAATCATCACTAGGGGATTTTTGAGGTCTAAAATGGGCCTGCTGATAAAATAATAAAATAATAGTTAAACAAATAAAATAATATTTATGAACTTGAAATTCACTTTTTGCACCACAATCCATGTAACCATAGTTAAATTCAATTCAAAAGTTATACCAAAATAAAATCAATAAAAAAATTGTCGTGATTTATTTTAATAGTTTCTTTGAAAGTAATATGTGCTTAATGCAAATCTCTCAAGGGGGAAAATGCGGAATTATGAAATCCTAGCTGACGCTCTGTGCACCCTACTACTCTAAGTTTCCAGCCTCTAGCTGCAGCCCTGTCGTAGCGGATCTACTTGATCTCACCTCAAGCTCCCCTAATGGAGTGGGATGGAGGCCCGCAGGCTGCATCCTATCAAGATATCGCTATTGGCTCTGCTCACAAGTCCAATGTCTCCTTTTTTACGTGCCTCACCACCACCTGAGCCACTCCTCGCTCGACCTAAGAGATGAGGCCTATCCCTCCTCTGCAAGAGATAGATTAGGCTAAAATACCCCCCTCAGTGACCACATCTACAATCACCACCACCGCAATGGCCACTGCCTCTGTGAATCAAAACTCCCTTACCTCTGAAGGCGAAGGGTAAAAAAAAAATGAAAATGCCAATCAAGGAGAAAAAAGGCAAAGCGCCTGCAACACTAAGGCAGCAAAAATCCCGGAAATTATCATTCAGGATCTATATGTGGTCGTCTATATGGAATACATGCAAGAGCATGCAATTATCTATAAATTTATGGGCATATGGCCCACAAAACATGCCCTAAAAGAATGGATCTGAGCCAAATAGGAGTCCAAAAGGAGATATAGATCTCTAGTTAGGATAAAAAGGCTTCTTCACTGTGGTCTTTGCTCTCCTAGAAGACAGAGATAGGATATTTGAAGGAGGCCCCTACTTTTTCAACTCTGCTAGTTTCTATATGAGATATTGGAAGGAAAAATTAACTCCGGACAAAGACGAATTCACCAGCGTTCCAGTATGGATAAGGCTATACTCACTTCCCACTGATTACTGGGCACCCTCTATTCTAAAGTCCATTGGGGATGAGCTTGGAGAATACATAAAAATATCAAAAGGCACAAAAAACGGTCATTATATCTCCTACGCCCGCATATGCACTTACATAGATTTCTCAGAATCCCTACCAGAATCCATCAGGCTAAACCTCAGGGACAATATATGGACTCAAAGCATAGACTATGAGCACATCCCCTTCTGATGCAAAAAATGTCATGAGCACAGACATCTTTTCTGGGACTGCCCACAAAATAAAACCCCAACAAAATAAGATCAAGCAGGGGGGAAAAAGGATGACCATGGCTACACTAGAGTGGGTATAAAACACAGATAAAAAATAATAATGAATACAATAAAATATTCTCCAATTCTCTTTGAGAAAAACAAGTTCGAAGTCCTAACCACACTCTAGGAGGAAACATGGAAACACATCAGGGATATGGATCCAAACACCAAGCAGGAAACACCAATGGACAAAAGTAGCACAGAAATGGATGCAAAATTCACTCTCACATAGGAGGGAAACATACCCCAAGAGGACACAGAGATGGAAAGCATACAGTACATTCCAACCCTAGAGGAAAGAGAGATTGAGCAAGTCCTAATGGGTATAGACTTGCAAAAAACCACAAAAGAATGGAACATGAAGGGCATAGAAGGAATCCCCATAGAACATATAAAAAAATTGAGGAGGCCTATATATTATAGCATGGTATGCAGAAGCAACGAGAGCACCTAAACAAAGGCAAAAACCCGGGAGGAGGAATCACAGAAAACCTAAAGGCAAGCCAACGCATCAACAAGGGGAAAAACAGAAAAAGAGGAAGGAAAAGCAACAATTAATACCTTCAAGAGCTTGGAATCCACCTCATCAATGAAGGAAAGTAAGGGCTATCTCTCTATCCCCTAATCTGTTACCATGATTTGTACATCCTGGAATATAAGAGGACTAAAGAGTCCCAGTAAGAAAAGGATCCTTAAATCCAAGATAGCCTCTAACAAGCCTGATATTGTACTTCTACAAGAAACAAAAATACATTTTGACTATATGTACTCCATCCAGCAATCTTGCTTCATAAATCACTACAACCACCTAGCCATCTCTGCCTCTGGTACTGTGGGAGGTCTTGCAACCTTTTGGAAGGACTCTCGGTTCCACCTATGTGAGTCTCTACCCTCCAAACATGCACTTACCATTGTCCTCCATATGACGGGAACCAAAGATAAGATCAACATCACTAATGCCTATACTCCACACTCTGCCTCTGAGTGAGTGGCCTGGCTCCATAGCCTTAAGAAACATCTCAGCTCCTTCAATCACCCCCTAAGCTTCATAGCAGGGGACTTCAACATGATTCTCAACCTCAAGGAAAAGCAAGGAGGCTTAAGGAAACTAGACAATGACTGAGCTACCTTTTAGGCCATGATAGATGATCTAGGCCTCATTGACACCCCTACCAAAAATTGCACCTTCAATTGGAACAATAGAAGAGGTGGGGACAGACAGATTGCCTCTAGACTTGAAAAAATTCTCCTCCCCGAGGACCTCTTCCTCTGCTCCTTGGAAATGGTGTAGAAATTATATAACTAATATGTTATATGCCTAATATTCTCCTGATCACACACCATTTGACTTCACGCACAATACAGAATCTATGCCACCATTGATCATCATATGCAGAAATTAAATCAATTGCAAGCACACATTAAAACCGTAAAAATTCACACATATGAAAACAATAATTTATGGGAAAGCTTAAAGATGAAAACCCCCAACTATCTATATATTATGTCATAGAGATCATGTAACAATCATCATACAAAGCTTCTCACAAGCTCTCAGTACAATCTCCAATCGCTACACTAATCGGAGTCAGATCTAGAAATCCCATGCCGTCTACTGCCCACTTGCTTACACTCACACGCAATCCCTGCTAAATATAGGCTCTGAATGAGTTGAATCCACCTGAATTACCTTTGCTCAATCCTCATTGGCATCTCCATCAACATGTAGTGCAAACTCATGCACCCGGTATAGTCTGGCCCCGATTAGTCACACTACTCTTTCCACCTATCTCTCCAACGGTCTCCACGTCTCCTTTGGCTTGTCCATATGCACTGTAGTTAACCGATGTATTCTTCAGTTGATTAATGAGTTATTATTTAGTGAATTAATTAATAATTAATTCACACCACTCTCACTAGTGTATCAATCAGTTAGACTAGATACAACTAGCTCAACTGTGTCTAACTGAGTTAAACTGAACACAACTCCACAAACTACCTCAATCAAATCCACTAAACTCTCTCACATGAGTTCTAATTGAAGTCTCCATGTAATAGCTCCACTTAACCCTCAGGAATAGCGTAATTCCTTTTGTTAGCTCCTATGCCACATCTGTGCACTTAACTGAAGTGCTCCAAGAGAATAAGATAATTTTTATAGTCCAAATGTTATTAAGAGCTAATAATATTCAACATATCTATTTTTAGACTGCCAATATAAAAATAGATTCTGCCCAATATGTCTAAAAATATAAGTCCATCTATTTTTGCAACATTACCAACCATCCACAAATAGCATCCTGCAACTCATAGAATATGATCAACATTTCTAAAAATAGTCATAGTCTAAAAATAGACTTTGCGCAAAAAATAGCCTATGGGCCCACTTAGTGAAGGCGACTTCTTTCCACTAAGCTCATAATATTGTTGCAATCTCAACAAATGGAAGCAAGCATAGCCCCTTAGGTGGGCTCGAATCACTGGCCCATTGTTCTCTACATCAAGCTCTCGGAAAGCCTCAAAAACACTCCCTTCAGGTTCGAAGCTTTTTGGATCAGTCATCCAGAATTCAAGGACAAAATGAAGGAGTGGTGGTCATCTCCCCTACCCACCTAGGGAAATAAAATGCATAACTTCTAGCAGAAGCTAAAGAACATAAAATCAGAACTCAAGGTCTGGAACAAAAAAACCTTTGGAGACATAATAGTGGAAAAAAATCTAATTGAAAAAAAAATGAAGACCCTCCAACAGAGTATCATCAATCAAGGGATGATAGAGAAAAAAAAGTAGGAGGAACACAGGCTTCAAAATAATTGGGCAAACAAGGTACCCAGGAAGAAACTCTATGAAGGTAAAAGTCCAAAATAAACTGCCTTAAATATGGAGAAAACAACATTGCCTTCCTCCACAGGTCAATGATTCAATGCAGAAATCACAATAGAATTCTCAGTCTCAAAAATCAGCAGGGCCTCATCCTACGCAATCACACTAAGATTGAAGAGGAGCTCAATCAGCACGTCGTGGCCATCCTCAAGGAATAAAATAACGAAAATGTGGAGGACATAAGGAAAATAACTAGAAGCATCCCCACAATCTTGACTAGAGAGCATAACATTATGTTGTTGAAAAAGATAACCATGGAAGAAGTGGAGGAAGCAGTCCAATCAATGCCCAATGGCAAAGCTCCTGGACCGGACGACTTCACCATAGAATTCTACGAGACCTGTTGGCCCCTGATCCAAGAAGAAGTCTATGACCTGGTTGAGAAATCCCAAATCAAAAATTCCATCCTTAATTCCTTCAATGCCACCTTCCTCACCCTCATCCCCAAATTTGACGAGGCAGACTCCCTAGACCATTTCAAGCCAATTTCCCTCTAGAATGTTATCTACAATATTATCTCCAAATTCCTTGCCAACTGTATCAAATCTATCCTGCCCCTACTCATTTCCCCTCATCAAACAGGCTACGTCGAAGGTAGGAAAATTTGGATAGCATCATCCTCTCTTAGGAGGCCATCCACTCCCCCAATGATCAACATAAACCAGCCATGCTTATCCAATTGGACATGTCCAAATATTTTGACAGAATTAATTGGAATTACATCAAAAAAATTCTAGCTTCTTTTGGATCTAGCACATAATGCATCAAATGAATAATGGCCTTAGTTATGGGAGCTTTCTTTTCCATCCTCCTCAATGGACCCCCCTTGGCCATCGTCAACCCTTCTCATGGTATCAGACAAGGTGACCCTCTTTCACCCTTCCTCTTTGTCATCATGGCTAAAGTTTTGGGGTGCTCTATATCGGCTGCCTTCTCAACCGATTGCATTTGTGGTCTCAACCTCCATCCCTCCACCCCCCCCTCCACCCACCAACAATTTTTTGATGACATGCTACTTATGGGCACTAACACAGTCAAGGAAGCCCTTGCCTACTAGACTATTCTTAATGATTTTTATCTTGCATCTAGAACCTCTGTCAAAAACACCAAGTCTAAGGTCTTTTTCCTCAACACTTATCAAGCTATTCAATACAACATTTCCCACATTCTGGGTTTCCAGCTTAGTGCCTTTCCCTCTAAACATTTGGGCATCCCTCTCACTGAAAAACCCTTGGAAAAATCTATATGGGAATCCCTGATCACTAAGCTACAAAAAAGGATCTCCAATTGGACCTTTCGATCCCTAAACCTCCCAGGTAGACTGGTCCTCATTTGCTCGGTTCTCCAAGCAATACCTTAGTACTAATAATCGGCCATTGCAGCCCCTAAATCCATCTCTAACCAAATCAAATCAATCCAAAGGGACTTCCTCTAGAAAGGCAAGGAAAACAAAGGTAAATGGGCACTGGCTACATGGAAAAAAATATGCAAGCCAAAAAAAGCCGGGGGTCTCGACCTTAGAGATCATGATCTTCTCGATAAAGTCCTAAGAGCCAAAACCTAGTGGCGTTGGATCACCAACCCCACCACCTCCTGAGCACAACTTTGGAAAGCTAGGTATGCTCCCACTCATTACTCAGACTCATTCATCAGACTCTTGGGCACCCTCAAAGTATCCCCGATCTAGAACCAAGCATGGGAAAACATAGCTCTCATATAGAATCATTTTTTTTTGGAAGTGCGCAACAGAGAGAATGATCTGTTATGGGATGATGCCTAGGAGCAATGCCCCAAGCTCAACACTAAAATTTTCCTTCCCATCAAAATCTATATGGATAGACTCAACAAAACGTTCATTAAAGACTTTTGGAACAACGAGGACAACACCGGCTGGTAGGTGTGGCTTGATCCCTCAGCGTTGGTTCAGCACAATCACCCCCATATTTGTGCCATCCTTGCTGAAGAGCCTCAAAAAAGATAGATCCCAAAGAACATTGAGCTAGATAAGCTAATATGGGGTCTAAATGTATCCAGAAATTTCAACATTAAAGAGGCCTATGTTCTCATATCTGACTCCAATCCCATATCCTTGGATAGTAAATGGAGTAGACTCTGGAATCGTAACCATTGGCCAAAAATTACTCTCTTTCTTTGGCTAGTCTTGCATCAAAAAATATTGGCCTGGGACAATCTCCAAAGAAAATGTTTCATCGGACGATTCTTATGCACTTTTTGAAAATCCAACTCTGAAACTTCCAACCATTTTCTAAATGAATGTCAATTCGCATCCAACATCTGGAAATGGTTATTTCTTATCTTCGAAGCCTTCAATAATGATCCCTTCTCCATCCTCGTCTCCCTCAACCTTTGGATAAGATCCTTATCCTCCCAAACCCTAATCAACTTGGCTTGGAACCTTCTTCCCAACATCATTTTTTGGGCCCTTTGGAAAGAAAAGAACTCTCACATCTTCAAGAGCTTGGAAAAAAGAGAAGAACACGTCCTCCATTCCATCAAGTAGACTTTGATAGAATCGAACTCCATAGCCAAGCTCCTTTATCCCCCCCCCCCTCCCCCCCACCACGAGGGAGGACCACCGCATCCTCTCCCTTCTTGACCTCTCCCCCCCTTCCCTCTCGCTACCCCCTCTGATGCTCTCGTTTCTGTGCCGGAACCCATCTGGCACCCTCCTGACCCCAACATGATAAAGATAAAATATGATGGTACTTCCAAAGACACTCCTGGAAATGCGGGCTTTGGAGGATTTTTTCGCAATTTTGAAGGAAAAATTCTCTGGATCTATTATGGGAACCTGGGCCACACCACCAACAACATAGCTGAACTTCAAGCCTTAGTGCATGGGCTCAACATTGCAGAGATCACAACTTTTGGCCCCTCCTGGTGGAAGGGGACTCCACAGTAGCCACCCATGAGTGCAAGAAATTTGAATAGGGACGCAGTGTCCAACAAGTCTCTGACTGCTGGCCTATAAACAAAACCCTACACAAAATCAAGCTCCGCATCGATAATGCTAGGGGCATATCCTTCTCAGCTGTTAGACGTAAAGCCAACAAGCTTGCGGACTTCCTGGATAATTTGGGTGTCAGCTACAACAACAAGCTCACTTCTGCAGCATGGGATGCCATCGATCAGCCGTCAGTAAGAAATGAGTGTATTTGCATCAGCCTTCTTGATTTGCAGCAGGCTTTCCTCAAGCAACCCTCTCAATCAAATCAGTAATCATGACCCTCCCTCTCGCCACCCTCCACACAAATCACCCCACCTTCACAAATAATGCTTCCTGCCCTCTATAGCACGCGACCTCTAGCCTCATTAATTTCATGCATGATGATGCCAGCAGTTTTGGCATGCTCCCTAATGGCCTCCCTTGTCTGCCTTCACTCCTGCCTTCCTATATCATCCGCCCTTCCATAGACTGTTCCGCATTATGGTTTTCTCTTGTTGCTGCGCTCGCCCCCACTCAGTCCCCCCAGTGGTTCTTTCTTCGCAGTTCTCCCCTACATCCCTTTGTATCCCTCCACCTCGTTCTACCTTTCCTTGGTCCCATGGTCCCTCACAAAGACCATCCTCTTACCCCCGCCCACCATGGTCACGGTGCTCATGGGGCTAGCAGACCCCATGCCCCTATCACCTGCACAAAAAATCCAGCTAGGAACTCTGCCACAGCTTATGTTGCAACCACTAGCCACGACACGCAGAGGCACATCATAGATTTAGAGAATAGAGTGCACATTTTGCATAGAGAAACTTCATCGGAGGAGGTTGATGCCACGCTCAGTTGGATCACAAACCCCAGTCTCACCAAATCCTGAGAAAACCTATACATCAGAGCCATAGATCTACATTGGCACATTAAAAATCTCCTTTCTATTGCCCTCCACGACCCCAATAATAGCAACAGGGCTCTGGAGTGCAAAATTGACTCTCTAACATATAAATTTGTCAAGCATGTAAGAAAATTTCATGACATGCGCTTCATTGATAGGATCTCCCCCCAGTATGCCCTTTTGAGAAGTCGGTCTACAGCGCGCCTCCACCACCAGTGTCCCAAGGTTGAAGAAGTTGCCCCCATGGCTCTGGGCTTCTCCAGGCAGGATAGCCCGGGCGAAAGTCCCTCTTCTAGCTACTACCAGATGTTCTACTCCGATGAAGGCACTCCAGACAGGTCCATCAGTGTGGATGACCTCCTGACTGACGATGCCGAGCCGCAGTGCTCCCCTGACCTCTAATCCCATGTTTCTCTAGTTTTTCCTTTTTGACTCTCGGTACAAGGCTTCAAAGACTTTTTTCAAGCACTTCAATGCATGATAACTCTATGTTTTTTGACTCTAGTACTCTGCCCTTTGTTCCTCCCCTTGTATTCCCTTTCCTAGAGGGTGAGAATCTTTTGCATCAAACAGAAAAATCTTCTACTTCTAGACACTTGTCTGCGATATTGCCTCTCCAGGCCTACGATGTAATCTAAGTTTATAAGTTGAATGTGAATAGATCTTCCTAATTTACAAAAAATAATAATAATAATAATAATAAAGAAATTGTATTGATGTGACTACAAATAAGAATGAACTTTTCAAGAAAAAGTCATTATCATTGAACATCTAATGCATTTGTCCTTTGTACTTAAATAACTTAAAACAAAATATAAATATAAATTCATAAATTCTTAATTATATAATATGCTACTAATTAAAATTTATGTTATTTAAATTGTATAATAGCATGTAATTAATATACTATATAAAAATAATATAATATATAATTTAATAAATGTAATATATTATTTGATGTATGAATTTTATATAACATATTAAATTGATTTGATGTATAACATAAGAATAAATAATATCTAATATTAAAATGAATATAATATATATTCTATAAAATTTAGATTATTTTTCATAATACTATATATAAAAATACATAGTATTAATATAATCATAATGAAATGACTGGAGTTGTATTTAAATTTAAAGAAAAAAAATATTGAAATATATTTAATTTATATTTATAAGTATAATATAAGATATATATATATTGAAATTCAGATTTTTTTTTGGTCCCAAACTATGTTAACGTAATATAAAATTTTTCAACATAGAAAACTAATATACCTTTTTTCATCATACAAAACTAATATGTTTTTTTTTTTTTTTAAATATTTTTGTATTACTACTAGTAACATTATTTATAGATTTGATTTATCCTAAAATCACAAGGTTGAATTTTTATTTAATTTGATTTCATATGAGTATTATATATGTATAGATATTAACTTATAATTAATTTGAAATTGTAATGTTAAATAAAATGAGATGAATATATAATTTAAAAATAAATATATGAAAATATGCAAATATAATATTTATTGAAAAGTGTGTAAAGTCATGAAGATTGTGCAGGCATATGCATTGTTTCTTTCAAAAAATATGAAATAACAATAATAATATTTTATTCAAAAAGTGTGAAATGAAATTTATTATGAGTCCTTTACTTTTTGACTTTAAAGGTACGTAGAGAACTACCATGGTTAACCATGAGTTTTTATCCACCATTGAGAATGTGACAAGTGCCTTTAACTCAAGCAATGTGACCTCAACCATTAGGGATGATGTCATCCCATAAAATGAGATTGGTTCTGATAAAGTGAATTTTAATTGTATATTTTCCTTAAGAGGCCCATTTTAGACCTCAAAAATCTCCAAATGTCTGTAGCGAATTTGATACCTGATAAATTAAATTCACTATGAAATCTTGTTTTCCTACAACGGTTTTTGCAAACTGATGAGTTGTCAAATTTTGAGTGTTTCGAGGTCATGCTATCAGGATAGGGTCATAATTGAAATATTTGAGCACGTTTGGTCATCAATTACCATTTTCTTATGAATTTCATCTCATTTTTTCCCCTATTTACCCTTCATTCCTTATGCTTTTTCTTTCATCCTTGTAGGCTATTACTCAAACAACTCATTGTCACAGTTTCTTCCTCTAGAATTCCACTATCATACCAGCCCCATATTTCCATAGCATCTTGTTGTCGTCAAGTCTTCACTATACAGGTGTGAGTTTCTAAAGAAGGCTAGCGCTGCAAACAAAGGAAATATCTACACCAAAGAAGACAAATAAAGGAGGCCTACCATTCATATACGAGCCTATAAGCCTGAAATTAATCATGGAGGATCCTAGTTCTGTAGAGGCTTTCACAAGAGCAGGGTGCATGCAGTTTTGTCAAAGATTATAGGGTCATCATATACAAGTTTCACAAGATTTCACACTAAATTTCAAGGGAACTTCTACAAAGGTTGGTATTCTCCATTTTCCATTTTCACCTGATAGCATTTCTCAAGAAATAGGAATTCCCAGGAGAGGAGAAGAGTGGCTTAAAGCCATGAAGTTCAATTTACAAATTTGTGATGATTTTCTGAAACCTTAGCATGTAGGGATAAATATGATTGTAGGGATTCCTAGAACTTGTCTCAAAGATAACTATTCTAAACTATTGATGTTGATACATAAGTACTTTACCTGTGAGGGTAGATTTCATACAATATACATGTATCATTTCAAGTTGTTGCTTCATTTTAGAGGAAAAAAGCTAATGGATATCCCTTTATATATTTTTATAAGTCTTGGAAAAATGTTATATAAGGTGCAAGGTAGGCCTGAAAGGAGTGAAACCTCCATCTTTCACCATGGATTGATCAAATTTCTAGTGTTGGAAGAACTGAATAAACTAAACAGAGATTGGGCAACCTTTTTGTTTATGAGTGGTTGTGAAATAGATGCTCTAACCCCAAGGAAAACTTCTAAATCCAAGAATCTTACTCCTTGAAAATAAATAGATACCATTGTAGAGACAAAATTTGATCATCAAGAAGGTTTGCAGCCTTAAGCTGAAATCATGGAGATATAAACTGAATTCATTTAAGAAGCGGAACCTCATAGAACACCTAGAAAGCATGTTATAGAGCCTACTACAATTAGCAAGTCTAAAACTACTGCAAAAAAGTCTAGAAGAAGCACAAAGGAATCCACTGGAGGTAAAGGTAGGCTTGAAGATATTTTACAGGCAATAGACATTGTAGAGACCCATGTAGTGAAACTGGTAGAGGTAAAAGGATCCAACTCTAAAAGGAAGGGTCTCACTACCAAGAAATTAGATTTTTCAATTGAAGATTCAGGTTTTCTGTTTAAACCTAGAAAACCTTTCACCAGATCATAGATTAATGAGGTTATTAAAAATGATAGCAACCACCAGAGGAAAGATAAAGGAAAAGGGGTAGTAGTGGAAGAAATCATAGTTGTATCTCCTACTGAGACAAAAATTACTAAAATAAAGGAATTTAAATCCAAAAAGAAGGTTCAGAAGAATTCTAAGGTAGATTTTCTGAAAGAACAACTCAAAGATGAAGAAGGAAATGTTAAACAGAGAAAGGGAAAAGAAAAAGTCATAGAGAAAATTTCAAAATAGCTTCTTAAAGAACAATTGAAAGAGACTAGAGAAGAGATGATTGAAACAAATATGGAGCTATAAAGATACAAACAAGATAAAAATTTGATAGATGAGGTGCAAAAGAAAGTGACTGATTCGATTACCCATTTTGAAAAATCTATTGGAAAGGCCAAAAATCTGCTGAAAAGATCATAGACTTTGCGCATCATGATGAAACACACAAGGTAGAAGAATTTATGGTTACAGGAAGAAAGGAAGAGTCTTCAGAGACAAGTCAAAGAATTTAAATAACATACAGAGATGATGAAGGAAAAATTAGAGAAGAAAGTTTTTAAATAAAGCTATTAGAAGAACCTGTTGAAGTTACTCATGAAGAATCTGTTGCTAAATGAGAAGGTAACAGTGAACAACAAATCCTTTCTGTCTTATTCCATCATATTTCACATTCAAGTACACTCATGGAATTTTTCTAGGCTTAAATTATAAACTTTTCTAGGTCTATGGGCAATTTGGCAATTTCGCAGCGTACCCCAGGCTTGAAGCCTAGTTTTTGCTGCAGAATTTTTGAAGATGTCTTTTTGGTTCAAAGACACTTATGTTGACTTCGTTAAGGAAATTTAAGGCCTGTATCTAAATGTTTTTGATCACATAACACCATCCAATGTGTTAGCCACCTATAAAAATTTGTTATATCAAAAGGTGGCTAAATCATTTTCTGAAGTCTTCGAGGAACAGGTTTTATTTCTAAAAGGTGTTGGCTCTTGAAGACTTTCAAAAGGCCTCATGCCTCTGTCCAAATATTCACTACTGTGCTCATTTCACACTCAGAAATTTTTCTGATTTCAAAGCCAAAATACTGCTGCAAACTCCATTTTTCCTCCTCCATCCCCTTCCATAACTAACCATATTTTAACCCCTTCATCCCCCATAAAATCTTTCATTTTTCATTTTTTTCCCCTTTCCCCTTTATCAAAACCCTTTGATAAGGTTTTAAGACCCTTTCTTAGCCTTATTGAAACTCTCAAAACTCCTTCGAAAATCATTGAAAATTTATGAAAATCACATTTTTATAGATTATAGACTTAAGCCCCCTTGGGCTAAGTCTTTAACCCTCCCCCTCCACGTGTCTTGGTGCTAGAATCAAGCGCCGGCCTTCCAAGTGCTTATCACATTGCCCGATCATGATTAGCCCTTCCTCCATAAACCCCGGTCATATGATTTTCCATATAACCCACGACCCCACAGTCGGGTGCCTATCCGCTTCGAATAAATATTTCTGCCCAAAGTATAAACCTTTGTTTATATAAATTTGTCAGTTTTTATTATATAATAAAGTTTCCACCGGTGTAAACGTCCTAATCACTCTCCACCGTCGATCTGACCCGCAGATCGACAGCGCGCAATCCATCACCCTGATGGTCCCCACCAACCACTCACTATTGCAAAAACTGGGCGGAATACATCGCATTGCTTTCAAGTGGAGGGCGGTTTTTTTCCTATCGACAGTGATTCCATTCACCACCCGATGCGTGGCCTTGATCACTATTCAAAAACCGTCGCTTATCGCACGTTAAAGTTCGGACATGGAACTGGCGCGATGTTGGCATCCACCGTCTGATCTGGGGCCGCTCATCGGACAGTGATCACTCTCCAAAGATGCCTGTGCAATAAATCGGGGGTACAACGCAGTGTTAAAGGAATCTCCACCGTTGATCTGATCTGCAGATCAACGGCCTAAAAATTCAATGCCCTGATTCCTTGTCTAGTCATCATTTCCAGACCCGGGGGTTTTATTAATCAGGATTTTATTAAAGGTTTGATGTCCGGGCATGTTTTCTAAGGTTTATTGACGCCTGTTCTACGTCGTTGATCATGTGGGCCAATCTCATCCGACGGCCCACGATCGTCCCAAACCCCGAACAAGATTTTTGACCATTTTTTCGCTGAAACAAAGGTTTTAAACCTTTTCCCATTTTATTTTTATTTTTCTAAAAAAAACGTGACCCCTTCACGTTGTTTAGTCACCCTCGCTCCCGACCGTTGATCTCTGTGTGATCAAAAGTTCTGATTTAATTTCCTCCTCCGCTCTCCTTTGACCTCCTCTAATCAATCTTGACCGTTGGATGATGCCATCCAACGGCCGCGCTCTCTCCATGCACCTTCTGAAGCAGTAAAATTATACATGCAGGATTTTATAACATTATTTGTATTTTGCAGGGTTCCAATGTTTTTTCTATTGTGTCTGAAGAAAATTTAAAGGCAGAGGGTGGCGATCCTCCCACCTTCGATTCATCAAAGAAAATCATTCGCAGGGTTTAACATTCACGTTTCATCGGTGTTTCATGAGGCATTGATGCCATATCACCCCTGCGCAACCCTGCACACCAATAAACACAACAATTCAATCACAAATCAAATAATATCAGTGTCGAGAGACAAAAAAACACCAACATGGAAGATTGAAGACAGATTTGTGGGGGATTACGGCTAAAATTGATTATTAAAAGCCTAATCCTCCCAAATAAACACAGTTTGAAGAAAATCATGAGTTTTTTTTCAGACAGAGAACCTACGCTGCCACATCA
This sequence comes from Pinus albicaulis, assembly GCA_034641835.2. NCBI lineage: Eukaryota > Viridiplantae > Streptophyta > Pinopsida > Pinales > Pinaceae > Pinus > Pinus albicaulis. The sequence continues at coordinate 545,522,071 of CM076575.1, read as the reverse complement.
GGGGCTAATTGAATCCCCCAGCTGCCACAGAGCCACCTACAACCTCAAATCAATCAAAAGAAGGCCAAAGTTATTACCAGACCAGGAGATATTTTGCATCAATATAGCTGAACAATTAATTCAACCAAAGGAACTTATTGTAAACTGTCAGTAGAAGTTATTGCAAGGATAAGGAGGAGCCCTGAAGTCAAAAAATTCTTTCCAGCAAGCCTAATAGTTAATGTAAACCAATTAATACAGGGGAAATACCAAAAATCTTCTCTATTAAGCCCCTCAAATGCCGAGAGATAGTGCACTATATTAATTGAACTTAGAAGATATTTTATCCCATTCCACCTCCTCATTTTTTCTATAAATACTACTGGAGAAGATGAGAAAGTGTTGGTTGGTTGATCACTAGTTGTAATATTGAAACTCTCTGAAATAATACATAGTCTGCTGAATTTGAAGAACAAATTGAAGTCTTGGAAGCCTTGATGATGTTGTTGCATGCTTGTTCCTGAGAAGGCTCTATCATTGGATCCATGAGCTTGGCTGTTGGTGAAGTATTCTGAACTGTTTAATTTTTTCTCTTGTTTTCATTATATTCCATAATTTCTTACTATAGTAGGTTGAAAGTTTTAGGCTAAGAAATGACTCCTGGAAGAACCTTAGACCTGTTCATCCTTCACTGTTCCATGTTTTCTTCTACTAAGGTATTTTAGAGTCTTTAATCTCTCTCTTAGGTCCTCATGCTTGTTTATTTCCTTAATAGTTCAAATAATTGGTTTCAACATGATTTATGGTTCTCCCTGCTTGTCTGCTACCACTTAAAAGGTTGTTATTGAAGTCTCCCTTTGTAGTATTTTTGTTTACAGTAAGCCAAGGAGGTCTATTCCGTTCTTGCCCTTTGTCCTTACTTAAAAAGTTGTCTTAAAGGTCTTTATAGTTGTGATCATAGATGTGTTAGGTGTTCCCTCTTCTATGACTGCAATTATCAGTGAATATTTTATGTTTTCTAAGTCATTTGAAATAAAATATTTGAGGAAATAGGGTGTTCCTCGAATCTTAGATTTCGTTTTAAAAGTTGTTTTGGAATCATTATTTGCTTAAAGGTGTGATTTGTAGAATTTATGGTTAGCCTTGTCTACCAAATAACTCTTTATTGTTCAATTTGTGCTTTCAAATTCCCTTTGTTTGAGAATTAAACTTCTCTTTCCAAATCATTGATGTCCATCTCATTCCAAAAACAAAAGGATCATGTGGCCAAGTTAGATTTTCCCTCTAATATCCCATATCCATTGATGATTATGTTATGACCTCTTCTTGACTCCATTTCCCAATGAAGCTGACATTTCCCTTCTCTATTTATCTTTCCTAGACCTTTCATGTTCTGCTGTATCAATTCAACCAAACAAACGAACAAACACCTGCACTTAATAACTAGTCTAAAACCAATACTCAAAACACACAAGATAAACCTTTGTAAACAAAAATTTGAGAGATCCCTCTATGAGAACAGGAGGACTAGATCCTGGAACTCTAAAGATTGGTTCTGATGTTGCCTTGTCTTTTGATTTTCCAAACTATCAAAACTTGGGACACCAACATAATGGCGATCACGGTGGGACCTGAGTAAAATCTTCAAAATTAAACAATCATTGTCCAGTATAACATAAGTAACCTTCTTCAAGCACTACCTAACAAATGGTAATCCTGATAGGACCTAATTGAATCAGTGACAAACTAAGTGACCCTTAGGATTCTCTTAGAACCTTATCAAACCTTGAAGTTTTCAGTTACCAAGCCATAAGAGTGGAATCTATATTTTTGACACCCTAGCTAAGTGTTAAATCAGATTTAGGACACTCTCTTAACCTGTAAGACCGAAAATAACTTAGAAAAACCCAAAAATTTTCAGTTTGGCTTCATAATAAACATGGTGGTGGAACCATCCAATATTTTACCTTCACAAAAACTAAAAATTTTCCACCTGGCGACTCCACTAGCCCCAGTAGGCCTATTACTCATCTAGGTTCCCAAATCTCTTTATGATTGTGTTAACCAGCCTTGAAGAAGTTTAGAAGCCTGATCCCATACTAGATAAGACATCATGAGAGGTAAAATTCCCAAAAACAGTCCCTAAAAACCCCGACCTCTCTCTTTTTTGAAAAATAGTCTGGCTTCACATAGGATCAACACTAGATCCCATCCAGACCCAAATCCTCCTTTAATCATTGACAATACTGAGAGAATTCTGTGGTAGACTTCAAAATCTTGAAAATCAGCTGCTAATAAGAGCCTCTTAAGAACAAATTATGTCCCTGAAAACCTTGTTGTCTTGGAGGATTCACACTTTGATTTACATCATACAAAGAACATCTTTAGAACTAGATCTCAAGGTGATTTAAACCAAACTGACCTTGATACTGCAGATTTGCAACAAAGCTTTAGTAGAGAAACCTCACCTTCACTCCTCCCGACTCCCAGCTTCTTCATCACTTTAGTCTTTTCCATAACAGGTCTGCTCAAAATCAGTTTGCTGGCCCAAGCATTTATTCCACTCCAATTCATACTACCACTGTTCAAAACACTCCACGCCAGCCCACTTTCACTTTTGTAAATCCAACTCTTGTAAATCCACCCTTATTTTCAGCCATGGCAACATGGTATGCCCCATTAGTGTTACCAAAACCTCTGCTTCCCCTACCAAATGATTACCGATCCAAAATCCCTCATTTCACTAGAAAAGAGTCTACAATAGCTCAACAACATGTAGATAGAATGGAAGATGCTTTCAATTACATGGAGATAGAATAAGAAACTGTGAAGATGATGATCTTAGCTCAAATTTTAGGAGGAGATGTAAATAAATGGTTTAAAAACTTACCTCCTAACAGCATAAATGATCTCCCCGCCTTCCGTCAAACATTCATCAACAAATGGGAACTCAAAAAGAATCCTCTCCAAATACTAGCAGAGTATAGCAGCCTCAAGAGAAATCAAGGGGAGAGTGTTCATGATTACTCCACTAGGTTCAATAGCATTTACAATGCTCTTCCACCTTACATGAAACCTCCTCAAGGCATGGCCTTAGTAAGATATCCCGAAGGCCTTGATGCTAACATGATGTATCAGTTAAGGGAGAGGTATTACTCAACCTTATAATACATTCAGAGAGGAGATGTGAGCGTAAAAGAAAACATAATCGAGAAAAGAAATAAGTTGAAATCAGAGAAGAGGGTAACTTATAAATATAACCTAATACACTCAACCTCAACTTCTGACACAAAAATTGACAACCTAGTGAAGGTGATGGAGAGGATGCTTGAAAAGATCAACTTAAATGACAGAGTGCCACCAAGAGAACCTCAAAATAACCAAAATAGAAATAGAAACCAGAATTATAGAAGAGAAAACAATCAAGATAAGCCAAAAGAAAGTGACCAACAGATTAGACCTCCCTTCCAACAGAACTATGTAGATCAATATGAGGAAGATAGGGAGTTGGAAAGATTGGGAGAATCTCATGTAAACTTGATTGGATCAGACAGTGGGGATGATGTTTTCCTCACTAAAGAAGAAAAAGGTTTCTTTTATGATCAAAGTACAAACACCTATGAAGATTATGATGACTATAGATTGGGGTTTGAAAATGCAATCATGGAGGTGCATAAACAATACAATCTTAGGAGCAAGGGGAATGTAGACAACTTAAAGGATAGGAACATTAATTATGCTATCAAGAAAAACACAGAAACTCAGCCCAAAAGGACAGCAGAGAAAACCAACATTTTGACCAAAAAACCAGACATAAATAAAGACAAAAGTGTCCAATCAAATGTTGAACAGAGTACCCCTAGCACTTCAGCTAGTGGTCCTAATAAAATTGTCCCAATTGCCAGTCCAAACAAGGTTCAACAAATCAAAATTGTTGAAAATAATTCAATTGAAAAGATATATGTAAATATGAACAAGTCAATTGTTCCTTTCAGCCTTGAGGGAGAAATTGCTAAGATAAAAATTACTATTCCCCTAGCTGAACTAGTAACCCAAGAAGTGTACAAAAACCAAGTTTTGAAAGATTTGAACTTAGGAAGTGATACTGACACCTTAAACTTGACAGATGAAAAACCTAAGTTGTTGTTTGGTCCAGAAGTTGAAGGAAAATACCAATAAGGGGTTGTCCCTCCCTTCTATGTTAGCTTGAACATACATGAGAAAATTTTACACAATGCCATGTTAGACTCAGGAGCTTCACACAATCTAATGCCCAAGGTAGTGATGGAAATATTAGGCTTATAAATTAATAATCCATACAAATACTTGTATTCCTTTGACTCAAGCAAAGTCAAATGTTTGGTTTTAATCAAAGATTTGTGTGTTAACTTATCCCAAATCCTTGCAAATAGTTTAGTCATGGACATAGTTGTATCTGACATTCCCCCTAAGTATGGCATGCTCTTATCGAGATCTTGGGGAGCCAAACTGCAGGGAAGCCTTCAAATGGACATGTCTTATGCCACCATCCCTATTTTTAACCAAAACATGAGACTATACACGGAATCCCACATGAAGTACATGGTGAGCAACATAGACAAACCAAACAACTCTCCAATTTATTCTATTCAATCGAGTTTAGATTCCTTTATCTTATGTAATCAAGATGAAATTACTCAACAAGATAAAGAAAACATAGACCAAATCATTTCACCAGAACAATCAAATCTTCCCTCGCATCAAATGAAAAACATTGAAAATCAACAACAACAAGAGAATGAAAATAAGGATGACATACTTTGGAAAATAAAATTTGATGGATCTTGTAATAAAACAAGTGCAGGAGCAGGTGTGTGGATTCAAAATACAAATCAGATTTTTTCATATAAATTGGACTTCCCATGCACTAATAATATTGCTGAGTATGAAGCACTCCTCCTAGGCTTACAATTGCCTAAACAATTAGAAGCCCAAAATATATCAATCTTAGGAGATTCTAAACTTATCATAAGACAAATCAAAGGAAAATACTCAGCTAGAAATCCAAGGCTTAGGGAATATCGAAATGCTGCCCTTGATCTATCGAAAACCTTTGAAAAGTATGAGCTTATTTTCATTCCAAGAGCACTAAATCATCTAGCAAATGAACTCGATTTCAATGCTAGCAATTGCCAAATACATGAAATAAATGAACAACTCAGTGTGACGGTAAAACACAGGCCTGCTGTGCCTGATAACGAAGATCACTGGCAAGTGTTTGAATCTGAAAAACACATAGATGATTTCTTAAAATCAGAAAACGTTTTCGACATACCAATATCGTAAACCAACCATAAAGAAAATTGTTTGTACATTGAACAAATCCTAGAAGCTGAAATGACATATACTGCTGATATAAATCATTATGAAAATACTTTTGAAGTAGAGACAATTGACAACACAGACCAAGAAGACTTGGAAGTTTTACAATGAAAAAATGATAAAATTCCAAGAGGTCTAGCACCTTTAGAACACCTTTTTTATTTTGACGATGTAGCCAAAGAACCGAAGATGGAGCCTGTGGAAACGAATATAGAAGAGAATAACATAGGCAGTCTAGAAGAACCCAAGATGATAAAGTTGTCCAACACTCTCCCAACCCACATCAAATTGCAGTACATAGAGTTGTTCAAAGATTTTAAAGATGTTTTTGCTTGGGGATACAAAGACCTAAAATCATATGATACCAGCATCATCCAACATAAAATCCCTTTGAAGGAAAATCAAAAGCCTTTTAAACAAAAACTAAGGAGAATAAACCCTGTTTTATTACCTTTAGTTAAGGTAGAAATTGAAAAAATGCATGATGTTGGCATCATTGTGCCAATTAGATATTCAGAATGGGTATCAAACTTAGTTTATGTTAGAAAGAAAACAGGGGAAATCAGGCTCTGTATTGACTTCAGAAATTTAAACAAAGCCTCTCTAAAAGACAACTACCCCTTACCTAAAATGGACCATATACTTCAAAGGGTGGTTGGGTCAAAAAGGATATCCCTCTTAGATGGGTTCTCAGGTTACAACCAGGTGTTAGTGCTCCCAAGGGATCAAATCAAAACTGCTTTTACCACACCTTGGGGCACCTTTATTTATGTCAAAATGCCTTTCGGATTGATGAATGCAGGGGCCACCTTTCAAAGGGCCATGGACATAGCCTTATCTAAACATATTGGCTATTTCATAATCATTTACCTTGATGACATAATTGTTTTCTCAAAAACTGATGAAGAGCATTTAATTCACCTAAGAAAAGATTTTGAGAAGTGTAGGAAATTTGGCTTATCATTGAATCCCAAGAAAACACTCTTTGGTCTCCAAGAATGTAAAATTCTTGGCCGTATAATTTCGGAAGAGGGAATCAAAATAAACCCTACAAGGATAGATGGCATATTGCAGATCGGCCATCCAAGAAGCCTCAAAGAGTTGCAATCTTTCATTGAAAATATCATTTTTCTGACGAGATTTATCCCTAATCTTGCTGAGCTATTAAAAAAAATTACAAACATGCTTAAGAAATATGTTGGTATAAAATGGACTTTACCAACTAAAAAATCATTCGAACTGATCAAACAAGCTCTTACTCAAACACCAGTCCTGATTAGTCCAGATTTCACCAAAGACTTTTATATCTTTTCTTTTGCATCTGAACATACAATAGCGGCAGTTTTACTTCAAAAGAATGATTCAGGGAAATAACAACCAATATCATTCTTTAGTAGGGCCTTAAGAGATGCTCCTCTCAAATATAACATCATGGAGAAGCAAGCCTTAGCATTAGTGAAAGAATTACAAGACTTTATGGTCTATATTTTACACTCTCACATAATTGTTTTTGTTTCACATACTGTTGTCAAGGAAATTCTAAGTCAAGACCTTGATGGTAAACGGGGAAAATGGATTGCAACTATTCTTGAATATGACTTAGAAATTAGACCCACCAAACTAGTTAAAGGGCAGGGATTAGCAAAACTTATGGCTGAGTCTAACTTTCAAGCACTAGACATGAATATGGTAGATGTGTTGGAAGAAATAGAAGAATATACTGCTCCTTTTCTTGAAGAAACATTTCTGAATTCTCCTTGGTATGCTGACATTATTTATGTGCTTTTATATTTAAATACCCCTCCTTCTTTGTCTAAAACTAAAGCTAGATTTTTGGAACAAAAAGCTTTGAGTTTTTGCATTATAGATGGGATATTATATTGGGAAAATGCTGTTGGAATTTTTCTTAAATTTTTACTTGAATATGATGCAGGGAAAATCATGCATGAGTTGCATGAAAGAGAATGTGGAGGACACCTCTACTGGAAGGCCACAGCAAAAAAAATTCTTAGATCTGGTTACTATTGGCCTACCCTTTTCCCAGACACTCAGAAGTTGTTCATGTCTTGCCATAAGTGTCAAATCTTTGATGGCAAAAGAAAACTCGTTCCCTTACCCTTACATCCCATCAAATTTGAGGCACCTTTTCAACAATGGGGTTTAGAATTCATTGGGGAAATTCACCCATCCTCCTCAGCTCAACATAAGTGGATCCTCACAACCACTGACTTCTTTACCAAGTGGATATAAGCTATACCTTCTAGACATGCTAATGAATATGTCATTATCAAGTTCCTTGAAACAAATATCCTATCCAGATTTGGTTGTCCCAGAAAAATCATAACAAAAAATGCTGCTGCTTTTAAATCTAAAAATATGGTTGATTTATGTTACAAATACCACATAACCTTGGGCCATTTCACTGCTTACCATCCCCAAGGAAATGGATTAGTTGAATCTTCCAACAAGAGCCTCATCAATATCATTAAAAAACTATTGGAACAAAATCAGAAATCATGGCACAGTAAACTGGTTCATGCCTTATGGGCTGATAGGTTAACTACAAAGAAATCAATAAACATGTCCCCCTATCAGCTAGTCTATGGTATGGACGCAGTTTTTCCCACCTCATTAGGAGTTCTAGTCATGAAAATCCTCCAAGAAGTGCAGATTGAAGAGAATGATATGCAGAGAGGAATCAACCAAACAATCCATTTACAGCAGACCAAAGAGGAAGTCTATGAAAGAACACAGTTAATCCAAGAAAATATGAAGAAGTTATTTGACAAGAGGACTAAGGAAAAAAATTTCCAAGTTGGAAATTTTGTTCTTAAGTGGGATTCAAGGAGAGAAGAGAAGGGAAAACATGGCAAGTTTGAGAACTTGTGGAAAGGTCTCTACATTGTTCATGCTAAAAGGGGTCACAATGCATTTTTCTTGAAAGAATTGAATGGAGAAGATCTATATGGAGGTCCTGTCAATGGAAAAATGCTCAAGCATTACCTCTGCCAAGAGTCTTGAGTTTTAAAAAGAATTTTATTTTTTATTTTTAAATATCATAAGTCTGAATATTGCATTCAAAGTTATAAAAAATCAAAAATACAAAAACAAAGAAAAGAAAGAAAAGAGGGCAGACTGTGAAAACAAGAAAGGTATAACCCCATACCAAAAAAGAGAAACAAATCTGAAAGTGTGCAAGCTCAAATGCCACTCCTAAAGAACACACTTCTAGTTAGTCAAACAATCTATTCTTGACTAATTAGCTTTAAATTTTCTGCTGATAGGATTAGTGAATTCGATTTTCCAAACTGTTTAATCTTGGCTTATCAGTAGATAGTTTAGGATAGAAATTAAAGGTTCAAACATGCTCAAAATCTGAACATAAAATTTCAAAGAAATGATGACTCAAATCTGTTTCGAATTATGAGTCAAAGAAGAGGTAAATATGGTTCTAATTAGCTCAAAATCTGAACCAGAGCATAAGCAAAGAACAACTCAAGAAAGAGTCAAAACAGAGCTGTGAAAAGAGGAAGGAAATGCTTTGAAAAATCGGATCTTAAGCCTTCCATTTTGTTTTAATTTTTTGCAAAGTAATATCTATGTGCAACTTGTTTTTATGCCATAGATCACATCAGGTCAAACAACTTAATCTTGACTTGGATGCTTTTTAAATTTCTGTTGTAGAATCTAGAGAATAAAGTATGTTGGACAGTTTAATCCCAACAGACAATAGATTAGGTAGAGAATCATATGAGATCAACTGTTTAATCTGAGTCCATGGAGAAATAAGAAATAGAAGTAGATTATATTTCCTACTTTCAAAAGAATAAAATGTTGTGAAAGATTTTGCCAATCCAAGTGCACTCTAAAGAAAAAAAATAAAAAATGTTAGATCAGTAGGATTGGGTAGGTATAAAGATTGTATTGATGGAGATCCATTGTTTGTATGGCTGCTAATATGTTTTCAGAGAAAAATAATATCATCCATAGAAAGAAAGGTAGCCCAACAGATGAGACAACTGATCAGCCTCCCAGAGAAAGAAAGTCTGAATTTCTTGATGCCTTCAAGAAGGCACCACCCTGAGTGGAGCCACTCTTAAACACCTATAAAAATTTGTTATATCAAAGGGTGGATAAATCATTTTCTGAAGTCTTCAAGGAACAGGTTTTATTACTAAAAGGTGTTGGCTCTTGAAGACTTTCAAAAGGCCCCATGCCTCTGTCCAAATCTTCACTGCTATGCTCATTTCACACTCAGAAATTCTGCTGATTTCAAAGCGAAAATACTGCTGCAAACTCCGTTTTTCCTCCTCCATCCCCTTCCACAACTAACCACATTTTAACCCCTTCATCCCCCATAAAATATTTCATTTTTCATGTTTTTCCCCTTTCCCCTTTATCAAAACCCTTTGATAAGGTTTTAAGACCCTTTCTTAGCCTTATCAAAACCCTCAAAACTCCTTTGAAAATCATTGAAAATCTATGAAAATCACATTTTAATAGATTATAGACTTAAGCCCCCTTGGGATAAGTCTTTAACCCTCCCCCTCCACGCGTCTTGGTGCTAGAAACAAGCGCCAGCCTTCCAAGCGCTTATCACATCGCCCGATCACGATTAGCCCTTCCTCCATAAACCCCGGTCATATGATTTTCCATATAACCCATGACCCCACAGTTGGGCACCTATCCGCTTTGAATAAATATTTCTGCCCAAAGTATAAACCTTTGTTTATATAAATTTTTAAGTTTTTATTATATAATAAAGTTTCCGCTAGTGTAAAGGTCCTAATCGCTATCCACCGTCGATCTGACCCGCAGATCGACGACGCGCAATCCATCACCCCAGTGGTCCCCGCAAACCACTCACTATTGCAAAAACCGAGTGAAATCCATCGCACCGCTTTCAAGCGGAGGGCGGTTTTTTCCCGATTGGGAGCAATTCCATTCATCGCCCGACGTGTGGCCTTGAGCACTGTTCAAAAACTGCCGCTCATCGTACGTTAAATTTCGGACATGGACCCGGCACGATGTTGGTGTCCACCATCCGATCTGGGGCCGCTCATCGGATGGTGATCGCTCTCCGAAGATGCCCATGCGATAACTTGGGGTATGGTGCAGTGTTAAAGGCATCTCCGCCATCGATCTGATCTGCAGATCGACGACCTAAAAATTTAGCGCCCTGATTCATCGTCCAGTCAGCATTTCCGGACCCAGGGGTTTTATTCATCTGGATTTTATTAAAGGTTTGATGTTTGGGCATGTTTTCTAAGGTTCATTGACACCTGTTCTACGTCGTTGATCACGTGGGCTGATCTCATCAAAAGGCCCATGATTGTCCCGAACCTCGAACATGATTTTTGACCATTTTTTCATTGAAACAAAGGTTTTAAACCTTTTTCCCATTTTTATTTTTATTTTTCTAAAAAAAACGTGACCCCTTCACATTGTTTAGTCACCCTCGCTCCCGACCATTGATCTTTGCGCATTCAACAGTTCTGATTTAATTTCCTCCTCTTCTCTCCTTTGACCTCCTCTAATCAATCTCGATCGTTGGATGATGCCATCCAATGGTCGTGCTCTCTCCACGCACCTTTTGAAGAAGTAAACTTATACATGTAGGATTTTATAACATTGTTTGTATTTTTCAGGGTTCCAATGGTTTTTCTGCTGTGTCTGAAGAAAATTTAAAGGCAGAGGGTGACGATCCTCTCGCCTTTGATTCATCAAAGAAAATCATTCGTAGGGTTTAAAATTCACGTTTCATTGGTGTTTCATGAGGCATTGATGCCATATCATCCCTGCGCAGCCTTGCACATCAATAAACACAACAAGTCAATCAAAAATCAAAGAATATCAGTGTCGACAGATAAAAACGTACCAACACGGAAGATTGAAGACAGATTTGTGGGGGATTACGGCTAAAATTGATTATTAAAAGCCTAATACTCCCAACTAAACACAGTTTGAAGAACATCATGAGTGTTCTCTTAGACAAAGAGCCTACGCTGCCACATCAGGGGCTAATTGAATCCCCCAGCTGCCACAGAGCCACCTACAGCCTCAAATCAATCAAAAGAAGGCCGAAGTTATTACCAAAACAGGAGATATTTTGCATCAATACAGCTAAACAGTTAATTCAACCAAAGGAACTTATTGTAAACTGTCAGCAGAAGTTATTGCAAGGATAACAAGGAGCCTTGAAGTAAACAAATTCTTTCCAGCAAGACTAATAGTTAATGTAAACCAATTAATACAGGGGAAATACCAAAAATTTTCTCTATTAAGCCCCTCAAAGGCTGAGAGACAGTGCACTGTATTAATTGAAATTAGAAGATATTTTATCCCATTCCACCTCCTCATTTTTTCTATAAATACTACTGGAGAAGATGAGAAAGTGTTGGTTGGTTGATCACTAGTTGTAATATTTAAACTCTCTGAAATAATACATAGTCTGTTGAATTTGAAGAACAAATTGAAGTCTTGGAAGCCTTGATGATGTTGTTGCATGCTTGTTCCTAAGAAGGCTCTATCATTGGATCCATGAGCTTGGCTATTTATGAAGTATTCTGAACTATTTAATGTTTTCTCCTATTTTCATTCTGTTCCATAATTTCTTACTACAGTAGGTTGAAAGTTTTAATCTAAGAAATGACTCCTGGAAGCACCTTAGACCTGTTCATCCTTCGTTGTTTCATGTTTTCTTCTGCTGAGGTATTTTAGAGTCTTTAATCTCTCTCTTAGGTCCTCATGCTTGTTTATTTCCTTAATAGTTCGAATAATTGGTTTCAGCATGATTTATTGTTCTCCCTGCTTGTCTGCTGCCACTTAAAAGGCTGTTATTGAAGTCTCCCTTTGTATTATTTATGTTTACAGTAAGCCAAGGTGGTCTGTTCTGATCTTGCCCTTTGTCCTTACTTAAATAGTTGTCTTAAAGGTCTTTATAGTTGTGATCATAGATGTGTTAGGTGTTCCCTCTTCTATGATTGTAATTATCAGTGAGTCTTTTATGTTTTTATAAGTCATTTGAAATAAAATCTTTGAGGAAATAGGGTGTTCCCCGAATCTTAGATTTCATTTTAAAATTTGTTTTGAAATCATTGTTTTCTTAAAGGTGTGATTTGCAGAATTTATGGTTAGCCTTTTCTACCAAATAACTATTTATTGTTCAAGTTGTGCTTTCAAATTCCCTTTGTTTGAGAATTAAACTTCTCTTTCCAAATCATTGATGTCCATCTCATTCCAAAAACCAAAGAATCCTATGGCCAAGTTAGATTTTCCCTTTGATATCCCATATCCATTGATGAGTATGTTATGACCTCTTCTTGACTCTATTTCCCAATGAAGCTGACATTTCCCTTGTCTATTTATCTTTCTTAGACCTTTCATGTTTTGTTGTATCAATTCAACCAAACAAACGAATAAACACCTATACTTAATAACTAGTCTAAAACCAATACTCAAAACACACAAGATAAACCTTTTCAAAGAAACATTTGAGAGATCCCTCTCTGAGAACAGGAGGACTAGATCCTAGAACTCTAAAGATTGGTTCTGATGTTGCCTTGTCTTTTGATTTTCCAAACTATCAAAACACTGGACACCAACACAATGGTTAGAAGTAGCATATGTACAACACAGGTAACCTAAATGTTTTCGCTATAGAATCTCGCTGTGGAAGTATCTAAAAACTCTATTTTTGCAGCAAAGTCAGTTTTTGGAAATGACTGAAGGGTAAGGAAATTTTCCAAAGTTTTTTCTCCATAGGAAATGTAAAAGAGTATTAGAGCAGTGTTAAAGAGTATCAGAACAAAGGATTGTTGAATGGAAGAATTTTTCATGAAGATGGTTTAGAGATGCCAGCTCATCATGCTGCCATATCATCAACGTAGTAGCTCCTTAGCAGTAGGCAGAACAGTCTCATGAAGACAGTGAGGGCATTTCTATTTTAATTTTGGTCAGTATTATTGAAGGACATGATTCATTTCGGTGTATTTTGATTATCTTTTAGATAAAAATGTAATTAATATGTTTTTGAGTTATGTTGGGATTCTAACTCCTAATTTAGTAGGTGTCAGTTTCTAGTTACAAATATCTAGTTTTTGTTTAGACTAGGTGGTAGTAAAAGAACTTAATGATCTAGCCATTTGGCAGATTCGATGTAAAGTTAAGATGCCTATAAGTAAACAATACTTCGATGAATGAAAGGTTGGGAGATGTTATGAAGGCACTACACTTGTAATCTTTGTCTATAAGTAATATACAGTTGCAACAGCCTATTTCAGACCATAGATTATTCTATGTGTTCTTATGTATGTTTCTTATATCAGCCTTTTACTTCCTCTCCAGTTTTATAGTTGTATGATCACTTTGAATTTATGATTACATGCTCCAACTTCCATTTATACACATAGTCTTTTGTTTTGTCATGTTTTATTAGTTTTCTTATGTATAGTCAATTGGAATTCATGGTGACATGCTCCAACTTCATGTATGCATATAGCTTGTTGTTCTATCCTTCATGTGTGGTTTTATAAGAACACAATTGCCTCAGCTTCCATGATATATATTGTCTTGTGACTTAGTTTTCATATTGACTCCATAAGCCCAATGGTAGTAAAATTTATACATATTTCACCTACACAAATACACATTCAATCCAATTCAGAGTTATTCATCTGCTTTCAAGTTGTTCATTGAATATCCTTTATCCTTTTGAGAGAGCCCTCTCAGACTGGAAAGGCTAATTTCCAATTAAAAGAGATTTGAAATAGTTACTCCAAGTTGACCATTGAAGTAGCCCAATAGGACTCAATTTGGTGATAAGAAGGCTAATATTGAAAATTTTATTTTCTTAGAAGAAACTTTTATTCTAAATATACTATACCTACACTTTTATTTTTCTAGGAAAATAATTTTTCATTGCATATTTTTTATTGTTCACAACACCTCTGAATTATTTTATGTTTTTATTTTTGAAGAATAGAAATTTTTGAGGAAATAACTACCAAACTAGAAAATTGAATGAATACTGTACAACTCTGAAATCTTTTTCCATCAAAATTGTAAATTTTATAAACCTGAAATTTGTAAAGTCTTTTTACTTTATCATCAATTAGAAAAAGTTTCATATTTACAAAGAAAAGGCTTGTTGTGACTAAGAATATTTAACTCTAAATTTTCATCTAAAACTCTTAAGGAGTCAATGATTCTCCCCATCCATTGAAAATACTTTTTAAAGTGTAATTCAAAAATATAAAAGAAAAAAAAACTTAAAAGTATAAGAGGTCTCATTACGAGCCTGCTTACCATGATCATAGGTTAATAATTAATTGACAATACCACAACTGCATACCAAATCAAGCTAATGGCTTATTATTATTAAGATCAAAAGACAAGGGGTCTCATGACGAGCCAACTTGTTCAATTCAATTATAACCAGTGAATGGCATTGTCACTTTCTAGTCATCAAGCCCAGACAATGACTTTTTAAGGAAAAGAAGAAAAAATAAGTTTTATGGTTAAATATTTATCTCAAAGAATGGTAATAATAAATGGATGGGATACTGAATCATTCATGGCTAAAAGGAAACCTTGTCTGAACAATTAATTCCTATTATCATGTAATATCCCAAAATAGGGAAAATCTATGATAATGGTAATATCCTAAGATATTCCAAAATTGGAGCTAAAGCAATCCATGGACATAATAATGAAAGAGCAGTGTAAAAAAAATCATAAACATGGGAGAAAAAAATGGATACATTAATCCATGTATTATATCAGCAAATCCATACATAACAATGAGGCATTGATCAAACACAATGAAGGAACAAACCTCCCATAAGAAATCACTGTACAAATGAACTGCTGTCACAATACAATAATGCCAGAGACTGCTACAGTGAAGTTAAAAACAAAATAATACAGAAAAATGATGTAAAAAATATGTAGGTCTGTTATAATCCTCAAAATTTACGCTCAATATAGATCTATGCTCAATACCAACTCCTACAAGGAACCCAAAAAGGGGTTTTCAGAAATACACTCTATACAAGATGGGATCTAAAGCCCAATGGCTGAAGATACACTGCAAACTGAAGCAAAAGAGTGTATAAGGCTGAATTATGATAGATCTGAAGTATACCCCCTTAAATATCTCCTCCCATGAAATGATTAACCCCTCAATCACAAGGAAACACTGCAAAGGAACCACCAGAACATCTGTTGAAGCTGCCTTGAAAAATAATGCATTCCGTAGCTGGAGAAACACTGGGAATGATGGGAAATGTATGGCATGATGCCAAGGATCTTAAATGTGCCCAATAACTCTCCAAACAGATCTCCCAAGAGAAGTGAACCTTCCTCCTATGAGAAAATAGCTTAGAAAGTGGGATTCTAACCCCTCCACTGCTGCACCCTGCAACTCAGCACAATAACCTGTAGAAACTGCGTTGATGAAGAAGCTATAGCTTGGCTTGAAAACATGAATTTGGAAATGAATAAAATACTCTTCCAATAGGATCCTTAAGGAAAGAGGTGGGATTCTGGCTCGGGAACACCTAGTGCTAAACAGAACAACTACCCTGCTAAACAGCAAGAGGAAGCAATAGTCTAAGCAGACCAATCTCAAAATGATAAAATAAAACATAAACTCAAATGGATGCCATCCTCTTTCTTAAATATAATGTTATATTTCTTGCCCTTTGCCCCACTCAATTAGGTCATTTCCTCCATGAGATCCATCTCCCTCCAAAACTGCGTTATTCTCTAATTAATCTCCACTCCTCCTTATCAGTGTTGTTGACTTGGTTAAAGTTGACTGAATCAACATGACCCAAACCATGTTCACACTTGGAGGAGATTTATTTATCTGCTAAAAAGGTTTCCTTTCACACTTGAAGTGTTTTTATTGCTGCTCAAGAGACTTATGGGCCTCCCCACCCATTTATTTACTGACCTAGTGATAAAAAAACTATAATATTCCATTTAGCTTGGAGGCTAAATTTTTGGAATATTACAGTCCTCCCCTCCAAAAAATTTCTTGTCCTCAAGAAAATGTATAGGGAGAGAAAAATTCCTCCCCTCCTCCTCTTATGGCCTCCTCATCAATATTTCCCACCACTACTCAAAAAAATTTGCAATAAGTCTGTCCTCCGGTACTCCCTCCCAAGCATGCAAAACCAAATGGCTCACATCATGAAAATGTGGAAGGTGTAAGTGGAAACATTCTTGCTGTCCAATGGACTCATCAAGATAGGATTTATGACAAGAATAGGGGATATCATGACCAATGAGAGGCTCCCAAACCCATGCTATCATCCAAATGAAATGATCTATTCTAGGTAGCTCATCAAAAGAATCCTCAACCCCCGGTGTATGCAATGTGTTGGGGCTGCATGGAGATATTAGATTCTTCCATTCAAGTGGTTTCTCTCTCCACTTATGGTAAGTATGGGGTTTTTGTTGATCTTGGGCCAATTTACCCCACAAAGAAAATCAGCCATGAAATGCCTCCTCCAAGAACGCAAGTTCTTCAAATGGCTCCTCCCATGTGAAGACAAGAAGTGTGGTATGGAAATCATGGCTTGCCCATTTTTTCTCCTGAAACATAAAACATGTAAAGTAGGGATAATCATACTCCCAATGGGAACTTCCAACTCATATAGCACTCTCCAAACAAAGCTCCCCATGAATATAAGAGTATCAGCAAAATATGGAAGAAAAAACTAGTGAAAACAAGCTGCAATATGACAACTGGAGAGTGGATCATAGTTCCTCACATGGAACCAGTGCAGTGCATCCCTTGCCTGCATAAAAACAAGTAAGAGCAAGTGCTTTCCTAGCCACTTGTTTTCTGCCACAATCATTCTATAAGATAGAATCATGAAAGTACAATGTGGTGTCAATGGTGCACATTAGAAATCATGTGGCTTCCCCCACAAACCACCAATAAAATGGCCAATCTCAATGCTACACTTGGCCTTGAGTACATCATAATATAATGCATAATAAGGAATGAACCTCCTCAATACAACATGTTTCCCATAAAAAGTAAAGAAGTACAAATTATAATGAAAAATTGTACCTCCACGACCATGCACTTTGGTCCTTGAGCTGAAATGGCTCAACTAGAAATTCTCCCTCACTCTCAATGAATAGGGAAGTGGCTATGCAAACCTATCCATCACCATCTAGGCTATGAATCTCTCCATATGATGATGTATATCCTGTTGGATGCCCTCCCAAGTGATCTTCTCTATCAATGAATGAAATGCATCAAGGTGCATGGAAAGAAAGTCCACATGTTCTACATGAAGTAGCTTCCTTTTGAGCTTAGAAAATCTAGTCAATAAAACTCTCCCATAAGAATATATGACCTCACCAACCACCACATATCTCTCATCTCCATCTGGGTCATCAAGTATCATGCAAGCACCAAGATCCTTGGAGTACTCTACCAAAAGTTGGTACCTCCAATATGGATCAACCCTCCTAAGAGACAACACTGAAGAACTAGAATGTGAAGATCCCCACATGTTGTTATCTACTCCTTTGACATACCCTATGCTAAAGTCATCCTCCAAAGTCTCCACCCCTCTGGAATCTAATACTGGTGAACCAAATGGAAAAATGTCTCTCACCAAATCTAGATCTGGTGGCCTCCCAGGTGGAATTCCTCCATGTAGTGAGACATCAAAATCTGAAGTGGATTGTACATATGAGTGGACTGATTTGTCCCTCTCTTCATTGCGCAATACAATCTCCTTATTTTGTGCAGAAACCTCCTGAATCGGATAAGGTTGAATCATCCCTTGATGCTGATCCCTCCTTTCTTCTTCTCTTTCCATCTCACAATCCACAAAAATTGATACATGTTGCTTCAGAATTGTGGTTTGGTTCCCACATGTTGGATCATTTGGAACTCCTTGCAAAGATACGGGGGCTCCTCCAATGGAAGCAATGGATCCCTTCCCATATCCATGTGGTGATGGACCTTATCCCAATGGTACAAAACTGTCAGCTCTTCTCTACTCATCCTCTTCATCAATATGTGAGAATGCCTCACCATCAATGAGAGACCCTTGATCTTGGTCTTCTCTTGAAGGAGGAACCTCCATGTCTTCATATATAGAAGAGGGCTTTTCAAGAAGCGAGGATCTTACCCTTTGCAAGGTATCATGCATGTTTCTATCCGCTTCAACAAAATTATGGAGTTGAGTTGGAAAAATAAATCTCTCCAACTCATGCAAAGGGTTTGAGTTTTTGGGTTCAACAAGAGATGTTTTACAATGTTTAAGATCAAATCTCCTCACTAATTTCTTATTGAACCTTGCATAAGTGTTTACAATTGCATGATAAAATGAATTAGAGCTATAAAACCACCAATCATAGGCCATACCTTTGAGGTGTAACGCTGGTAATCTAATGGCCTCCTTTTCTGAAACTTGGTGTAGATGGAAATAGGAATCTAACTCCTCCACCCAAGCTTTGGCTGTGCACTTTGTTGATCCATCAAAGTTAGATAAAAAAATTATACCTCCCTTTCTTCTCTTGTTGGATATTTTGTCTTCCTTGATTTCGTAAAACCCTTGGAAGTCCAAGTGCTCTTTGAATATCCATGATTGAGACTCATACTCCTAAATATAGTCACTCAAGGTCTCCTCCCTTGGTGCATCCTCTTCCTCCATCCTTCTTGCAGTGAATGTGGGTAATAGATTGTGCTGTGGATCTGCATGTGTGACTGAATTCTCACACCCATCATATGAATAACTAGGGCTTGATTTATCTTCAAACCCTCTTGGAATTTTCCTACACTCCTCCCATTTCATCTCCTTGAGATCTTCTTTGATAATTTTCATAGTTTGGAAAAGAAGCTGGGAGATCCTCTCTTCCTTCATTTCTCCAAGTAATGGAGTCTTCTCTTTGTGCCTTTTGTACATATCTTCTTCTCCTTCTCCTCTTGATATAATAATGGCTGATATTCCATAGGCTGAGCCAAGATTATTCCTTGATACCACTGTAATATCCCAAAATAGGGAAAATCTACAATAATGGGAATATCTTAAGATATTCCAAAATTGGAGCTACAGCAATCCATGGACATAATAATGAAAGAGAATTGTAAAACAACTCATAAACATGGGAGACCAAAATGGAGATATTAATCCATGTATTATATCAGAAAATCCATACATAAAAATGAGGCATTGATCAAACACAATGAAGGAACAAGCCTCCCATAAGAAATCACTCTATAAATGAAAGGCTGTCACAATACAACAATGCCAGAGACTTCTACAATGTAGTTAAAAACATAATGCTATAGAAAAATTATGTTAAAAAAATGTAGGGCTGTTATAAGCCTCAAAATATATTCTCAATATAGATCTATTCTCAATACCAACTCCTACAAGGAACCTGGAAAGGGGTTTTCAGAAATACACTCTATACAAGATGGGATCTAAAGCCCAATGGCTAAAGATACACCGAAAACTGAAGAAAAAGAGTGTAGAAGTCTGAAGTATGATAGATCTGATGTATACCCCCTAAAATATATCCTCCCATGAAAGGATTAACCCCTCAATCACAAGGAAACACTGCAAAGGAACCACCAGAACATCTGTTGAAGCTGCCTTGAAAAATAACACATTCCCTAGCTGGAACGACGCTAGGAATGATGGGAAATGTATGGCCTGATGCCAAGGATCTGAAATGTGCACAAGAACTCTCCAAATAGATCTCCCAAGAGAAGGAAACATTCCTCCTATGAGAAAATAGCTCAAAAAGTGGGGTTCTAACCCCTCCACTACTGCACCCTGCAACTCAACACAATAACCTGCAAAAAATGCGCTGATGAAGAAGTTGTAGCTTGGCCTAAAAACCTGAATGTGGAAATGAATAAAATAATCTTCCAAGAGGCTCCTCAAGGAAAGAGGTGGGATTCCCACTCGGGAACACTCGGTGCTAAACAACACAACTACCTTGCTAAACAGCAAGAGGAAGCAACAGTCTAAGCAGACCAATCTCAAAATCATAAAATAAAACATAAACTCAAATGGTTGCCATCCTCTTTCTTAAATAGAATGTGAGCTTGCTTGACCTTGGCCCCACTCAATTAGGTCATTTCCTCCATGAGATCCATCTCCCTCCAAAACTATGTTATTCTCTAATTAATCTCCACTCCTCCTTATCAGTGTTGTTCACTTGGTCAAAGTTGACTGAATCAACATGACCCAAACCTTGTTCACACTTGGAGGAGCTTTATTTAGCTGCTACAAAGGCCTCCTTTCACACTTGAAGTGTTTTTATTTCTGCTCAAGATACTTATGAGCCTCCCCACCCATTTATTTACCGACCTAGTGATAAAACAAGTATAATATTCCATTTAGCTTGGAGGCTAATTTTTTGGAATATTACATATCAGCAGTGGCTCTACCTGTGACCAAAAGAGAAAATCAAAAGGCTAAGTTACAAAAAGACACCTACTTTATCTTTTAAACTATATAATGATTGATTTATGGGAATCAAGATATTTATTTATGAAAGGTTTCTGAAATATTAATGATAGAGATGAGCTTTTTATATTCAGAGTAATTTTATTCATTTGAATATTTTGAAAATAGTTCTTGTTTCCTTGAATTATTTTTACCTATTTAAAGATACTAATAAATTGTTTTTCAGAGATAATTGGTTCTTCCAGTGAATCGCCAATTGTTGTGCTAATCAACAACCCCCATTATTTTACCAATATTTACCTTAGAAAAATAATTGGGATCCTTTTCAATTTTTAGAATTAAAAAAAATAAGACCCTTAGAGTGATTCATTATATAGAAATAGAGATGAAAGTGAGATAAAACCTTAAAACTTCACCCTGAAAGCACTTAAGCGGAGAAGGATCACATTATCACATTCAAAATATCACAATCATGCAAATATGACTACTAAAAGGTCACTTAAAACATATTGTGATTCGATATGAATAAGAAAAATCATTTTTATAAAGGAAGGCATTTTTTCCAAGAAAATTCTATAAGGAAAGCTTGTGGGATCCACTTCTGCCACGTAGGCCATCGCATATCGCATTTTTCATTTCGCAAATACTTCCCCAATGGTATTATTTTCACCTCCCATATTTCCCCGATGTGATATACTCCATCACATCACATTCCCACAATCATAATCACTCTTCTTCCCTCGAACATGTTCCCCGAAGCGATATATTCCATCGTAAATCGCACATCACATTTTTGCCAACTTAAACACTTCACACTCCATCTATTTTCATCAATATTGTGATTGCGATATCACAATTGGAATAATATTAAGCTGGTCAGTATTAAATGAATATTTATGCACGAGCATTGTTGCGACACGATAGATCTAGTTTTAATGCAGAAATGATTTTATGGGCACAACAACCCATATCAACCATTAATTTCATAAATTAATAGTTTTTTCACCCATACCTCCATAATAATTTTATTTTAAGAAGCATTGAATTCATATCTTATCAGGGTGCAAAATCTCATCTGTTTATGTAATATCCCAAAACAGGGATTTTCTACAACAAATAGAATATCTTAAGATATTCTAAATTTGGAGCTTCAGAAAATCATGAGCATGGAAATGTAGATCAGCTCATTAGAGGTAAAATAACATCTCACCAGTAGATGAGAGAACCTCAGCAAGAATATGACATATATCCTCCTTCCCAAGCGGGGAAATGTAGTAATATAGGGCATAAAACAACTATGTTCAGAAAATAACGTTATACCTGTGAGTAATTGGACTTGGATCCCTTAGAATACATCATATAAAACTCACATGCATAATTAGAGATGAAACAAATCACTCTAGCCAACATAAACAGATCTCCCCAAGTCAATATGTCTCAAATAAGCCCAAACCCCATAGCTTAACTCATGCAGAAAGAAATGAAGCAAGTAAAGCGTTATTTTTATGAGGGTTTATGTAGAAAATAATGAGAAACAATATTTCTAGAGATTACAAAATCCAATGGCTGAGAAAATGGAGATCCCTCCCTCTTTATACAAAAATAAGATCAACCCGGCAAGGGTTTCATGAGAGACAAATGTAAAAAGGGAAGATCTGCAGATCTGGATCTGAAAAATGAAGTTATATTTCAGCACTGAATAAATATTACTGAAATATACAAATGACAGAAGAATAATGAAGTATAGAGCTTTCCGAGAGGAGGGTTGGCCCTTTCTCCAAGGAACAAGCTCACAAGCAAGGGTCCAAACCCTGCTACTGCAACACTCTAGAAAATGACATATTTTATTTAGTAAACTGCACTATAGTGGATGGGAACTGATTTGGCCACATGCCAAGATGTAATATAGGCCCTGGAGTCTCCTGTAAAGATCTTGCAAAGCAAGGGGAGCTCCCTCCTTTGAAAGATAAGCTCATGAGCTAGTGTTGTGAGTCTCCCACTGCAACACCCTGCAACACAACGTCCCTTGCTACAGGAATAAAACTGTGGCTGAAGGAGGATGCTTGGCCACAAGCCTGGATGTGGAAAAATGAAGAACATAACTCCTCCAAGATATCGCTCAATGAAGGAGAAGGAATCCCTAAGCAGGAATGCCTTCTGCTAAACAACATTGCATACTCAGCTCAACAGCTGAAGAATGCTCAATAGTCTAAGCAGACCAAAATCATTAATCCATAAGCTAACCCAAAAATTCTGCTATCTTCCTCCTTATAAATTTTGTTAGCCTCCTCACCTTGGGTCCCACCCATTAGGATTTCCAACACCACATGGTTCCTTTCCCTCCAAAACTGCATTGTAGCTCTATCTAGGCTACTCATCCATACTGCGCTGTTGACTTGGTCAACTTGACTGAATCAACATGAACCTCTTCCCATTCATACATGGAAAGTGCAAAATCCAACCACTAAGTTATCCCCTTTTCACATCAACAGGGTTTTTATGCCAACACAAGACAAGTAGGGGTCTCTTTCACCCATTTATTCATCTACTAAGTGCAAGAAACAAAATTTAATATTCCCATTAGCTGCATGCTATGGTACTTGTGCATCTTCCCCCTTATCCTTTCGCATTTATTTGCAGGCAAGCCCGAATAAGTAGAATTCACCAGAGATGTCTACAGCTCTTAAGAAAGCTAAGAAGCATATGACCCCTATAAACCCTACACCCGCTACAACCGAGAGAACATAGATGTTCCCTCTGTTTATAGATACTACATGTGGACCAAAAAGTGGATTCTCCTTGTGGGAATCCATGTACAAGCTGCTTGAGGATGAAAAACCTCACAAAGTTCAAAGAAAAGAAATTTTTGATGCTCTTGATTCCTCATAAGCTACAATTGAAGAAGTAGCTAATTCTTTCTTACATCAGATTTTTGCGCAACCTAAAATATCACTGTACACTGATATGGTAAGATGGATCATTAATTATCTCAACATCGGGGATATGTCATTTCTAAATAGCAGAGGAACGATGATTGGTTCCTTCAAATCTAAAGACCTGAAGCTGATGTACCATATCTGAGACCCTAAAAAGGTCTATCATAAATAATTTCTTGCAAATTTTTCCAAAGAGAACGACCTAAAATCAAAGCCAATCAAGCAGTGGAGAAGGAATCCAATTAAGCAGAAGAATGATGAAAAGGGTATGTACTCTACTAAATCCCTTGCAGGCCCCTAATCTTATGTCTTTGCGATGATGTCTAGGCTTTTTGGTCAGCCTGACACTACTCGATTTTTAGTAGAATGGGTTCCTCTCATGGAAGCAGTTGCAAACTCCTATGTTATGGATTGGGGAAATATTTTGTCTAATAATATTTCCGCTCATATTTTAGGATATAGGAAAAATCTCTCCCATCTCCTCCAAAAAATTTCCCCCATTTTATATGAGCACCTATATTATGGATGTTCTTTGTTTTACTTCAGATTTTTCAGCCATGGGCAGGAAATGGACTACCCAAGGCCCTATACCTATTCATATATTTCATAGTATTTTATGGGGATATAAGTATGAAAGCCATTTTTACAAAATTTTCCATGGGGTCATTCTCGCTCTATTTGAAGTTGTTTTAAATGAGAAAGCCCCCAGACTGTCAAAAGGGGCCCAAGCTGATTTTTCCTCTATAGGAAAATGGTTTGGAGAAAAATTTTTCACCTATGTCCAAGTATTTGGGAGCTTAGCTCGATCACAAAATTTTCCCCTTTATGTTCATGGCAATCTTCTCACAAGAGAATTTTCATATCAGACTGTTTGAAATGGCCTAGCCAGGTTTCTGAAGGAGGCCAAGAAAGTATCATGGCCTTCCTTTCCAATTAATTGTGGTGTTTATGGTCAGGATAATTACAATCATGTTGTTATAGAGAGGGCCATATTGAATGTTTGAAGTTATTCACAATTCCAAACAGACAGTATGACCCAATTAAAGTTTCCAATAATTTCACTACCCAAATGAATATTATGCCTTTTGTACATGAATATGATGATTTCAATGACCTATTTGAGTTTTTTGAGAATTATTCTGCAGCTCAAAACTTGGCAGCCTTACTATTCCATCCACAGAAATTATGAAAGTTTAAAAAATATAGGAATAAGAGATTGGGAGAAATTCCATGGAAAATGCTCAATGTCTCACAACCATTATCTGAAAAGGAAAAGGAAAATGGATTGGCATCTAAGGATACTAAAGTCCTTAGTAAAACAGACCAAGATAAATCTGTCTAAGTTCAAACTATGTATTTGGATTTCCCAAGTAATCTGAGTTATGTTTGGAAGGAGTTTAATCTAAAACTCCAGGAAGATCAAGGATCTATAGTTATTGATCAAAAAAAGATTTTGCATACTCCTCAAAATAAAAGTTAGGTTCCATTCCCCACTGAGCCCTCTAACAAATTAGTAAGAATAGAGAGAGCGGAATTAATCTTAGCCTTTCTATAATGTTCCTTTTTAGAATTTTCGGGAAAATGGTCCTCAAGGACGCTGTATAAGGAAGAAATTGTAAAAATAAGCTAAACTAGGACTTCTATCACTTTTTTCACCCTTCATACATTACTCTCTTAGAAGATGAGCTCAAAGAAATAACCTTAGGAAGGTTATTAAGATCCTCCAAACTTGTATATCCCAAACAATGCTCAAAAGGGAGAGCTACACCAATACATAAACTTCTACAAGCAGCAGCAGTGAAATATCAATATATATGGAGTAAGAAGAGTGCATAGCCTTATATTATGTGCAGCAGCAAATAGATATACAAGAACTTGAGGTAAGCCCTCTCAAGTTAGGCCAAATTAGCCCCAAGACAAATGTACATGCAGAAATGCAAGCACCCAGCTACACAACCCAACAACAAGCTATGAATGTGCAATATATAAGGGAAGATGATTGAAAACTAATATGTATACAAGTATATGACAATAATAGGCTCAAATAAAGTGGGGGAACAAGATCTCAACCCCAGAAAACAATACTACCAAAATCCTCCAAGGGATTGGCCATACACTAAATGCAAAAATGCGGGAGTTGCTGGGTAGCAACAACAACTCAATAACAATACAATAATGGAGAAGGATGGAAATTCTGAAAATTATGTAGAAACCTCCTCCAATTATCTTCTAAGTGAAAGGATACTCCTTTCACTGAATATTACACTCTCCAATCCACAGTGTGAACCCCTCCTGCAAGTGCCCACTGGAAATAATGCAATATAGGGAAGAGACTGCGTTGTGAATGAGATGAAACATATGGCCCAATGAAAAAATTTTCAAATAAGCTCTGGGATCTTCCTCACTTATCTCCCAGAGAAATAATGAACTCCTCCTCTACAAAACTAGCTCCGGAAGTGGGTGATAGTGAATCCTCACTGCAACCCCCAACAACTCAACGTTTCTGTAAAGCTGGAAAACGATGTAGCTGAAGATGGTCACCTTGGACTCAAGCCTGGATGTGAGGAGAATGAAGAATAGGTCCCCCAAATCTTCCCAATGAAGGAGAGGAAACTTCTAAACAGAAATCTCCCTTGTGCTAAGTAGCACAAACTATCCCAGTTGCACAACTGGAGAGAGCAGAGAAAATTTGAAATCTTCAACATAATGATAAATGGCTCTCCTTCCCCCTTTTATGCCAAGAGGAGGCTTCCTTTCCATGGATCCCACCCATTATGGTTTCTCTCATCCAATAATATCCTTCCTATGAAAACTGTGTTTTCCCACTAGGTGACTCACTCCCTCTATGCAACGTTGTTTGACTTGGTCAAACTGGACCTAGTCTTCTTATATTTTCCCCTTTTCACACTAGGATATGAACAATAAGCCACTTAAGTGACCCATTTTGACATTTGGAGTGTTTATTATGCTTCTTCATGGGCTCCCTTACCCATTTTATTCATTTTATAACAAGGAAAGAAAAATTAATGTTCCAATTAACATAATAAAATTTTTCGAACATTACAGTCCTCCCCTCCTAAAGATTTCTTGTCCTCAAGCAAGTGCAAGGGTAGAATGATTCTTATCCTCCTCTGCTATAGCACCCATTTATGATGATCTCCTCCAAGAAATATGATGCTATCTCATCAATGAATCTCCCACATTGCTTCTCCTCAACATGTAAATTAGCTACCAAGCTATCATCATGAGAAAGTGAGGTGCTCAAGAGAGTGGCAAGTTGTTGTCTAGAATTCCTCCCAAGGTATGGAGTCTGAAATGTGTTTGGAGACATTCTCCCCATGTGTAACCTCCATCCCCAAGAAATCAACCACACAAAATGAGTCACCTTCCAACTAGGCAACTCCGGAAAAACATCCTCCACCTTGAGTCCATGTAGAATAGGTGGGCTGAAAATCTGATCATGGTAAGATTCATAGCATACCCCACGCTTTCCTCTTCTCCACTTATGATGAGTGTGGAGTGAAATCTGAATTTGGGCTGCAATAGTGTTGCCCTCAAGTGGAAAGATGGAGTTTAGATCTCCAAGGATCTCTCCTTCAGCGTTGTAAATCAAGCTGGCCCAAATCATCTCATATGTGATGAGTTGGAAGTCATCATCATATGGTATAAGATCAATCATATGGTTCACCTCATGAAGAAACCAAAATTTTGTCATGGTGACCATATCCTCGTCCATACTCCCCTTAGAGTATACACTGCAAAAAGTATGGAGGTCTTCTCCCCCATAGAACACATCCCCCCAATGTGTTTCTCCTCCCTTATGATACATGTGGGGCTGCTGCTGATATATGGCTGAAACATAACGATGTTCAAAAGAGACCCAAGCCATCCCCTCAAATCCAACACCCATGGGGTGCCTCCCAAAAAAGCTCAAGCTCTTCAAATGGCTCCTCCCATTTGAAAGCAAGAGATGCAACATGGAAATCAAGGCGAACCCAATTGTTTTTCTGAAACATGCAATGTGAGAAGTACAGGGAATCATACTCCCTATGGGCATCCTCAACTCTTGTGCCACTCCTCCAATGGTGCTTCCCATGTCCAACGTTCTACTAGCAAAATATGGTAGCATAAATCTATGAGAGCAAGGAGGTGAAACATATCTCCACACATGGAACCAATGCAGGGCATCATTGGCCTGCCTCAATATATAGTACAAAAAGTGTCATTTCAGCCACTTTTTTTCTGCCACATTCATCCTGCAAGATGAGGTCATGAAAACATAATTTGGTTCCAATGGTGCACACCGAAAATCTTGTGGCTTTCCCCCACAATCCACCAATAAGATCGCCATCATAATTGCTGCAATTGATTATAAGTAAAACAAAACATAATGTGCAAGAAGGAAGGATCCTCCTTGATATGATATTCTAGTAAAAAATATAAGAGAGTGCAAAAAATTAAGAAAATAGTTACCTCCCTCATCATGTACTCTAGTTTTTGAGCTAAAATGGCTCAAATGAAAATGCTCCCTTACTGCAACATCATAGGGAAGTGGTTGTGCCAACCATATCATCATCTCTCGAGCTATGCATCTGACCATATTCTGATATACATCCGTTAGGATGCCCTCCCAAGTGGACTCCTCCATCAACAAATAGTATGCATGAGAATGCATGAAAGGAGAATCCATAAATGATGCATGTAGGTGTCTCTCCTTGTGCTTGTGAACCCAAGCCAAGAATATCAAGATATAGCAAGGGATGCTGCCATCCATAAATCCCTCATCCTCATCTCCTGCATGTCTCCAAGGTACCTCACTTGTGAAGTGGTTTTGGAAACACTTCAACAAGTAATCCCAACTCTGAAGTGCCGCGCCGTCGCAAGAGTCTCTTCCTCAATAGTGTTGTATGCCTCAATAGCTAGAGATGAAGGTTGCTTCTCCTCCACTATGACAATGCTAGTATGTGCCTCTGCAACTGGTGGTGAGGGCTCCTCCCTCCTTTGACCAAATCTCATGATCAATCTTTGAGCAAAATCAACAAGAGTAGAAACCCTTGCATGGTCCCAATGGCTGAACCA
Organism: Pinus albicaulis; assembly: GCA_034641835.2. Taxonomy (NCBI): domain Eukaryota; kingdom Viridiplantae; phylum Streptophyta; class Pinopsida; order Pinales; family Pinaceae; genus Pinus; species Pinus albicaulis. The sequence goes on along the minus strand of CM076575.1, from coordinate 545,493,261 downwards.
CCAAGTCTTTGCTTCACCCTCAAGGTGCAGCGCTAAAACTTCTACAGCCTCTCTGTCTGCTATAGGATGTAGCGGGAAGAAATCCTCTAGCTTCTTTACCCACACCTTTGCTGCATAAGTGAGTGATCCATCGAAAGTGGACAATAGGAATCTATTTCCTCTCATCATCCCATAGCTGAGGGGTCTTCTCTCTTCTTTATGCTGAATACATTGTGGAAAATATAGAGTCTCTTGGAAGGCTCTAGGTTTTTTTCTGTACTTAGAAATATACTCACTTATAATTTCAAATTCCAAGGGTTTCTCATGCTCCATTTCTCCTCCTTGGTGAGAGTAGGAAGTGCATGGACCTTCCTCTTCTCTTTCTTCATTTTTCTCAATCTCCTTAGAGAGGCCTTTACTGGATCAAAAAAAATATGAGAGTAATCTCATCCTCTGCATCATCTTGATCTCTTCTGTCTCTCCAATTTGAACTTCCACGAGCTGGGCCCAGTTCGAAGCTCCGATTCCACTGTAATGTTCCTTTTTAGAATTTTTGGGAAAATGGTCCTCAAGGACGCTTTATAAGGAAGAAATTATAAAAATAAGCTGAACTGGGAACCCTTCATACATTACTCTCTCAGAATATGAGCTCAAAGAAATAACCTTAGGAGGGTTATTCAGATCCTCCAAACCTGTATATCCCAAACAATGCTCAAAAGGGAGAGCTACAACAATACATAAACTTCTACAAGAAGCAGCAGTGAAATATCAATACATATGGAGTAAGAAGAGTGCATAGCCTTATATTATGTGTAGTAGAAAATAGATATACAATAACTTGAGGTAAGCCGTCTCAAGTTCGGCCAAATCAGCCCCAAGACAAATGTACATGTAGAAATGTAAGCACCCAGCTACACAACCCAACAACAAGCTATGAATGCGCAATCTATAAGGGAAAATTATTGGAAACTGATATGTATACAAGTATATGACAATAATAGGCTCAAATAAAGTAGGGGAGCAAGATCTCAACCCCAGAAAACAATACTACCACAATCCTCCAAGCGATTGGCCAAAATACACTAAATGGCAAAATGTCGGAGTTGCTGGGTAGCAGTAGCAACTCAATAACAATACAATAATGGAGAAGGATGGAAATGCTGAAAATGATGCAGAAACCTCCTCCAATGATCTTCTAAGTGAAAGGCTTCTCCCTTCATTGAATATTACACTCTCCAATCCACAGTGTGAACCCCTCCTGCAAGTGCCCACTGGAAATAGTGCAATATAGTGAAGATATTGCGTTGTGAATGAGATGAAACATACGGAACAATGCCAAAATCTGAAAATAAGCTCTAGGATCTTCCTCACTGATCTCCCAGAGAAATAATTAACTCCTCCTCTGCAAAAATAGCTCCGGAAGTGGGCGATAGTGAATCCTCACTGCAACCCCCAGCAACCCAACGTTTCTACAAAGCTGGAAAACAATGTAGCTAAATATGGTCACCTTTTTCTCAAGCCTAGATGTGAGGAGAATGAAGAACAGGTCCCCAAAATCTTCCCAATGAAGGAGAGGAAACTTCTAAATAGAAATCTTCCTTGTGCTAAGCAGCACAAACTATCCCAGTTGCACAACTGGAGAGAGCAGAGAAAATTTGAAATCTTCAACATAATGAGAAATGGATCTCCTTCCCCATTTTATGCCAAGAGGAGGCTTCCTTTCCATGGATCCCACCCATTAGGGTTTCTCTCATCCAATAATATCCCTCCTATGAAAATTGCGTTGTCCCACTAGGTGACTCACTCCCTACAGGCAACATTGTTTGACTTGGTCAAACTGGACCTATTCTTCTTATGTTTTCCCCTTTTCACATTAGGAGATGAACAATAAGCCACTTAAGTGACCCCTTTGCACATTTGGAGTGTTTATTATGCTTCTTCATGGTCTCCCTTACCCATTTTATTCATTTTATAACAAGGAAAGAAAAATTAATGTTCCAATTAACTTAATGAAAATTTTGGAACACTACACTTTCCCACAACCAAAAGTGTTCTTAACATTGAGGAAATTCCTCCTTTGGACATTTTAAATAGTCCAAAACACAAGGTTGTTATGATCAGACAGAAGTAAATAAGGCATTCAAAGCAATCTCAACCCCTTTTCCAAGGAGATGTATCAATGGATATTGTTTGGAAAGACACACAGGTAGATCCTTCATAGGATCTAACTCACCTAACTTAGTTCACATGATCTTATGCCTCTGCAGCTATTGATAAATCCTTAGAATTTCAAAATTTGATGAAATAAAAGAATGAGAAAATCATCCAACTTGAACTTGAGCTACAAGCATAAAAACAAAGCGTCAATCAAAATTTATAGGTATAGATCACACAACTCCATGAGAGCATTGACCAATTGAAAATTCAACACCAGAATGAGATTAGTTCAAAGGAAACTCTAATTCATCATTTTCATATCTCTATTAAGAAAATAAAATATAACCCAAAGATTGATGAATTTAGAAAGGAGGCCTTAGAACTAAACACTTTACTAGCACAACAGTAGGTTGTTTTTTGTCATACAATATCAAGTATTATGGAATTGTGTGAAAAAAGTGATTCACTGATAAAACACTTTTCATATATGAGGATTATTTTTGATGAGATAGATGATAAGGTTTCCCAGTTTGTCACCTGGAAGGATTCTGTTGATGGCCGAAATGCCAACCTTCTCAGGATCGAGGACTCAAAGAAAGAAGTATTGTTTACAGACTGGGATATACAGTTAAATCATCCAAAAAGATCCATTTGTAGAGCAAAGGATGTAGCTACTAACATTGTGGAAATTGTTAGTCAAAATCTCATCGTTGCAAACCTTATCGATAGATGTCCTCCCGGTGCATTGCCTATAGTGAAAGACTTGATAAGACAGTGGAAAGAAGTGTCAAAGGTAAAAGAAGAATACATCAAGAAGCTAGAAAAGCTGGATTGGGGTAAATATTGGAGATATTTAGTAAAGCCTCAGAGCTAGTGGCTTATGCTGTGCTATCTCATAGATACATCCTCCTACGTGCTTCCTCCACTTTCTGATGTTGTTTTCACTGGAAATTTACGCATTAGACCAGTCCAACCTCCAGAGGTTAATCCTATGCTTAACATCCTTCAACTGAACGAAAAAATGGCTAAAGAAATAGCAGGACAGTCATCAAGCAATTAACCCCTTTAATTTATGTTTTTATTTAAATTCCACTTACTTTAAGGAGGGTTGTTTTAAACATCCTCAACTTTTTATTGTAATAAATATTTTAAGACTTTTTATTTTTATATTTAAACCCCTTCATGTCTTTGAAGAAGGGGTCGTGAAATTTTTAAAGGAAGACTTTATGGATGTTGCACTTTTGTACTCTTGAAGTTCTCTGAATAGAAAAGGATGGACTGAGTACTTTTTCTCAAATGAGAAAAGTGAACATATAAATGGTACTTTTATCCTATGTGTTATATTTTTTCTTCAAATGAGAAATGGGTTTTTATCTTATGATGTTTTGTTTCATGTATCTATTTGAATACAATTTGACATTAACTCACTTCTAAACATCTTATACTGTTATCACTTGATACATATAAAATACAGGCATTTAAAAGTTGCGATATAATATTTATTAAATTGATTTAATTAACTATTAAATTGATTTAATCAAAAATTAAATTAAATCAATTATCTCAAACGTTTTCATATCTCGAAGTGAATGTATGATCTTTATTTGCATCCACTGAAAGGTCATTTTTGTAGACCACACATAGAATAGACTTCATCCCTGGATACATAGTAGATAGATATATTATTTATTGAAAGCTTGCTAATATTTTCCATATATCAAGTAGTACACAATGATAAATCCATCCATTCACCCCAACTATATTAAACTGGGAAATTGGTCCCATAAATCCAGTTGGAGCCACCATTCCAAACGGAAAAGGGACGGTTCTTAAGTTCCCGATTGTGTGGTTTCCCTGATGTTGTTGCACCTATTTTTGGGGCTTCAACAACTCAGTTTTTTTTGTGGCTGAGAAATCATATCTTCATGATCGAGGACTTCCCCTATGTAGGAATGGATTACACGATTGACCCAAGCGTAGAAATTACACCAATGGATTCAATCCAATCATGTAATGTACTAAAACAATATAATAAATCCTTCTACAATATTTGTGGAATATAAAACATGGTCGCTCAATCACATGCAAGTAAGAGAAAGAATTAAATCAATACGCAACACCAGATATTGCTCGGGAAAGAAACTACTCAAAACCCCTCCATATTTATTATATAGTCAACTGAGGAATCATGAAAAAATACAATGTATTTGTGATCACCACAACCTCATACACTCTACCAATATATTCACGCCGATCTAGGAAAAATTTGACAAACACATAGCCAATTATCAGCGTACCCTCAGCCTACCCTTCTTATGCGATCCCTAGAGAATTAAACTCCTATTAAATAGGAAATTTAGCCTTCCTTGATTGTGCAATTCATCATGGGATTCCTTTGGTTTTATAACTGCATCTAGGTAGTTTACTAAAACTACAATTGATAGTTTACTTTCCTTGAACCTTTGTCTCAAATGGGCCCCCACTAGAATTAGCATGCATGCAACTATAAATTTTGAATCATCAGTTACTTGGTAGATCACTACTAGTGAATTAAATCTATTTTAATTCACTTGATTTTCCACTAGCTCATCAAACAGTTAGAACTAGTTAAACTGAATAGGAATTCTTCCCCTTCCCCTTCTTATCCTTTCTAGCCAAGGCACAATTTTCCTCATCATCAGCCTTGGATGAGGATCCATCCCTAGTATTTCATCGAAAATCTTCTTGTACCAAATCTAACCATAGTCGCTCCCAATTTGGTAACTTCTCCCTCCCATTCACAGATTCTTGGTAACTATTCCAACTCTTGTGAAGCCCTAGAAGTGCTAGGCTCACCAAGTCATCATCAACTACAGTAATCCTAACACTTCCAAGCTCATCTCCACATTGAGTGAACTTGGTCTAGTATTTTTGGATTGTGTTTCCCTTATCCATTTTGATTTTCCTCAGCTTGTCCTTGAGTGCCATTTTTTTGTGGTCACTGCTTCTTCAAAGGATATTTTTCAACGCCTTCCAAATAGCATATGGATTTTCTTTCCCATGGATACTCGAGACAATATGATACACATCCACTACACTGGTTAAACCAATTGAAATCAATATTCAGATACACATATAAGCAGAAAACATAAAGGGCTAGGAGAGCAGCAACATAAGGTACCTATCAAGGGTAAATCTTATGCCAAACTTCTGATGCGAGCCAGAAGAAACATGATGAAATGAAAGCAAGTCAATCACAAATACAGAGAAAGGAAAACATCACCAGCTGCTTTAGATCAGGATCCAAAGAAACATGCTTGTCATATTAAAAACAACACCAATCAGGTACATCATAGCCCATAGCTTGAACATTAAGTTTGAATACATCAAATCTCAGCCTATCTTACAATATTACACAGAGAACTTGTCTCAAGAGGGAAATACTTGCGTTTCACTGATATCTCATCAACCACCAGCAACAACTTTCTTTCTTTGTTTTATAGCAAAGGATGAACAGACGATCGACTCAGAGGGTAGGTGAATACTAAATGTAATATTAAATACAAGAATGAATGCGGGGCTGAAACCCATTCTGTTTAACTACTGTGTATTTAATCTCTGTCACCTCCTTTGTGAAAGAGTGATCTTCTCCGGATATGATCTTGACATCTTTTGGCTGTAGTACTCCTGGTGTTTTTGAAATAAAATAAAACTAACTACTGAGGAGTCTGTCATATAAATGCTCTGGCGGTTTTGAACTGCTGTTAGGGTGGAAATTCCTTCAGGGACATTGTGCATAATAAAAGCTATATGGACACCCTGTACTTGCTGAAGAAATACACTTTGCCGATGAATAAACCCTGATGTTACCTTTTGCTTGTGCTCAGGACCTTTTGATTGATCCTCGGGGCCTTCAACCTGGTACTTTTCCTTCTAAAAATCCCTGAAGAAGCTCGTAAGTTTTCCATTTCTTGCCTCAAGCTCTCTGTTGTTCCCGTACTGCTCCTGTTCATGCATTCTGAGCTTTGATGGCGCCAGAGGGTTGGTAGAGTTTAAACCTTACCCGCTGATGAATTTATGGCGCAAACACCTCCAGACGTTTCCCGTAACATCAGGCTCTGAATACAAACTCTGCACATGGTTTTCCTCTATCACCCTGTCACTGTGACAGAGATCGTGCAATATGGCGGTCATTTCTTGTTGAAAACCCTGTGAAACATGAAACCTACAAAGAAAACAATGGATGGGGCGGCGGATGATGTGGAAGATGAACATGATCGCGCAGATGATGAGATGGAGGGAGAACTTCACAAAGAAATGATGAAGGGATGCTCTGGTGGAGGGTGGTGGGCTGCGGAGAGGAAGAATGAATGAAAAACATTAAAAAACACGACAATGAACTGATTATATGCCATGGAATGGGAGGAAGTACGGAGGGTGCACATGGAGATTATGTGGCAGGACCAAGGACAGTGGAAAAGTCAACAGCGGGTGAGCAGATCTGGGCCGTTGATCATGGCAGAGATCAATGGCAGAGAATGACAGACGGCGGGCCAGGACATGGACTATCGCGTGTGCATCTTCATTAAACATCGTGCATCTTGGGCAGGCGATGGCCGTTGGATGGCCCGCTCCATATCGGACGGTCAACAGTCATTTCGCTGGGCATCCGCGTCCGGAAGATAATGCGCGATGGATCGAGTTAATGGGCGGTTTTGGGAACATACAGAAGGACACGTGGCGAAAGGTGAGTGGAGTCGCTGGGCTGTGGGGGAAAACCGCCTGACGCGCGAGGGTGGTGCGAAATAAACTGGCGGTTTTAATCATAGCGCGCTGCGGGGTCCACTGGGCGGAAGGAATGTGGACCATTAGATCAATCGTGAAATGGACGGTGATGGCCTGGTGTAGGAAATGAATGGGAAACACGGGGAACTACGGATTAAATGGTGGCCATCTGATTAAACAGGATCGATGGATGAAACCTCGCTCGAAAAACCCATGGGGCTAGCGCCTTCGGGGTTAATGCTTTGGTCACAGCGCTGGGTCGCATGGAAGGACAGGGTGCGGGGCGGGCTTAGCGGGAAAGGGGTTAGGGCCCAAATTCATGAAATATATCATTTTAACCCATTTTTAATGCACTTTTAGGCCTAGGGAGGGCAAAGATAGGGAGGTAGAGGGGAATTTTGGAAAACAAAGGGTGTGGGCAGAATTTGGAGGGGGTTTTTGAGGGGTTTATGGGACTGATAGGGAAAATAAGAAGGGGAAAGAGGGGTTTTTCCAAATGGGAAAGGAGGTAGTAAGTGGTGTCTTGTAGGAGTATGAGGAGCAATGCAGGCCTTTTAGGAATGGACCAGCATATAGGATTTGTATTAGGCATAGCACTCAGAGACTTCAAGGAGGATGGTTTTTCAGGGGAAGGCATTCCTTGAAGGCTCCACAATAATCCAGCCCCCAGCTTGCTTGTCAAGAATTTCATAGGGGGGCTAACAGTGGCTCCACATGGTGATGGCTTCTTCTTGAAGGAGTCCAGAAACCAGAAATGATCTCTGAAGTAGGCCAGATGCCCACTGCTTGGCACATCCCTTTCTTTGATCAGCTGCCACAATATGAACATGTTACATCAACAGAAACATTTTCCCCAACCAATCTACCTACCCAAACTACAATCCTAACATTTTTTCTTCTTTAGGGTGCATTTGAGTTAGCAAACCCTTCACATGATTTATTTTTTGGAATAGAAAACAAACCTATTCTAAATCTACCCTTATTTCTCCCTGAGACCAGATTAAACAATTGGCCTCAAATGCTTCTCTACCTAATCTACTACATGTTAGGATTAAACTGTCCAACAGGTTTCTTCTCCTACATTCTAAACAGGAAATTGAAAAATAGCCAAGCTAGGATTAGACTGTCTGACTTGCTGGAGTGAAGACTTGTAAAAAACTGAAAACAAAACTGTGAAGCCATGAAATCTGTAGTTTTGAAATCTCCTTCTTTCTCTGTGACTCAGGTTTTTAGCATCTTAGAGTCACTTCTCCTCTTCTTTTCATCTCTGGTTTTAAGCATGTTAGAGCTGATTCTTCTTTCCCTTTCTTGATCCAGGTTTTGAGCATGTTAGGACCAGCTTCTTTCCACTATTTTTTTTTTTGGAAACATTTTCTCTGTTTTCTTGAAAGTAAAACTACAATGGTATGTGCAATGGAAATGGAACTAGAAATGAAAATTAACAGAAGTAGTGTTTGAGCGTCCTGCCATTGACAGGACCCCCAAACAGCTCTGTACCATCAAGTTCTTGTAAGAAAAATGCATTAGGACCCACAATGGCCTGGATGAGGTATGGACCTTGCCACAAGCTGTCGAACTGACCATGTTTGCCTTTGTCCTCCCTCCTTGAATCCCATTTCAGAACCTTGTCCCCAAATTTGAAATCTGAAGCTTTGGCTCTTTTGTCAAACTGCCTCTTTATGCTTTCCTGCACTCTGACAGTTTTGCTATAAACCTGCTCCCTTGTTTGCTGCAGATGGATAGTTTCATTAATTCTTCTCACCATACTGTTTCCCTCCGTCTGAATCTCTTGGGCAAGTTTGACCACTGGAACTGCAAGGCTTGTAGGAAAAACTGCTTCTGTTCCATAAACCAGTTGGAATGGTGACATGCCAATGGATTTCTTTGTGGTGAGCCTGTCAGCCCACAGAGCATGTATCAACTTTTTATGCCACGACTTTTTGTTCTCTTCCAACAGTTTCTTGATTATTGTAACCAGGCTTTTGTTAGAAGATTCAGATAGGCCATTACCCTGGGGGTAATAGGCAGTTGAATGACCAAGTGCTATTCCGTACCTGTGACAGAAATCAACCATTCTCTTTGATCCAAAAGCAGCAGCATTGTCAGTGATTATTTTCCTTGGACAACCAAACCGAGATAGGATGAAGTCTTCTAGGAACCTAATGATGACAGAATCAGTAGCATTCCTAGTGGGTATGGCTTCTATCCATTTAATGAAGTAATCTATAGCAGTTAGGATCCATTTATGTTTTCCAGAGGAGGCAGGGTGAATTTCTCCTATAAAGTCTAGGCCCCATTGCATGAAGGGACCCTCTATGATGATAGGTTGTAGAGGGAAGGGAAGGAGCTTTTTCCTGCCCTCAAAGATTTGGCATTTATGACAGGCAGTTACCATTTTATGGACATCATTTAAGAGTGTGGGCCAATAGTAACCAGCCCTGATTATTTTATTTGCAGTGGTTTTCCAACTCAGGTGGCCTCCACACTCCCCAGCATGGAATTCTTGTTTGGTTTTTTCAGCTTCAGCTTCAGACAAACATTTTAGTAACAGGCCATTTGGATTTTTCCAATATAGGTTTTCATTAAGGATGCAGTAATTTCTAGCTTTGAGTTTTATGAATTTGGCCTTGGTTTTGGACAGTTCTGGAGGGGCATTGAGATTGGTGAGCACATAAAGGATATCGGAATACCAAGGAGAGTTTTGAAACTGCTCCTCAACAGTTGGATGGGGCAATCCTTCCTGCTCATCTAAGGCATTTATCATGTTAATGTCAAGGGCCTGCAAGTTTTATTCAGCCATTAAATGGGCCAGGCCTTGACCTTTGATCAGCTTGGTGGGTTCTTTTTCAAGGTCGTATTCCAGGATTGTAGCAATCCATTTGCCCCTTTTCCCATCAGGGTCCTGGGACAAGATATGTTTAACCACTATATTTGGAACATAGGCTATGGTGTTAGAATGCAGAATGTACACCCTAAAATATTTTAAGGCCTTTACTAGGGCATAGGCATGCTTTTCCATTATGTTGTACTTTAAGGGTGCGTCTCTTAAGGCTTTACTGAAGAAGACAATTGGCTGTTCATGACCTTCTGAATTTCTTTGCAACAAGATTGTAGCTATTGTATGCTGGGAAGAAAATGAAAAAATCAAGAAATCCTTTGAGAAGTCTGGGCTGATAAGGATAGGGGCCTGTGTGAGTGCAATTTTTACTGACTCAAAAGATTTCTTGGCTTCAATAGTCCACTTAATTCCTGCATCTTTCTTTAGCATGTTGGTCATTTTCCTAAGATGCTCAACAAGATTGGGGATAAATCTCCTAAGGAAATTAATCTTCCCTATGAAGGACTATAACTCCTTGATGTTTCTCGGATGTTTAATTTGAAGTATTCCCTCAACTCGTTGTGGATCTATCCTGATCCCTTTCTCAAATATAATGTGGCCAAGAAGTTTACCTTCTTGCAGCCCAAAAACGGTTTTCTTAGGATTTAAGGACAGGCCGTACCTTCTAATTTTTTCAAAAACTTTCCTCAGATGTTTCAAATGTTCTTCTTCAGTTTTAGAAAAGATAGTCAAGTCATCTAAGTAGATAACTATGAAGTGCCCTATCTCATATGAGAAATCTATATCCATCGCTCTTTGGAAGGTAGCCCCAGCATTCATCAGTCCAAAAGGCATCTTTACATACACGAAGGTGCCCCATGGAGTGATAAAAGCTGTTTTGAGTTGATCTTCTGGGAGTACAAGAACTTGATTGTATCCTGAAAAACCATCAAGCAGGGATATTCTCTTAGAGCCCACTACCTTCTGTAGGATATGTTCCATTCTAGGCAAAGGGTAGTTGTCTTTCAAGGAGGCTCTGTTGAGGTTTCTGAAGTCTATGCACAATCTGATCTCCCCTGTTTTCTTTCTCACAGCCACTAAGTTTGACACCCAATCAAAAAACCTTACAGGGAATATTATGCCTGCATCATACATCTTTCTGATTTCTTTCTCTACTGCAGGCAATTGCTTTGGATTGATCCTACGGAGTTTTTGTCTGAAAGGTTTTTGATTTTCCTTCAAGGGTATCTTGTGTTGTATGATGTTGGTGTCATATGCCTTTAGGTCTTCATAGCTCCATGCAAACACATCAATGAATTCCTTAAATAGGTCGATGTATTTTTTCTTCATGTTTGCAAGTATAGACTTAGCCAGTTTGATCATTATGGGCTTATCTTCAGTGCCAATGTTGCATTCTTCTATATCTGAGTCTGCATGTTCTATAGTGGGCTTTTTTTCTACGTCATCAAAGTCAAAAAGGTCTTCTATGGGTGCCAGGCCTCTGGGTATGTTCTTGTCTTTGGCCTGCAGCATCTCTATTTCCTCATTTTCTGCATTTTCACATTTTTCGGTTGGATTTCCAGTTTCCTCAGAAAAGGTGTTTATTTCTATGTTACAGGGTGTTTCTTGTTCATCTGGGGGATCCTCACTTGGGCAGCTATCATCAGATTTTGAGTCGGAACCAAAAAATTCAAACTCATTCCTGCCCATTAGGAAATCTTCGATCTGTTTATCTCCTTCAAAGACCTGCCAATATTTTTCATTGTCTGGTACTGCAGGTCTGAACTTGGTTTGAATGATGATTTGTTGGTCAAGGGGAGTCTTAGGATATGCACTAGCCAGGCAAGCTAATCCATTAGCAATGACGTTTTGACTCCTGGGAACAAACACCAATTCATATTCAACAAAGGTTTTCAATAAATCCACTGCATCATTCCTGTACGCCCTTAATTGAGAATGTTTTGCTGCGTATTCACCATTCACTTTTTTGATTAATAACTCAGAGTCTCCCGTCACAGCTATCCTATGGGCTCCTAATTTTTTCAATAGATTTAAGCCCAGGATAAGAGCCTCATACTCTACAATGTTATTTGTGCATTTGAAGTGCAGATTGACAGCATGGCTCTCTGCATGGTCAATTTCTGTGTTACGTAGCCACGCCCCTGCTCCAACAGTTTTCCTAGTGCAGGACCCATCAAAATTCATTTCCCATAGGGGTTCACCATTATATTGCGTTGTGGGGTCTGTACTAGGTTGTGGGTTGTCTTGTTCTTCACGTGGTGTGTTAGTTTGCAGGGTGTGACTAATAGGCTGACTGCATTGTGTTTCTGGTTCGTTCTGAGTTTCGTTTTCATTGTCCTGCCCATGGTATTCTTCGTCGCACTCTTCTAGGGTAGCCATTATGCTAAATTCCATGGGCTCTACGTCCTCGTTCGTATCTCTGCATTCTAGCTCTGGCTCCCCTAAGGATTGGTCGTTATAAAGAATGAAATAATCCAGGTCTGTGTGTACAGAGTATAATGGTGAATTTTCAGGTTTCTCGAGGCTACTGACTAGGAATTTCATCTGGGACTCTCTATACAGTCTTCTAAGCTGGCCAAAAATAGGGATAGTGGCATATGAGCCATCCATCTGCATTGTGCCTTGCAGCTTGGCACCCCATGATCTTGATAATAGCATGCCATACTTGGGTGGCACATCTGCCACCACCACATCCATGACCATACATTTTGCTGGGATCTGGGTCAAGCTCACACATAAGTCTTTAATTAGGCCTAGGCATTTTACTCTGCTAGAATAAAATGAATATAGATCTTTATAAGTTCGTGTTATCTCTAGGCCTAGCTTTTCCATCACTACCTTAGGCATTAAATTGTGTGACGCTCTAGAATCATGCATGGCATTGTGGAGTATTTTGTCATGAATGTTGAGACTAATATAGAAAGGTGGAACTACCCCTTCCTGAAACTTTCCCTCAATCTTTGGGCCAAACAGGAGAGCAGGTTGATCATCATTCAGATTTACAGTATTATTTTTTTCCCCTAAATTCAATGCTTTCAAAATTTGGCCTTTATATACATTCTGAGTGGCCAGCTCAGAGAGTGGGATAGAGATTTTGATTTTCGCAATCTCACTTTCTAAATTGAAAGTGGACTGACTCTTTGGAGTGCTTAACTCTGTTTTATTTGATACTGCCTTAGTAGCCGAATCAGTTTGTGATTTCTCATTATGTACAAGGTCAAGAATCATTTTATCAGGAGCACTAACTGCTATGCTAGTGTTGCTGGTTGGTTGGTTTCATTTTTTAGTGTCTTGGTTGTCTTTTTCCTTGTTTTTACCAAAACTTTCAGTTGTTGATTTGTCATTTGCAGCAGATGTTTTAGAAGCTTTATCATGCTTTTTATTGATGGTAACCTTAGGAGTTTTGGTTTCGGAAGTATTTTGGTTCTTTTTTCTCCTAAGTTCTATTGTTCTCTAGCCTGTAACATGGCATTTTCAAATCCTAATCTGTAATCCCCAGTTTCTAACCATTCCTCATCCCAGTATGAAGGTGAGGGTGGATCTTCCCCTGAATCACAGTTAAGGACTGAGTCTTCTGCTTCAAACATGTTTATTATATTCCCTTCAGACTCTTCAATGATCCCCTCATCTTCATCTAAAAAGTTTTCTTTAAATGGGGGAGTAATTTGTTGATCTGACTCTCTTTGTCTGTTGGGAGCAGCATTGTTTCTTCTAACGTTCTGGTTCTGGTTTTGGTTTCTGTTTTGGACAACCATTATTTTTATCATTTGTTGTAGCTCTTCCACGTTTTTTGACAGTCTATCATATTTGGGATCAGATGTGGAGGCTACGTTGTCATCCCTGTATGTTACCCTTTTCTCAGATTTTAATCTTGCCCTTTTTTCCATCAAGTTTGCTTCTATGGTTATGGCTCCTTTCTGCATGTCTTCCAATGTGTTGTACTCTTTATCCCTAAGCTCGTAGGCCATGTTAGCATCAAATCCATCGGGATATCTAGCTAGGTCCATACCTTGAGGAGGTTTCATGTGTGGAGGGAGAGAATTGTAAATACTGTTGAATCTAGTGGTATAATCATGGACACTCTCTCCTATGTTCCTCTTAAGGGACATGTATTCTGCTAGGAGCTGGCGAGGGTTTGCTCTAACCTCCAATTTTTTTATGAAGTTCTGATACAACGTAGGGAGATCTTGGATACTGCCAGGGGGTAAGCTTTTAAACCATTTCTTTACATCGCCTCCCAGGCTTTGGGAAAAGATTCTCATTTTGATTGTTTCATCATCAATTTACATATAGTCAAAAGAGTCCTCCATTTTATCTACATGTTGCTGAGCTGTGATGGACTCTTTAGTAGTGAAGTGTGGGATTTTTTACTGATAATCATTGGGCAAGGGTAGCAAGGGTTGAGGTAATAGCAAAGGTGCATACCAGGCTGCCATGATAATGTTCTGATGAGGTATAGGGTTGGCTTGAGCAGTTGGTATTTGGATGACAGGGATATTAGGACCAGCAGAGGTTTTTTGGGCAGATCTAGGGTGGGATAACCCCAAGTTTTGGAGGAAGTGGATATCAGGTGGTGTGGATGGAGGGGTTTCTCCATCCCTAGGGTTTTGACCACTATGATATGGTGTACCGTGAGGCTCGAGGTCTTGCTGGTCTAGGTGATTGAATGACCTAGTTCTTGGTAATCTATCAGGTATGTCTAGGTCAGGGAGAAAATGTGCTAGAGTTTTTAGGTCTTGTGGTGCAGAACTAGCTCTATGAATGTGACTGGAAATAGTTGGTCTTTTGGGTGAAGGAGCCCCTTTGAGGATACTTTCCGGATTGTCAACTATTTCAGGTGGGTCAGGGTTGGGATAAGCTCTTGTGTGAATGGTTTTGAAAGCCAGAATGTTGTTTCTAAGCCAAGTAGCTTAACCCCACGTGTTGCTTCTACTGTGGTTGATGTTGTCTCAGGGGCTGGTCTCCCAGTGGAGTCTATTTTGAAACCAAGATAATCAGCAGGCCTACTGATCACCAGTGGAGTCTTTTCATTTAGGAACAATGGAGTCGCCAGGTGGATGGTTTTAGGGTGTCTCTAAGGGGTCACACTGTCCACCACAATGCTCAGGCACTATCACCTTTCAGGAATCTCCTCAAAAATAGACTCCAACCAGAGATTGACTGGGAGGGAATTTACCAGATATGTCACCTCCAAAGAGGGTGAGATCCGAAGGCTACCTGGCCCTTTCCAGGCTCTGTCTAAGAGTGTGGTGGATATTCAATAATGGAGGTCGATTCAAGAAAGGAGTGACTTACTGTCAACCTAACCAGAGATGTAGGTTTCTGAAGTTTTTGATGTAGCGAAATGGAAATCATTCAGAAGTTCCCCAGCGGAGTCCCCATTATGTTGGTGACGATGCTGGGACATAGGCTAATCAATGTTTTTGGTTATAAGCTCCTCAGAAATCCCTAGTATGGTCGCCATTATGTTGGGGTTCCCATGTTTTGGCCAGGTTGACAAGACCAAAAGATGAGACAACATAGAACAACTTTCAGACCTTAGGATCTAGCTCTCCTAGGTCCAGAGAGGGATCTCTCTATATGATTCAAAGGGTCTGTCTTTGAAGCTCTAAGTTATGATTCTAGGCTAGTTATAGGCTCAGGATTGTTTGTTTGATTGTTTGTGTTTGGTTGTTGGGAATCAGGAAAGGAAGGTCCAATGTGAGACAAGGATGATCATAGAAGGGATTAGGCCAAAACAGACAACTCAGGGAATATCAAAGCCATTGGGATATGGAGTCAAGAAAGGATTTACTTGTGTTCAATGTGCAATCTTTCAATTGGGCTAGTCATCTAGAGCATTTGGATCCTAAAAGATGATTGATGGAATGGAGCATTAAGGACTGAAATGAGTGAGAGGGAAAGACGGAAAGACAACCAATTTTCTATCTATAGATCAGGTCAGAGGTCATTTAACTCCAGACCTTCTTGGACGTACTCAGAGACAACTCTCAAAGGGGGATGGAGGGGTTACTTATAGATTGGACCAGAGGTCATTTAACTCCAGGTCTGCTTTAGCAACTCCAAGGAAAACGAGGATAAGTTTAACAGAAGGGATCTTAGAAAGGTTTAATGAGATGGAAGACCCTAGAGAGGCAGAGACAGGGTTCTAGACCTCCCAGTGTTCTGAACTCATCCGACTAAATCCTAACAAGAACTTATAAACATAGATCTCATTAATTCATACATCAGAGAGCAGGCAATAACATCCACTACACTGGTTAAACCAATTGAAATCAATATTCAGATACACATATAAGCAGAAAACATAAAGGGCTGGGAGAGCAGCAACATAAGGTACCTATCAAGGGTAAATCTTATGCCAAACTTCTGATGCGAGCCAGAAGAAACGTGATGAAATGAAAGCAAGTCAATCACAAATACAGAGAAAGGAAAACATCACCAGCTGCTTTAGATCAGGATCCAAAGAAACATGCTTGTCATATTAAAAACAACACCAATCAGGTACATCATAGCCCATAGCTTGAACATTCAGTCTGAATACATCAAATCTCAGCCTATCTTACAATATTACATAGAGAAATTGTCTCAAGAGGGAAATACTTGCGTTTCACTGATATCTCATCAACCACCAACAACAACTTTCTTTCTGTGTTTTATAGCAGAGGATGAACAGACGATCGACTCAGAGGGTAGGTGAATACTAAATGTAATATTAAATACAAGAATGAATGCGGGGCCGAAACCCATTCTGTTTAACTACTGTGTATTTAATCTCTATCACCTCCTTTGTGAAAGAGTGATCTTCTCTGGATATGATCTTGACATCTTTTGGCTGTAGTACTCCTGGTGTTTTTGAAATAAAATAAAACTAACTATTGAGGAGTCTGTCATATAAATACTCTGGCGGTTTTGAACTGCTGTTAGGGTGGAAATTCCTTCAGGGACATTGTGCATAATAAAAGCTATATGGACACCCTGTACTTGCTGAAGAAATACACTATGTCGATGAATAAACCCTGATGTTACCTTTTGCTTGTGCTTAGGGCCTTTTGATCGATCCTCGGGGCCTTCAACTTGGTACTTTTCCTTCTAAAAATCCCTGAAGAAGCTCGTAAGTTTTCCATTTCTTGCCTCGAGCTCTCTGTTGTTCCTGTATTGCTCCTATTCATGCATTCTGAGCTTTGATGGCGCGGGAGGGTTGGTAGAGTTTAAACCTTACCCGCTGATGAATTTATGGCGCAAACACCTCCAGACATTTCCTGTAATATCAGGCTCTGAATACAAACTCTGCACATGGTTTTCCTCGATCACCCTGTCACTGTGACAAAGATCGTGCAATATGGCGGTCATTTCTTGTTGAAAACCCTGCGAAACATGAAACATGCAAAGAAAAAAATGGATGGGGCGGCGGATGATGTGGAAGATGAACATGATCACGTAGATGATGAGATGGAGGGAGAAATTCGCAAAGAAATGATGAAGGGATTCTCTGGTGGAGGGTGGCGGACTGCGGAGCGGAAGAATGAATGAAAAACATTAAAAAACACGACAATGAACCGATTATATGCCACGGAATGGGAGGAAGTACAGAGGGTGCACGTGGAGATTACGTGGCGGGACCGCGGACAGTGGAAAAGTCAGCAACGGGTGAGCAGATCTGGGCCGTTGATCGTGGTGGAGATCAACGGCGGAGAACAAGGGACGGCGGGCCAGGACATGGACTATCGCGCGTGCATCTTCATTAAACATTGTGCATATTGGGCGGGCGATGACCGTTGGATGGCCTGCTCCATATCGGACGGTCAACGGTCATTTCGCTGAGCATCCGCGTCCGGAAGATAACGCGCGATGGATCGAGTTAACGGGCGGTTTTGGGAACATACAGAAGGACATGCGACGAAAGGTGAGTGGAATCACTGGGCTGTGGGGGAAAACCGCCCGGCGCGCGAGGGTGGTGCGAAATAAACCGACAGTTTTAATCATACTGCGTTGCAGGGTCCACTGGGTGGAGGGACTGTGGACCGTTAGATCAATCGTGAAATGGATGGCGATGGCTCGGTGTAGGAAATGAACGGAAAACACAGGGAACTATGGATTAAATGGTGGCCATCCGATTAAATAGGATCGATGGATGAAACCTCGCCCAAAAAACCCATGGGGCTAGCGCCTTCGGGGTTAATGATTTGGTCACGGTGCTGGGTCGCATGGAAGGACAGGGTGCGGGGGGGGCTTAGCGAGAAAGGGGCTAGGGCCCAAATTCATGAAATATATCATTTTAACCCATTTTTAATGCACTTTTAGGCCCGGGGAGGGCAACGATAGGGAGGTATAGGGGAATTTGGGAAAAAAAATGGTGTGGGCTGAATTTGGAGGGGGTTTTGGAGGGGTTTATGGGACTGATAGGGAAAATAAGAAGGGGAAAGAGGGGTTTTTCCAAAGGGGAAAGGAGGTAGTAAGTGGTGTCTTGCAGGAGTATGAGGAGCAATGCAGGCCTTTTAGGAATGGACCAGCAGATAGGATTTGTATTAGGCATAGCACTCAGAGACTTTAAGGAGGATGGTTTTTCAGGGGAAGGCATTCCTTGAAGGCTCCACAATAATCTAGCCCCCAGATTGCTTGTCAAGAATTTCATAGGGGGGCTAACACAATCCATTCATGTAATGTACTAAAACAATATAGTGAATCCTTCTACAATATTTGCGGAATATAAAACACAATCGCTCAATCACATGCAAGTAAGAAAAATAAGTAAATCAATACACAACACCAAATATTCCTGGGGAAAGCAACTACTCAAAACCCCTCCATATTTGTTGTATAATCAACCAAGTAATCATGAAACAATTCAATATATTTGTGATCACCACAACCTCATACACTCTACCAATTTCTTCACATTGATCTAGGAAAAATTGGACAAACACATAGCCAATTATTACCCTACCCTCAGCCTACCCTACTTACACAATCCATAGAGAATTAAACCCCTATTCAATAGGATATTCAACCTTCCTTGATTGCATAATTCATCACGGGCTTCCTATGGTTTTGTAACTGCATCTGGGCAGTTTTCTAAAAATACAATTGATATTTTACTTGCCTTCAACATTTGTCTCAATTGGGTACCCACCAGAATTAACATGCATGCAGCTATAAATAGTGAATCATCAGTTACTTTTTAGATCACTACTGGTGAATTAAATCTATTTTAATTCACTTGATCTTCCACTAGCTCATCAAATAGTTAGAACTAGTTAAACTGATTATAACTCAATTACTGTGAGTTAATTGATCCCACTCACACTAGACTAGTGCTACAACTACAAATGGACCCTGTTAATAATATAATCACTCTACATGCATATTATTTGATACTAAACTTGAAATTATTGAGCTAACTAAGTCTATCACACTTATTTAACTATTACAAGTTGTTATGAGATAGAATTACAATTTAATCTTCCAATTTATTTAAAAATTGGTTGCACACTAATGTGTCTCTAGGATCCATCATTGTGTGACATGTGATCCCACACCAGTGTGTCTGTTGTGGATGCTAATTTCACTGTTTCCTATTGTAAATTTCAACACCAGATAGAACACTCCCAATTGTTGGAAATACTGAGAGGGGGGGTGAATAAGTATTTCTTAGCAATTAACACTTTTTAATTCTTTTCGGAGCATCATTTATTCTTTAGTTATTATCAATGTCCTTCTTCAAAAACTATAAAAAATAATAAATAGTAAACAACACCATACACCAATGAAAAAAATAAAACAATACACATAAATATATTTAGGTGGAAAACCCCCTCTATTCAAAACCATTGAACGCTTCTCTAGTAATTGTCTTATTCTCTCTTTAAAAGAAATAGTAGTTACATCAAGATTTAAGCTACAACTAAGGAATTTCTTAACCCCCTAATTCACATGCCACAACCTGTAGGACGCTACTAAACCCTAATATCCTGCTGCAACTAGAAGGATGCCACAACACCCTGTAGATCAGGCCACAAACTGATGAGTGCCGCAACACTCTATTTACCAGTAGGTGTTAGAAAGGATGCTTTGTTGCTCTGTCATTTTATCGGCCACAACTTAATGCATTCCATAACACATTTTTCAAGCCAAAAAGTTCCCAAGTGTCACCCTGTCACCCTAAAGTGTTCTCAGGCCGCAACCTATAGGTGACTCTGATCACATAGAAGAGTCAGTAGATCACGTTTCACAATTTTCACAATAGACCCCCTGTACTAAGAATCAATGTAGAATATTTGTAATGAAGATGTAGAATAAATATCAAATGGTGGAAACCACTGATCATTATTCCCACAAACTAATCACTGCACAAAGCTGCACATCAAGTTATCACTGCACGTTGTATATCACTGTCATTGTATAACTGCAAGCTCCTACAATATGTCACTTCACAAATGAATAGTCATCAAAACATTGTCATCACATTTCTCATGAATGAATAGTCATCAATGTTGTATCAATGTCATCATCGTATCAGGTTGCACACAATGCAACAACTGTCTAGCACTGCTATCAAATGATGGAATAACCCAAGGTGTCTCAAGTCATCTCGATGCCCTGCAACCAATGCTATCAAAATTTGTCCCTGGAGAGCTACCAGAATATATGTAAGCATGGTGTTTGACTAGTCAAACCCTGCAATCCATCTTTCTCCAATAGGTTGAATAACTCGATGATGTTCCCTTCACTAATTGCTACCCTGCAAGGTCATAGTCAAGTTATCCTAGGTTATCATAGACATTTCCAGCTCAAGGTTCTACTATTCAAGGTCAATATATCAATGTCAAGTCTAGTAAAACTTAAAAGGTCAACATGTGTGGTATGACTATTTTATCTTTTTGTACTAGGTCAAACTTAGGGGAAAGTGTCATTATACATGTAATGACTTAGTGTGTCAAAGGCATTCTTAAGATGTCAAAGTCAAGGTGAGTATTGTCTTCATCCATGAAGTTAAGTTAACATAAAGTCACAAGTGTAAATTATTGTAAAGTATGTCAAGGTCAACCATATGTTAAGTTCAAATTAAATACATGATATCAATGCCAATTGATATTATGATATTTTATATCATTGTCAAGTCAAGAATTGCAGTCACCAAGGGTCTTTCCTTATCAAAGAAGTAGTTCTATATAGCATATGTCATATAGCCCACCAATACTGATTCAATAGAATTCTATACCACTGTCCTATAATGTCATAAGCCAAATAACGATTTTCAGGCTCATTCTAAAAGTCAAAATCAAGGTGTCAACATACTTGTTATTTCTACCTCTGAGTATCAGGTTAAGATCAAATTTTCATTGTTATGATAAGTGACATCACTACACATAATATTGAGTCATAGGAATTTGAAATGTCATAGGTTATCGTGTCAACAAACTCTCATAGTCAAACTGCTCTGGTATTTAAATCACTATAAGACATAATCAAGATTAATTTAACTACCTCATTGTCACAAGGATACACAGGTCTGAAATTCTTTAGATCACACTCAATGTATTTTCTATACTTCAATCATCATAACACTAAATCATAATATTATTCACTACTATCATATAGGTGACTAGTTAGGGCACCAAATTTTTATGTAACATCCCTCAAACAGTCGCTAAATCAAACATTAAATTATGCAGCATACTCTTGAAATAAACTAGACCCAACAACTAGCAAGAATGGAGAAATAGAATACCTTTTTTTTGCCTTCTACTAGCTTGATATTGAATTTGTTTTATCTATGTAATTCCATATCTTCAAGGTCTAAATTTTTTTCCTCTAGTATCATTTTGAGTCCTCTTTCCAACCCCATAGGTCTGATCAAGATTGGATTCTTCAAGAAAGAGTTATGCCCAATCTCCGAAAATGACCTGATTATAGATTGGTTCAGTATAGCGAACTTGTATGAAGTTCCACGTGTCATGGTATTGACCTTTGGACCTGCAAAAAATACTCAAGAAACTACAATTCGTCCTCTTTCTATCACTTTTTATGAAATTTGAATCCAATGTTCAGAGGTGACAATTTTCCCAAGTTCACCTCTTTGACATGGAATTCAGGAACCTACGAAGACCCTAACTTCCTCAGATGATATCTCTGAAAGTATAGTGAACCAAGATCTGAAATTTGGTCACAAGTTTTATAAATATATTGGCCAAAATGTTTTTTTTTTTTCACCTTGTTAAGCTTCATATAAATGAAGTTATAGCAAACATGCCATGAAGTCATTTTTTGGAGGATATATGAGCTTTCTTTTTAAAGAGTTGAGAGGGGCTTCTATAGTGAGAATTGAAGGGACATTTAAGATTTTAACAGATTATTAATTGTTAATTCTAATTGTTCAATACTGTGTATTTTTTTCTTATTCCCTAAGGAAGATTCACTACCTAAATAGATTAGGATTTTTAATGAAATGTGGGAGTTATATGGGTGCATAGTGGCTTCAAGCCCTTCATTAGGATAGTATCTCCACAGAGTATGGCAAGAAACCCTTAATATTAATTTTAAGTGCCTAAAACTAATGGAAATATTCCAAGTCACCTTCTTTTGGGGTTTTAGCCCACCAACTGGGGTTTTTACCTTAAATCTCACTTATCTCTCTAACCAGGAGGAACCATATGGAATACCACATACCACCGGAAAGATCTCTTCGAGGAGAATCCAATGACATGGATATCAAAGAAAAAATCAATTATTTAACCCTTCAAAAATATTTCAAAAATTTGGGTTACATCCTTAGTCCAGAGAACCCAAACCATAGGACCTGTGTTTTCAACCATCCAACAATGTAGTTTCTATCTAGATGTAATTTTACAATTACTGAGAAGCGTCCATTATCCATTCGACATCAATGACCGGTGTTTTTGGTAAAATTCAAACCCAGTCAATTCCATGGGTTGACATCAATGGAAACACCATCCAACAATCTCCACCATTGTCATTGATGGAAACACATGTACTCCTCATATGAGTACAACTCTCTTATACTTCATGCTTTACCTCCTTCTCGAGATTTCAATATCCTTCTCAATTTTTCTATCCCCCTTTGACATCAATGGAAAAGGGTTACTCCTCCTGAAAATTGTTATCTACATGTTCTCCCTTGGACGAGAAGCCTTCTTGTAATAATATTTCAATGGAGATCCTTGTGGACCTTGTAACATGCATGTTCTCCCCTTGATAAGAAACCTTCCTGTGGCAATCTCTGAAGACATGTAAGCCTTTAACTATTCTTCTCCCCTTGAAATTGTTATGGATTTGACACATTTGGCTTGAAGCTTCCATTATTTTTATGATGTTTGTCTGTCAATGGTAGACCTGTGCTAGATATTTTTGTATAAACTCCCCCTCTTCAAAATTCAAGGATTTGACAAGTCGGATTGTTCAAAAGAGTGTATCGTTTACATCTTGACCTGAGTCATTATCTGAAGCAACTGTTGATTCCTCATTACCTGTTATGAACCCTGAGAACATAATTTCTCAGGAATTAATGTATTTTTGCACTTATTTCTAATATTTTACTTGTTCTTCTTGTATTTGTATATGTCTCTTCTTCCAAGCCTTCTTATTCTTTTTAAATATTCATGATTGATTCCATTTTTTTCCTATAGTGTTGAGCTATGTGTCCATGATTATGACATTTATAACATTCCTTATCAGGATTATACCTACATTCTTGTGCTATGTGTCCATATTTATGACACTTGAAGCATTCAATGTTGTCCATAGGTGATTCCATATGATAACTGAAATCGTGAGCTTTATGTCCATAGTTATGGCATTTGAAACATTCAATGTTTGGCCCATCTGGAATATATTATCTGCTAACAAAATCATCATGGAACTTGTATCTTGATGCTGCAATCTTGCTTCTAGGATTTTTTGGATAATGATTGTACCTATCAAAAAGTTCACAATCCCTGAAATATTTATCATCCTTCTTTGGAGGCGGTGTTGTATTCTGTTGTTGTACTTTGTTATTGATTTCTTTGGCATTTTTTTTTTGGAATTGCAACATTCTTCTTTCGCTTTTCATTCTAATCAAATTCGTTCTTAGTATCATCCTGCAAAGATGTGGAGCGTGTACCTTCATCAACTAGAGCTTTACCAACTTTGATTTCCTTCATTTTTTCTTCTTCATTTGTCTTATCTTGTAAGTGTTTTTTTTTTTGATCCCTTGATTTTGTTGATATCATCAAGCACTACATCAAGTTCTTATTTATTTTGAGAAATATCTTCTTGATACCATGTTTTTAAGGTCTCCCTTCTTTTTTCTTCCTCCTCAACCTATAGCTTGAGAAGAGAGATCTTCTCTACTTCACTGTTGAGAACTTGTATATGTTCCTTCTGCTTCTCGATATCAATCTTGAGCTTGCTTAGTTTAGCTGAAGAGGTTTCCAATTCCTTTTTATTTTGTTCAACTATGGATATGTATCTTTCATTAGATTTATTTCTTTAAATTTTTTCTTCCTTCATCTGTTATTTGATATTTCTAATGTCGAAAAAGGTTGTGTCATGTTCTTGTTGCTTTTGTTGGACTTCACTATTGAAGTATTTTGTCTCTCTATTCTTGACTTCTTTCAATTGAGCTCTAAGAATTTAAATCATCTTCTTAGACTCTTCATTTTCCTTGATGAGTTCTTTTGCTTCCTTCAATTCTTCTTCCAAAAGTCTTGTCATTTCCTTTTAACTTTTGAGTTCCTTTATCACTTTGATCACTTCATTTTGAAACCCCTTCTAGGTAATTTCTTCAATTTCTTCATCATGATCAGAAGAATATGAATTTTCAATAAAATCTTGATCTGATTGCTTTCTTGAATAAATATTATGAAGCTTTTCCCAGAGAGCTTTAGTTTTTGAACATTGACCAAATTTTGTTTTCACAAAACTTGGAAAAACATTCAAAATTATATTCATTTCATTTGAATTGTACCTTTTAGCTTTGTCGGTAGATGTGTCCCCAGAAAAAATTGATTCCCATACTTCACGTACCTACAAATGTACTTCCATCCTCGATTCCCACATACAGTATTTATCTACATCAAAATCATGGGTTGGTACACAATACTTGCTTTCTTCATATTTTGTTGCACTTGTACCTTCCTTTGAAATCCTTGCAACTTGATTCTTTGGCTTTCCCATATCTATGCTCTGAAAATTTCCTTCTAGTGGTTAAGTTGTTATTGAAGGATCTAAGCTTTGATTCCAATTGTTGTAAATACTGAAGGGGGGGTGGGTGGGGTGAATCAATATTTCTTAGCAATTAGCACTTTGTAATCCTTTTTAGAGCATTAGTTATTATTCGGTTATTATGAATGTCCTTCTTAAACAATTATAAACAATAATCAACAATAAAAAACACCATACAATAATGTAGAAAGATAAAAACAAAATACACAGAGACTTTTAGGTGGAAAACAACCTCCTAGTCAAAACTGTTGAACGCTTCTCTAGTAATTGTCTTCTTCTCTCTTTAAAAGAAATATTAATTACATCAATATTTAAGATACAACTGAGGGATGTGCCAACCCCATAATTCATAGGGAAAAACTTGTAGCACGTTACTAAACCCTAATATCCCATTTCAACTAGAAGGATGCCAAAAATCCCTTTAGATTAGGCCAAAACCTGATCAGTGCCCCAAAACTATGTTTACTAGCTGTTGTCGGAAAGGATGCATTCTTTCTATTTCATTTTATTAGCCACAACTGAATGGATGCCACAACAACTTGTGAAATCTACAAATTTCCCTAGCACCACCCTGCCACCCTGAAGTGGTCTTAGGACACAACCTAAAAGTGACTATGATCACCTAGAAGATTCAGTAGATCACGTTTCAAAATTTTCACACTAGACCCCTTGTACTCTGAATCAATATAGAATAGTTGTAAGGAATATGTAGAATAAATATTGAATCCTGGTAGCCACTAATCATTGTTCCCACCAACTAATCATTGCACAAAGCTGCACATCAAGCTATCATTGTATCACTGTCACCACACACTATATATCATTGGCACTGTATAACTATCGACTACCACAAAATGTCACTTCAAAAATGAATAGTCATCAAAACTTTGTCATCACACAGCTCATGAATGAATAATAATCAAAGTTGTATCATTTTCATCATCGTATCAGGTTGCACACAATGCAACAACTATCTGGCACTACTATCAAATGATTGCATAACCCAAGGTGTCTCAGGTCATCCTGATGCCCTGCAATCAATGCTCTCAAACTTTGTCCCCAGAGAGATACAAACATATATGTAAGCACGATGTTTTATTTTTCAAACACTGCAATCCATCCTTCTCCAATAGGTTTTATAACTTTAGGATGTTCCCTTCACTAATTGCTACCCTGCAAGGGCATAGTCAAGTTATCCTAGGTTATCATAGACCTTGTCAACTCAAGGTTCTACTAGTCAAAGTCAAAAGTTAAAAATGTATGTTATGACTATTTGATCTTCTCATACTAAGTAAAACTTAGGTAAAAATTTCATTATACATGTAATGACTTAGTGTGTCAAAGTCATTCTTAGGATGTCAAAGTCAAGGTGATTATTTCCTTCTTCCATCAAGTTAAGTTAACATAAAGTCACAAGTGTTAATTATTGTCAAGTATGTCATGGTAAACCATATGTTAAGTTCAAATTAAATACATCATATCAGTGTAAATCCATATTATGATATTTTATATCATTGTTAAGTCAAGAATTACAGTCACCAAGGGTCTTTCCTTATCAAGGAAATAGTTCTATATAGAAGATGTCATATAGCCCACCAATACTGATTCAATAGAATTATATACCACTTTCATATAATGTCATAAGAAAAATCACCATTTCCAAGTTCATTCTGAAAGTAAAAATCAAGGTGTCAACATACTTGTTATGTCTAGGTCTGAGTCTCGGGTTAAGATCAAATTACCACTATTATGCTAAGTGACATCACTGCACATAGTATTGAGTCTTAGGCCTTTGACATGTCATAGGTTATCGTGTCTACACATTTTCATAGTCCAACTTCTCTAGTATTTAGATCACTGTAATACACAATCAAGATTAATTTCACTACCTAATTGTCATAAGGATACACAGGTCCGAAAATATTTAGATCACACTCAATGTATTTTCTATACTTCAATCATCATAGCACTAATTCATGCACTGCTTCATTATTTTCATATAGGTGACTGGTTAGCGCAGCAAATTTTGTTGTAACATCCCTCAAACAGTCAGTAAATCTGTTAGGTCCCTATATTACTAGTATAGACCCTTATTGTTGTTAGTGTAACCCCCTTATTGTTATTATTGTACCCCTATAATCCCCATATTGTTATTATTGTGCCCTTAAATTATTATTTTTAGGTCGGCTAGGATTACATTGTGGCCCCACTAAGATTACATTGTGGCCCCCATGGACTTCTATATATAGAAAGGAGGTTTTTTAATTTGTATCATCCAAGAATTTTTCATTCATATAATGCATTGGAGGTTTTCCCCTCAAAGTGGCTTATTTCTAAGGTGTTGATATCTCTTTTCTTCTATTTTTGGAGTTGGTTTCACAACATTTGGTATTAGAGCTTTGGATTCTAGGGTTTTCGCTGCTCCAAACCGGTCATCGTGGAATTTTCGTTATAAATTTTTTTCTACGAAGGTTCAGAAGCTGAAATGTTTAGAGTGTGAAGCCGAACTCCTGAGGAACATTTTCACAAAATTTAAGAGCTTGGTTCGCAATATTTTAGGAGATATGATCTGTGGAAGTTATGGCTTTTTTCAAGCTCCTTAATTTAACCTAAACAAGTCATCACAAAATTTTCACTATAAAATTTTTTCTACGAAGATTCAGAAGCTAAAATTTTGAGAGAACGAAGCTGAAATCCTGTGGAACATCGTCGCAAAATTTCAGAGCTTTTTTCACAACATTTTTGGAGATATGATCTGTGGAAGTTAGGTCTTGTTAAAGCTCCTGAATTTCATCTCAAAGAGGTTATCGTGGGAAAATATTCATAACTCTCTCTCTGAGCATCAGATTGGAATTTTTAAAACGTGATCGCTAGTACATGGACTTTAGTTTCTTTTCTAACAATTTTAGAGCCAAAGGAGGAAACAGTGACACGTGGCAAGTCGTACAAGTTCGCTCTACTAAACCAATCCATAATTGGGTCATTGTGGGAGATTGGAAATAACTTTGACTTGAAGAATCCAAATTAGGTCAGACCTGTGAAATTTGAAAGAAGCTTCATAGGGCTACTACAAGGCCAAAATTCAGATATTGATGATCTGCAATTATAGAGATAATTCATTTTCAATATAGAGCTCCTCAAAAGCAAGTAAAAGGTGCGTATTTTGTTTTCCCGAATTGCATAAGTCTTGTTTGAAGAGTCAAGTTGAATTGATTCCAAGGGCATACTGGAGAATATATATCAGTATTGGATTCTAAAATGGCCCCTAAAAATAATTCAAGACCCATTAAGCCTTTAGAATGCTCTACTATGACTCATGAAGATGAAGAATGGAAACATGCCATATCAAATTTACAAGAGCAAGTGCAACAAATTTCTCTCTCGCAAAGAGCAACAAAAAATGACATGGAAGTTTTGAATAAAGGCGTGGAAACTTAGATGGATGGTTTGAATAAATGTATGGAATATAAGATGGATGGTTTGAAGAATGGCATGGAAGCTAAGATAGATGGCAGGAAGCTGGCATGGAATCTAAGATGGATGACATGGAAGCTAAGATGAAAAAATTGAAAACATGAAGAATGATCTAAAAGCAGACATGGAAGGTTTGACAAATTTGATACAAAAAATGTTTCCTAATGGTGAAAATATAGTAGAGGAAACTCATCATGAGAAAAAAATAAATGTTAATCGTGATTTCATCAACTCTAATGTTGGCAGGAAGAACCACCATATTCCAAAAATGGATACGAGGAAGTTTGATGGAAAGGATCCTGTAACATGGATACTACAGATGGAGCAATATTTTGATCTTAATAATGTACAAAATACACAAAAGGTACGCATTGCAACTTTACATTTAGAACAAAATACATTTGTATGGTATCGATGGCTTTGCTCCCGTAAAAAAATTGTCACTTGGTCAATTTTTAGGGAGGAAATGATAGCACATTATGAGGATACAAAGAGCAACACCTTCTTTAGCCAATTGATAAATCTCAAACAAAAGGGTTTAGTGGGGAGCACATTGAGGACTTCCAAAAATTGAATATAAGGGTAACTGATATTCCAGAGGAACACAGGATTGATCTCTTCATAGGCACTTTAAAGGATAACATCCAACATGAAGTTCGCGTTTTTGAACCTGATTCATTGGAGAAGGCATTCAGGTTGGCAAGAAAAGTTGAATGTAAAATTATGGCAAATGTGGAAGCCACCACCACTTTTACAAGAGGGGAAGAAAGGTTTATCATACAAAGCAAAGGTCAGCGCCCAATGGAGGGATGGTCAACAGCTTCGTGGCTCTGTCAGCTTTTCCTCTTGGACTGCCCACGTGTCTCTTTTTTATCTTCCTTTATATTTATTTATCAATTTCAAAGAAATTGACAAATAAACATATTCACAACTACCGAATGTTATATTATAATCTCCCACTGGTATATATAGATATCCCCAAACTTTATAACCAAGGTTTATGACTTCAGATGTTAAATGTATATTCCGTGTGCCTTATATAGAATCCCGACACTTTATAATAATTAAATCTTCAGCTTTGTATTTATACACCATGCTTGGAACCAAACTTTATAATAAACTTTTAGACCGGGTCCACATAACATAATCAATAACCAATCAAACGCCGCGACGTACCTTAACTAATCCTCTGGCTATTTCGTTAGACTTCGCACATCTTCGGTACATAGGCACCATTCGATGGACCTCTCCTGGATCAACGGTTCTCTTTGATTTCGCTTGGCGCCCTGATACAAGGTTTAACTCGCAAAGGCGCAGGTTAACGGGCGGTATTGAAACAGTTCCAATGCCACGTGTCGATTCCTGTATGGAATCGCTCCGTTTCGGAAAATACCACTTAGGCCGCGGAAGCGGTGCGGAATGGGGAAATTTGCCTTCCAAAACCACTTGTGGTTTCGCTACAGTGTTTAACTATGGTTCACGCCAGCTGTACGATCCGCCTCTTCATTAACTCAGGTTTTCTACCTCCGGTTGGGGAATTCAATTAACGCAAACAACCGTAATTCTTTATTTCCGCGGGAATTCCACTACCATAAACAGAGTTCTACCGCCAGTACTCACTGTACAGACCTCGCCCGGGGTTGGGGTTAACTTCACAAGGTTATCCGACAAATTATAGGAATTCAAGACAGAGGACGAAATTTCCAATACACAATCACTTCACAATCAACTGAATTTTCTCACTATTATCATTCCAAGACAATATATAATCGACAGAAATTGAAGTCCATTCGACATGAAGCAATTTCTTATACACAGATTTTATTGCAGGAATCTCTTCCTCTCCTCTTTCATACATCTGAAGGATACATATATATATACTACAGAGAGACTCTTCGGTTATCTAGTGAGGACTAGTTGGAAAACCAACAGGTTAATTACAATAATTCAAATAACTGAACTAACTATTCGACTTCTACAACTCTAACTAGTCTAATTAAAACATTCAGCCGAGGTATTGACACATGGCTGTTACAATTTGATGAATTTCGAACCCTCAATAGCCACAACATGTGGAAAAAACTCCTACATTGCTAGCTATTGCCTAATGCCCCTGCATCAGACTCCTGAGGGCAATCTTCTTCATGGACTCCTGTCCATGAGCTCCTCCACTGATCTACCTATCTTTTGCAACATTTATTCAGTCATCCAAGTGGCATCTTCCTCTGGTTTATCCTTCCTTTTGATCAAATATTGGAAGTACTCTTGTCCTCTGGTTCTTCTGAATACTCTTTTGTTTAATATCTTCTCTGGTTGCAATGGTTGTGCTGGAGGTAGCTGCTCTTTCCACTCAATCTGCTCCTTGTCTGCTGATCCTTCTTCTGCACCATCATCTTCATACTTGTAAAAATATGCAACATTAAAAATGGGAGGTATTCCAACATCAGGTGGCAATTCAATCTCATAAGCATTTGCAAAAAACTTTCTAAGTATCTTGCATGGCCCAATCTTTTTGAACTTCAATTTATTATATTGCTTCTTTGGGAACCTTTCCTTTCTCAAGTGTGCCAAAACCTGATCTCCTACTTCAAAATGAACTTCCTTTCTGCTCAAGTCTACTCTGCTTTTGTATTTGATGCTGATGCCTTGTAGTTTCTGTTTCACTTGTTCATGTATGGCCTGGATCTCTGAAGCAAATTCCTCACCATCTGCACTTCTCAGCTCTGCCCTTCCTAGATTTCTTAACTATGATATTCCTCTGGGATGCATTCCATAAACAATATGGAATGGAATCTTCCCTGTGCTCCTGTTTGGTGAATCATTATATGCATATTCTTCTTGGGGAAAAATATGGTCCCACTACTTGGGATGCTCTCCTGCAAGACTCCTCAACAAATTTCCCAGACTCCTATTCACTACCTCAGTTTGTCCATCAGTTTGAGGATGATAAGCTGAGCTGAAACTCAGTTTGGTACCAATTTTCTTCCACAATGTCCTCCAAAAATGACCCACAAGTCTAGTGTCTCTGTCTGAAACAATACTCTTTGGCAACCCTTGCAATCTAACAACTTCTTTGAAAAACAGGTTAGCAACATGGGTGGCATCACTAGTTTTATAGCATGGAATAAAATGTGCCATTTTGGAGAATCTGTCCACCACAACAAAGACTGCATCATTCCTGAGCTAAAACTCAGTTTGGTACCAATTTTCTTCCACAATGTCCTCCAAAAATGACCCACAAGTCTAGTGTCTCTGTCTGAAACAATACTCTTGGGCAACCCATGCAATCTAACAACTTCTTTGAAAAACAGGTTAGCAACATGGGTGGCATCACTAGTTTTATAGCATGGAATAAAATGTGCCATTTTGGAGAATCTGTCCACCACAACAAAGACTGCATCATTCCCTCTCCGAGTCTTGGGAAATCCTAGAACAAAATCCATACTCACCATGTCCCAAGGCCTGTCTGGAATAGGCAAGGGAGTGTACAATCCTGCATTCTGGCTCCTTCCTTTAGCATATTGACAAATCTTGTAGTTCTTCACAAACTTGTCCACTTTTGTTCTCATCCTGGGCCATAAATAAAAGTGACTCAGCTGTTCATAAGTCTTATCAGTACCAAAGTGTCCAGCAAGTCCACCACTATGCTTTTCCTTGATCAAATTTTCTCTCATGGAAAATTTTGGTATACAAAGTTGGTTCTTTCTGAATAACAAGTCTTCCTGCAGAAAAAAATCCAGCCACTGACTTCTATCTGTTAGAACAGGGTTACTACATGCTTCAAATGCTTCTTTAAAATCAGGATCTGTTTTATACAATTCTTTGAGAAAATCGAACCCTGCAACTTCAAAATTAGTCTCTTGAACAAGCAAATGTCTCCTACTCAAAGCATCAACTACTTTATTGGCTTGGCCACTTATATGTTTCAAAACAAAATTAAAAATTTGGAGATACTCAACCCATTTAGCATGCTTATGTTTCAACTTGGGCTGCTGCACAATATACTGTAAAGCATGATTATCAGAATACAATACAAATTCTCTGGACATCAAATAGTGCCTCCACTTCTTCAATGCTTGAACAATTGCATAGAATTCCTTCTCATAAGAGGAATACTTTCTCCTGGTGTCATTCAGCTTTTCACTGAAATAGGCTACAGGCCTATCATCCTGACTCAACACAGCTCCAATGGCTTCCCCACTGGCATCACATTTTACTTGAAATGGTTTAGTAAAATCAGGCAGGATCAAAACAGGATTCTCTATTATCTTTTTCTTCAAAACTTTAAAGTTTCTTTCTGCTTCAGCAGTCCACCTAAATGGTTGTTTTCTCTTCTTTATGGTCTCAATTATGGGGGCATTGATCTTACTGAAGTTTCTTATAAATTTTCTGTAAAAACTAGCAAGTCCATGGAAACTTCTTACCTCAAAAACATTCCCGGGTGAAGGCTACTCCACAATTGCCATAACCTTTTCTGGGTCCATCTTCAGTCCTTCTGCAGAAACAAAAAAACCCAAATACACCAACTCTTCTTTCATGAATGAGCATTTCTTCAAATTTATCAGCAGCTTCTCTTGGTGCAGCTTCTTCAAGACATGATTAAGATGCCTTAAATGTTCTTCTTTACTTCTGCTGAAAACTAGAATATCATCCAGATATACTATCACAAATTTACCAATGAACTCTTTCAATACTTCATTCACAAGTCTCATAAAAGTGCTAGGTGCATTTGACAACCCGAAAGGCATTACCATCCATTCATATAGCCCTTCATTTGTTTTAAAGGCAGTTTTCCACTCATCACCCTCTCTTATCCTAATCCGATGGTATCCACTCTTCAAATATATCTTTGAGAAATATTTAGCACCACTCAAACAGTCCATCAAATCCTCAATTCTGGGTAAAGGGAATCTGTACCTGATTGTGATCTTATTAATTGCTCTGGAATCAGTACACATCCTCTAGCCTCCATCTTTCTTTGGGCTCAATACTGCTAGTACTGCACATGGACTCAAACTTTCTCTGATCAGTCCTTTGTCCACCAGTTCCTATACTTGTCTCCTAATTTCTTCATTTTCCTTGGGGGTCATTCTGTAGGCTTCCTTATTTGGCAGATTTGAACTAGGGATAAAATCTATCTGATGGCTGATATTTCTCACAGGTGGCAGCTCACCAGGTAAATCATCCACAACAATGTCACAGTAATCATCTAACATCTCTTGGATTTCTATTGGCAAATTAGAAATCTTTGTAGAAGTAAGAACTACTTTTGGTTTGCAAACTAAAGCAAAGATTACCTCTTCTTCCTCTATCTACTGCGGATATTCCTTCCCGCTCAGCAACAAGGTCTTTGTATCAATCACTTTGCTGGATGGCTCTCCTTCTTCCATGGGAATCAATATATGATGTACCCCATCTTTGAATAACTTGTAAGTGTTCTTCTTGCCATCATGCACTGCTGCTCTGTCAAACTGCCAAGGTCTACCCAGCAGTATATGACACACATCCATGGGCATTACATCACACAAAACCTTGTCCTTGTATTTTCCCATTTGCAGCTCTATTTCACATTGTTCTTTCACAACCAGCTGGTGCCCTTTATGCAGCCAGGACACCCTGTAGGGAGTGGGGTGCTCCCTAGTCTTCAGCTTCAGTTTTTCTATCACCTCAGTGGAAACCAAATTGTCTGTGCTGCCACTATCAATGATTAGCTGGTAGCATTTCCCTTGGACTTTGCATATGCTCCTAAACAAAGTCTTCCTTTGTGCAGGTTCAGTGACTTCTTTGGTTTGTTTCAACAGGACCTTATTAACCACCAAGGACTCTCCCCTCTCTGGAAGAACTTTTTCTTCAATTTATGCTTCTTCTTCAACCTGGGCAACAACAACATTTCTTGGACCAGCACCCACATTCTCTGGACACTCATAGTGCTTATGTCCCACTCCCTGACATCTATAACACCTCAACTCTCTACCTCTGCCTCTGTCTTTGCCTGCTCTTCCTTTTCCTCTGTAAGGACCCCTTCTGCCACTTGCATCCTCCTCTGTAGATGCATTCTGAGGTGAGCTACTGTTAGCTCCATCCCTGGGTGTAGGATTTCTTCTACCACCCTGACTTCCCTTCCCACGGAAAGTACCTCTCTTCTTGGCAGACTGTTTCCTCAGGAGTTTCTCCTCTGCTTTCAAGGCCATCTGGTACGCCTCTTCTACTGTCTTGGGAGACAAGAGACCAATCTCATCTTGGATCTCCAGCTTGAGACCATTCACATATCTGGCAGTCTTCTCAGGTGTGTCTTGGAATTGCCCAGCTCTTATGCTCACTCTGTAGAACCCCTCTGTGTATTCTTTTACTGTCAGCAACCTCTGTCTCAGGTTCTGCATTTGTCTATACAATGTCAGCTGGTAATCACTAGGCATGAATTTACCTTTCAACTTGGCCATCATTCTGGTCCAGCTCTTGATAGGTTGCTTGCCAACTCTCCTCCTTTTTGCCTGCACTCCATCCCACCAAAGTGCAGCATGTCCCTTCAGCTTTGTTACTGCAAACTTGACCTTTTTATCTTCACTTATTTCTTCATAATCGAAGCACTTGTTTAATTCATTTATCCACTCCACCAGCTCTTCTGGATTCAGTCCCCCTACATAGCTTGAAACTTCAATTCTGGGCTTAACTGCAGATCCCAGAACAGTTCTCAGGAGCCTCAGGTCAGGAGGAATTTCAACATTCTCTTCTGCTTCTTCTGTCTTAGGTTTGCTGATGTCTTCAGGATCTCTGGGCTGTCTGCATTCCATGGCATCTATTTTGGCCTCGACCCTCTGTAACATTCCCAACACCTCTGCGTTGGCTACAGGTCTCCTTCTGCCAGCACCTCTTCCAACTCGGACTGCCATGTCAGCAAAACAACTCCACAACACGCTCTGATACCACAAATGACGCAGCAAAGCAAAGGTCAGCGCCCAATGGAGGGATGGTCAACAGCTTCATGGCTCTGTCAGCTTTTCCTCTTGGACTACCCACGTGTCTCTTTTTTATCTTCCTTTATATTTATTTATCAATTTCAAAGAAATTGACAAATAAACGTATTCACAACTACCGAATGTTATATTATAATCTCCCACTGGTATATATAGATATCCCCAAACTTTATAACCAAGGCTTATGACTTCACACGTTAAATGTATATTCCGCACGCCTTATATAGAATCCCGACACTTTATAATAATTAAATCTTCAGCTTTGTATTTATACATCATGCTTGGAACCAAACTTTATAATAAACTTTTGGACCGGGTCCACATAACATAATCAACAACCAATCAAACGCCGCGACGTACCTTAACTAATCCTCCGGCTATTTCGTTAGACTTCGCACATCTTCGGTACACAAGCATCGTCCGATGGCCCTCTCCTGAATCAACGGTTCTCTTTGATTTCGCTCGCCGCCCTGATACGAGGTTTAACTCGCGAAGGCGCAGGTTAACGGGCGGTATTGAATTAGTTCCAATGCCACGTGTCGATTCCTGTATGGAATCGCTCCGTTTCGGAAAATACCACTTAGGCTGCAAAAGCGGTGCGGAATGGGGCAATCTGCCTTCCAAAACCACTTGTGGTTTCGCTACAGTGTTTAACTATGGTTCACGCCAGCTGTACGATCCTCCTCTTCATTAACTCAGGTTTGCTACCTCCGGTTGGGGAATTCAATTAACGCAAACAACCGTAATTCTTTATTTCCGCGGGAATTCCACTACCATAAACAAAGTTCTACTACCAGTACTCACTGTACAGACCTCGCCCGGGGTTAGGGTTAACTTCACAAGGTTATCCGACAAATTATAGGAATTCAAGACAGAGGACGAAATTTCCAATACACAATCACTTCGCAATCAACCGAATTTTCTCACTATTATCATTCCAAGACAATATATAATCGATGGAAATTGAAGTCCATTCGACAGGAAGCAATTGCTTATACACAGATTTTATTGCAGGAATCTCTTCCTCTCCTCTTTCATACATCCGAAGGATACATAT
Source organism: Pinus albicaulis (assembly GCA_034641835.2). Lineage (NCBI taxonomy): Eukaryota > Viridiplantae > Streptophyta > Pinopsida > Pinales > Pinaceae > Pinus > Pinus albicaulis. The sequence goes on along the minus strand of CM076575.1, from coordinate 545,456,792 downwards.
ATATATACTACAGAGAGACTCTTCGGTACTCTAGTGAGGACCGGTTGGAAAACCAACACGTTAATTACAATAATTCAAATAACTGAACTAACTATTCGACTTCTACAACTCTAACTAGTCTAATTAAAACATTCAGCCGAGGTATTGACACCTGGCTGTTACAATTTGATGAATTTTGAACCCTCAATAGCCACAACATGTGAAAACTCCTACATTGCTGGCTATTGCCTAATGCCCCTGCATCATCATCACGTCATTTGCAAAAATTGAACCTAGATGGGGAGGATAACATTTATTCTTCCCAACCACTCGAGATAAACCCAATTGACATGAAGGAGTGAGAGTTGTTAGGTCAATGTATTGTGGTTTTGCGACATAGTATTGGCAACCCGTAGTATTGAGCCCATGGATTACATGTAATGAAGCCTTTAAAAGGCTTGGGGATACTCCATTGTAATGTGCCTCGAAGTGAGTAAAAGCAGTAGGCTAACTCTGTCATCTTAGTCAAGTTTGGCCAAGGACATTAATAGATCTATTGATGCTATTTTTTCTGATCGGGGTATCTCCGGATAAAATGTGTTTACATGATTTTATTTTGTTGATATTTCCAAAATAATTATATCTCTCATTCTTTCATTTTTTTAAACAACCCCGTAATACTCCAAAAAAAACATAGAGAAACTTAGAATTATCAATAGTAGTCATTACCCAAGCATAAATTACTATGGACCCATTCCGTTCATAAAATTATCAAATTTGCATGTATTATTGTTAATAATTTCACTATAATTATGGGCTATAAGTGTCTAGCTTCTATGTCCATGATTAGGATCTGCAATTTTAGTCTTGTTATGCATCTACTTCGTCAAATTTGTAAATATTAGTCATGATCACCGACTATTATTGTTCAAATAGGTCTAGGTTTAGATTGGGTGTCGTGTAAAGGTGTTTATTTTGTTAAGATTCCAATGTCTAAAGTCATGTGTTTTCCTTACAAATGGTAATCATGGGAAGTATTTGGTCACTTTGGAAAAAGTAAAAAAATCATGTTTTATGAAATCTTGTTGGTTGTGGAGTCAACAATGCTCTGGAAGTCATTTTTAGTAGGTCACCTAAGTCTAGAGGCTATGTCTCCATCAAAAGAAATCATGAAATGATCTTGGCACAAATTTGGAGGCTCTTTGCATTTCAGTTTGAATGTCATTTCAAAATGAAAACTCATGATCTTAGTAGGGAACAATAGTCATAATGGCACTCTTCCTTTTCCCAATATAGTGCATTTAAAAGCGTTGTGTATTCATCATTTTCTTTCTAAATCACGATCAACGCCTTCATTTCCACTTCCGCTGGCCTCGACGTGATCATTTAAACTTTCCTCTTCATCCCATAACATTAAGCTCTTTGTCGTCCGCATCAAAAGCTCGGGTTGTTTGTTTCATTCGTCGCGAAAGGGAGGCAAGGGTGTTGCTAAATTATTATTTCTCAAATCTTTGCATTTTGATGGTCAAAATTACCTCATTGTGTGAAAATATAGCTCTATATTTATCCTTCCGCCTTGAATGAACTCTAAAATTGCATATATAAGCCAACATAAACTGCTACAAATTCAGGGAAAAGGATAAAATTATCGTCACTTTCCGAACTTCATTTCATTTTCTTCCCTCTATGTTGCGTTTTCGTACTAATCCGATGTGATTCCACACAAGGTCATATCCCTCTTTTATCACTATCAATTCGTGTTTTCGTTGTGTTAGCCCTTCTTTAATGCAATAGGTGCCTTGCTATTAAAATCAAGTAACAAAGTTGTTACCCTTAAATTCTTATGCTCAAAAGTGTTTTAAAAAGTCAAATTTCTTCAACGTTGCGATTTTGGCTTATGCACTACTTAATCGTCCCTAGTTTAAATTTTTTCCAACAATTATGAAATCGTTCTATAGGGTTTGGCTCTAGAAAGTTTGTAATTGTAAGTTTTGGTGTAATTGTTGGGTTATATTCCTACCCATTGTCGAATATTTTAAATACCATAACACCTCCATTGTTACAATGTCAAAAAAGTTTCTCATAACCCTAAAACTATTCATTTTTTCAAAAGAGAAACTATGGCAACTCCTAAGACAAAAATCACAAAGGGGGAGCCATTGTACATTTTTAACGCACGATATCACAACCATCAATACAGATCCAAACATTAGAATGGATTTTGAACAAGTAGGGTGTGATGAAATTCTGCAGAAACGTGGGTATCATTTGTTGTACCGACAAAGAATTTGCTGCTAGGGGTTTTGATGGGTGTGCAAGAAAAGGTGGGAAGTCTAACTTTTCTAGTCTCAACTCAATCAATAGTTGGAGACCATCGCATCCATTTGAGGAGAGGAATGGCTGAAAGATATGGATTTTGATTTTGTTTGATTTCAAGGAATTTCTCAAGCCGAAACACCGGAAAGGATATGGTTTTGTTGTTCCAAGGAGTTATATACAATATCACCATAGTAAATTGTTGGAGGTGATTCAAAGGTACTTCACGTGTGAAGGGAGGTTTAGTAAGGTGTATCACTATCACATTATGTTGGAAATATTGTCATTGATGGCAAAGGATGTGGCAAAGGAATTGGCATCCAATTGTAGCAGAAAATAATTGCAGGAAGAAATGCATTTTCAAAGATAAGCAATGAATTGAAGGAGAGTTGTCCAAAGACAGGGTTGACTTGAATTGACAGATATTAGAATCCCTGCGAAAGTTAATTCATGTAAATATAATGTATATCTGTGTATGGTTGAGTTTCGGTGATACTCTGTTAGGTGGAAAATACCCAGAGTAATTGGGGTATTGTTTGGTCCAATTCTCATGCAAAATTCCCTGCAACTCTGTGTGATGATCTATGGATTGATTCATGCTTTTGTATAAGATTTCGGGGTGCTAAGACCACAGTACAGTAAGCTTCGAACAGGTTCTGTGTGTACAGGGCACATTATATAAAATTATATATAACCCGATTTTTATTAACATAATCACGGGGAAAGAGCAATTAAATCAAAGTTATACGGAACTTGGGGTGCGAAGCGATTGGACAGTTGATCACTGTTTAAAAACCGCGAATGGATTTGCGAAAGAGGATTGCCCGTATCGCACTGCTTTTGCGGGATAAGCGGTATTCAAGAGTTTGGCTCCGATTCCATGAATCAAGTGACACGCGTCCGGGGAAAACCGCCACTATTGCGTGCCATCGTATGATAACGTTCGACCTTCGCGCGTTATAATTCGACCAAGGATGCCCAACGAAATTGATATGCACCGTCGATCTGAAAGGGGGCCATTGGACGGTGGTAGTATGAGGAAGATGCACGAAGGTTAAAGAAGATGAGCGAAGGATAACCAAAGTACGATGGCCATCGCACGTTAACATTCGGCATCGGAGGTCGAGCAATAGGCATATGTACCGTTGATCTTGGAGGCTCGCGATCTAACGGTGATCAGGCAATAGACTTGCGTAAAGTTTATTTTGGTACAGTGGGGGCGCATATGTGGGCCAGGGGTCAAAGGCTTATTGAAATATTAAACTATTTGAAAGCGTTGGATATTGTTTATAAAGTCCGAAGGGTTAATCATAAGGGATTAAAACGTTGTAAATATATTTATTTATCAATTGATAAATAAATTAAAAAGAAATAAAAAATCCCGTGGGCCAAACTAATGGAAATATTGTCAACAGAATACCTTTAGCATTTAAATGGTTTTTGACTCGTGGTTTTAATAAAGGTAAAATCTATATATAAAGGGAAAAAGATGATAATTTGGTGTGTGCATGGGCGAGGGTTGAAGAAGAAGAATTCCTCGAAGAAATATCTGTATGAATAGACAACATGCTTAATTGATGATTCTGAGTCAATAATGCACCCATCAAGATATATTGATCTCAAGGTGATGAGTCTTGAGTTTATTCATCAGAAGAAATGATGAAGAGCTGGCGCATGTCTGCTGAAGAACACATATAACTCTGGGTAAGTTTATGTAGATCTGGCCTGCTCTGCAAAATATATAATTACAGATCTATACAAGAAAAGCACGTATATATGCGGGTCATCTACATTGAAAGTACATATGACAGTTGGGGTTTTTCTGAAGATTAATATACACAGTAGGATACACGAGATATTGAATGCATATATTCTCCGAAGTCTGGGTTATTTCTGACATTCTGGTTACAGTGGTCTCACTGTTCTGTTATGAAGTTTTGGGAAAAATATGTTTATTGATGATTGAATAAAGGGGTTTTAAATGAGAGCAGGGGGTAGTAGCTCCCTTCCAGGAGATGCTGGTAAACGAGAATAGGGGGTAGTAGCTCCCTTCCAGGAGAGGCTGGTAAACGAGAGAAGGTTGTAGCCTTCTGCAGGTGGGTGCCTGCGTGCTGGTATAGGTCTGCACCAGCACATATTGTAAGATGTTTCCTCTATAATAAATATTGAAGACTGAGATTGCAGCAGCGGTGGTTTTCTCACGAATTGGGTTTCCACCTCAAATTCTAGTGTTCACATGTGTTGATTATGTTTGATGGTCTGTTATGTTATTTATGTTCATGCTTACTGCTCATCTGATGAATGAATGATGCAATGCTCTAAGGAAAGTCATAATAAGATATCTGAACATACATGTTGGATGCAATAATGTAACAGATGGTTTTAAGTGAAAGAAAAGAAAAATTGTTCAGTCCAAAATTCTGATTCACCCCCCCTCTCAGTATTTTTCCCAACAATTGGTATCAGAGCAGGTCCTTCTGAAAAGCTTAGCTGCTAGAAGGAAGATCAAGCAAGATGAGCAATCAAGATGGAATAACATCTATCAGGCCTCCTCTCTTTAATGGAAACAATTTAATCTTCTGGAAAACAAGGATGAGATCCTATCTTCAGTCTCTGGGAGTAGAGGTATGGGAAATTGTTGAACAAGGTTATCAATATCCAGCTGCAGTACCAACAGATCCAACAGAAAGAAAGAATTATGAAATAAATGCAAAGGCGGTCAATCCTCTATTGGGAAGTCTAACTGAAGCAGAATTTGTCAAAGTCATGCAGCTGAATACATCAAAGACAATTTGGGACAAAATCATTCTAAGCTATGAAGGTGATGCAAAGGTAAAAAGTGCTAAACTCCATGTCTCAGAATTCAATATGAGAATCTAAAAATGGATAATGAGGAGAGCATTGCCAATTTCTTTTTACGTCTTGATGATATTGTAAATCGCATGAGAAATCTGGGAGAAACAATAACCGAATCTACTTTGGTTGAAAAAGTCTTAAGGTCACTAACAACAAAATTTGAGTCAAAAGTTTCTGCTCTTGAAGAAAAGCAGGATCTTCAAAACCTTACTGTGGTGCAACTTCATGGCATACTAATTGCATATGAAATGAGAAGAGGAGGACCATCTGAAGTCAAAGAAGTAGTCTTTAGAACTTCTACAAAAGGGAAGGAAGTTCAAAAAACAGAAGGATCAGGATATATCTCAGAAGAAGATGAGATAAACTTTGTGAAGAAACTCGAACTTGGCACAGGACGGTTCAAAGGTAAGATTCCTTTCAAATGTTTTGATTGTGGAAGAGTTGGTCATTATGCTGCTAAGTGTCCTTATAAAGAAACACATAAAAAGGGGAAGGAAGTAGAAAGAAGGAATAAGAATCGTTTTAGCACTAGAAAGAGTTACTATACTCATGAAGATAGTGATGGGTTATCTGATAGTGAGGAAGAATGTGAAGAAGATCTTAGACTACTCATGGCATTTGAAAAGGAGTCTAGAGAAGAAAAAGATACTTTTGAGGATGCTCTAGAAGACAGTGATTTTCTTGATGAAAACAATAAACTCAAAATTTGCTTAGAAGAAAGAAAAATAACCATAGAAACTCTGAAAAATTAGCTTGAAGAAAAAGAGAAACACAATGAGAAATTAGAATGTGAAATAGTAAGTCTAAGAAAAGAACTTGAGAAAGTAAAAACTCTGAATCTTAGATTTGCTAAAGGATCTGAAACATTAGATGAGATTATCAAGGTACAACGTTCTCCTCTTATAAATACAGGTCTTGGATATATTGGAGAATCTTCTTAGGCTTCAACACCAAATTATCTAAAAGGAGTTACAACTGGCTTACAACATACTGCCACTCAGCAAGGGAATAAAGAATCTTTACAGATAAAGCATGATCATCTCAATTCAAAACACACTAACAAGAATGTCTTTCGGAAAAACACCAATCAACAAGTAAATTCATATAGAAGATTTTATGATCACAAAAATTTCTTCTTCAATGGACAATGTTTCTCATGTCACAATTTTGGTCATAAAGTTGTTCAATGTGTTGCATATAAAACCATCATGACAAGAGAAGCAAGAAAGAAAAGGAATGATATTGAACCAAATAAGAATACTTATAACAAATTTTCTCCTCTTCAAAATGAAGTTGAATGTGCCTATTGCAATAACTTTGGCCATGAAGAATTTGAATGCAGGAGCAAAGTTCAGCCAAAAGAACATGTTCCTTCAAGCTCCAAAGTATGGAAAAAGAAGGAATTACAGGTTGAAAATTGTGGCATAGCGTTATTTGCAGAAGATGAAGAAAACTAATGGTACATTGATAGTGGATGTTCAAGACACATGACAGGTGATAAAGACAAACTTCTTGCATATAGTGCTCTAGAAAAAGAAAAAAATGTCACATTTGGAAATGATACTCCTGCGATCATTAAGGGAAAAGGGTCTGTTTTTCTAAAAGAAAAGGTGAAAGCTAATGAAGTCATGTATGTGGATGGATTAAAGCATAACTTGTTAAGTGTAAGTCAAATGTGTGATCAAGGAACTGAAGTTGTCTTTAGTTCAAAAGAATGTGTGGTACATGATCTTGATACAGGTAAAGCAATTATAAAAGGAAAAAGAACTCCAAACAACCCGTATATATTGAAGAACCCCAAAGAACAATGTTGTTTGAGTAAATCTTCAGAAAATTGGCTATGGCATAGAAGGTTGGGGCATCTGAGCTTCTCTCAAATCAACAAATCAAGCAGACTTAAAGTTGTTCGTGATCTTCCCAATATTACTCTACTTGAAAATATCATATGCAAATCTTGCCAATTCGGCAAGCAAACCAGGGTACAATTTAATGCCAAGGAAGGATCATCAAGTAAGCCTCTTGAACTCATTCATACTGACATATGTGGACCTATGAGGAAAAAGTCACCACGAGGTGAAGAATACTATATCTTATTCATTGATGATTTCTCTAGAATGTGTTGGATTGGGCTGCTTAAACACAAAGATGAAGCATTTGAAAAATTTCAGATCTTCAAAGCACTAGTTGAGAATGAATTAGATCAAAAAATCAAGTGTCTCAGATCCGATCGAGGAGGAGAATATACATCTAATGAATTCCTTGAATTCTGTGAACAACATGGCATAAAAAGACAGTTCTCTGTAGCTGGCACTCCACAACAGAATGGCGTTGTAGAAAGAATGAACAGAACAGTTCAACAAATGGCTAGAGCTATGCTTCATGATTCCGGAACACCTGACACATTTTGGGGAGAAGCAGCACATACAGCAGTAAACATTCTCAACAAAGCACATGTTCGTGTAAATTGTGATAAAACTCCATATAAACTCTGGTATGGTAATCCTCCCACTATAAAGCATTTTAGAATTTTTGGAAGCAAATGCTTTATCAAGAATAATGATGAAAAACTTGGCAAGTTTGAACCCAGAGCAGATGAAGGAATATTTCTTGGTTACTCCTCTAGGAGTAAGGCATATAAATGTTACAATAAAAGACTTCGAAAGATTGTTGAATGTATTGATGTTGTTATTGATGAGTCTCCTGCAGCTCCAAAAGAAGAAAAGCAAACAACAGATGAAGATGATGATGACACATATCCTTCTACATCAAATAATAATGATACAAATAGTGAACCCAGTGAAGAACCCAAAGAGGATTTGTCTGAAAAGGCTCCATCTAGATATGTTCAAAAGAATCATCGAGAATCTCAAATTTTGGGTGAAAAGGGATCAGGTGTACAAACAAGAAGGACTCTTGTGGGATCTTCTAGCAATCTGGCATTTATGTCCACTATTGAACCTCACAGTGTCAGTCAAGCTAGCAAAGATGAATGTTGGATTCAAGCCATGAATTAAGAGCTTGATCAAATTGAAAAGAATCACACTTGGGAATTAGTACCAAGGCCTCATGACAAAAATGTCATTGGAACTAAATGGATATTCAAAAACAAGTTGAATGAGAATGGGGATGTTATAAGAAATAAAGCTAGACTTGTGTGCAAAGGGTATGCTCAACAAGAAGGTATAGACTTTGAAGAAACCTTTGCTCCTGTAGCCAGAATTGAAGCCAATGTTTCTTGCCTTTTCAAGCTTCCAAAAAATCAAAGTTTATCAAATGGATGTTAAATCTGCTTTTCTCAATGGTGATCTAGAAGAAGAAGTTTATATAGAACAACCAGAAGGATTCATTTTGGGAAATGATGAAAAACTTGTTTGTAGACTTAAAAAGTCTCTATATGGTCTCAAACAAGCTCCAAGGGCATGGTACTATCGTCTTGACAAATATCTTCATCAACAAGGATTTTCAAAAGGGTCTGTTGATAGCAACTTATACACAAAAAATGAAAATGACAAACTATTGATTGTGGTTGTATATGTTGATGATATCATTTTTGGAAGTAATAAAGAGTCTATGAGTCAGAAATTTGCTTCTGATATGCAGCAAGAATTTGAAATGTCTTTACTTGGGGATCTAACTTTCTTTCTTGGCTTACAAGTGCAACAAGCAATAGATGGCATATTCTTGTCACAAGCAAAATATCTCAAGCAAATCTTGAAGAAGTATGGCATGGAAGACTGCAAACCTGTAAGTACACCAATGATAACCAGATGTAATCTCAGTTCTAATGATGATTCCCCCACGGTGAATCAACCTGAATACAGATTTATGATAGGAAGTCTACTTTATCTCATTGGGACCAGACCAGACATCATGCATGCAGTTGGGATTGTTGGACGATTCCAAGCTAATCCAAAAGAGTCTCATCTTCAGGCCGTAAAAATAATATTCAAATATCTACAAAGAACTCAAGACTTTGGACTATGGTATCCAAAGAATGCTGATCTTACTCTTCATGCATACACTGATGCAGATTGGGCTGGAAGTGTTGATGATCGGAAAAGAACTAGTGGTGGTGCATTCTATATGGGGCCTCGATTAGTATCTTGGTTCAGCAAGAAGCAAAGATCCATTGCCTTATCTACAGCAGAAGCAGAATATGTGGCCGCTGCATCATGTTGCACTCAACTTCTCTGGATGATGCAAACCCTACAAGATTTTCAAATCAAATGTTCACCCCCTATCTCCATTATGTGTGATAACACAAGTGCCATCAGTATCTCAAAGAATCTTGTGATGCATTCCAAGACCAAGCACATTCCCATCAAGTATCACTTCTTACGTGAACAAGTGATTGAAAAAAAGGTGAAATTGGAGTATGTTTCCTCCAAAGAACAAGTTGCTGATATATTTACCAAACCTCTACCCAGGGAAGCGTTCGAATATCTCAGACAGAAATTGGGAGTAGTCTCTGACATGCAGGGGAACATGTATACTTAAATACAGAAGATTAAATTGGCTGAGAGGTGTTGTTGGGCATCTTTGAATGCACAGGCTAAGGGGGAGCGTTGGTCATATGAAAAGGATGCATCGTTGGCATTTATAAGTCCTCTTGTTATTTTATTAAGATGCAGCATGATCTCAGGGGGAGCATGGTATTGTCAACTCTTTGACATTGATGTCAAAGGGGGAGGAAAAGCAAAGCAATAAAGAGTTCCTATAAGATTTTTAGAGGACGAGTATTGCCATCAATGCCAAAGGGGGAGATTGTTAGAAATATTTTCATTGATGGCAAAGGATGTGGCAAAGGAATTGGCATCCAAAGGTAGCAGAAAGGAACAGAGGAAGAATGAATTTTCAAAGATAAGCAGTGAATTGAAGGAGAGTTGTCCAAAGACAGGGTTGACTTGAATTAACAGATATTAGAATCCCTGCGAAAGTTAATTCATGTAAATATAATTTATATCTATGTATGGTTGAGTTTCGGTGATACTCTGTTAGGTGGAAAATACCCAGAGCAATTGGGGTATTGTTTGGTCCAATTCTCGTACGAAATTCCCTGCAACTCTGTGTGATGATCTATGGATTGATTCGTGCTTTTGTATAAGATTTCGGGGTGCTAAGACCACGGTACAGTAAGCTTCGAACGAGTTCTGTGTGTACAGGGCACATTATATAAAATTATATATAACCCGAGTTTTATTAACATAATCACGGGGAAAGAATAATTAAATCAAAGTTATACGGAACTTGGGGTGTGAAGCGATTGGACGGTTGATCACTGTTTAAAAACCGCGAATGGATTTGCGAAAGCAGATTGCCCGTATCGCACCGCTTTTGCGGGATAAGCGGTATTCAAGAGTTTGGCTCCAATTCCATGAATCAAGTGACACGCGTCCGGGGAAAACCGCCACTATTGCGTGCCATCGTATGATAACGTTTGACCTTCGCGCGTTATAATTCGACCAAGGATGCCCAACGAAATTGATATGCGTCGTCGATCTGAAAGGGGGCCATCGGACAGTGGTAGTATGAGGAAGATGCGCGAAGGTTAAAGAAGATGAGCAAAGGATAACCAAAGTACGATGGCCATCGCACGTTAACATTCGACATCGGAGGTCGAGCGATAGGCATATGTATCATTGATCTTGGAGGCTCGCGATCTAATGGTGATCGGGCAATAGACTTGCGTAAAGTTTATTTTGGTACGGTGGGGGCGCATATGTGGGCCAGGGGTCAAAGGCTTATTGAAATATTAAACTATTTGAAAGCGTTGGATATTGTTTATAAAGTCCGAAGGATTAATCATAAGGGATTAAAACGTTGTAAATATATTTATTTATCAATTGATAAATAAATTAAAAAGAAATAAAAAACCCCGTAGGCCAAACTAATGGAAATATTGTCAACAGAATACCTTTAGCAGTTAAATGGTTTTTGACTCATGGTTTTAATAAAGGTAAAATCTATATATAAAGGGAAAAAGATGATAATTCGGTGTGTGCATGGGCGAGGGTTGAAGAAGAAGAATTCCTCGAAGAAATATCTGTATGAATAGACGACATGCTTAATTGATGATTCTGAGTCGATAATGCACCCATCAAGATATATTGATCTCAAGGTGATGAGTCTTGAGTTTATTCATCAGAAGAAATGATGAAGAGCTGGCGCATGTCTGCTGAAGAACACATATAACTCTGGGTAAGTTTATGTAGATTTGGCCTGCTCTGCAAAATATATAATTACAGATCTATACAAGAAAAGCATGTATATATGCGGGTAATCTACACTGAAAGTACATATGACAGTTGGGGTTTTTCTGAAGATTAATATACACAGTAGGATACACGGGATATTGAATGCATATATTCTCTGAAGTCTGGGTTATTTCTGACATTCTGGTTACAACGGTCTCACTGTTCTGTTATGAAGTTTTGGGCAAAATATGTTTATTGATGATTGAATAAAGGGGTTGTAAACAAGAGCAAGGGGTAGTAGCTCCCTTCCAGGAGAGGCTGGTAAACGAGAATAGGGGGTAGTATCTCCCTTCTAGGAGAGGCTGGTAAACGAGAACAGGGGGTAGTAGCTCCCTTCCAAGAGAGGCTGGTAAACAAGAGAAGGTTGTAGCCTTCTGCAGGTGGGTGCCTGCGTGCTGGTATAAGTCTGCACCAGCACATATTGTAAGTTTTTTTCTCTATAATAAATATTGAAGACTGAGATTGCAGCAACGGTGGTTTTCTCCCGAATTGGGTTTCCACCTTAAATTCTGGTGTTCACATGTGTTGATTATGTTTGATGGTCTGTTCTGTTATTTATGTTCATGCTTACTACTCATTTGATGAATGAATGATGCAATGCTCTAAGGAAAGTCATAATAAGATATATGAACATACATGTTGGATGCAATAATGTAACAGATGGTTTTAAGTGAAAGAAAAGAAAAATTGTTCGGTCCAAAATTCTGATTCACCCCCCCTTTCAGTATTTTTCCCAACATTTATCTCCTACAGGTCTGAAGCTTCTAGCCATAGGTGTTAAGGCATGTACTGTTATGAAACCCTCCTTTAGCAAGATGAGTTCTACAGGCAGAAGGTTGATATTGATGGAAGCCTAGTCTGGATCATTTGAGGCAGCATCCTCCTCTTCTTGTTAACCACAGTCATGCATTAGAATATTCTAGGTTCCACTCTATGTTTTATGGTGGTTGAGAAGCTTGATTGAGCTTTTGTCATATCTAGTAAGAGCGTGTTGGACAAAGATTATTTCAATGATGGAATATGTGCCCTAATAAGGACATAAATCCTCATTAAACTAGATCCATCATTATCAATAGTGAGGGTCGTACAAATAATCTGATCTGATTATCCTTTTAAGGATTAATTTGTTTAATGTTAGATGATCACTGATTAAGGCAAGGGTTTTTGACAGATGAAGACAGAACGAAAGATTTTATGGGTTACTTCTTTGTGATTTAGACAAGTGGCATTTCTGGCAAGTCAACTTTGACTCTATCATTGTATTCTCTCTCTCTCTGCTGAATATTTGATACTATAATAAGAAGAATCTATAAAGGTTTTTCCCGTCTTGGGGTTTTTCCTTGGCTTGGGCCAATTTCAGTGTTTTCTTGTCTTTGCTTGTCTTCTTTATATGATTTCTTATGATATTTCAATAATTACTATCAGTGGATAATATTTATGTGATTGTTATTGATATAAATGGAATTAATCTTGGGCTCATTAAAGTAATTATCCTAAGCAAAGATCATGTTAACCTAAATTAACATCGTATCAAAGCTTAGGTGAGGACAAGCCCAAGAAAGAGAAAGATCAATCACTTAGAAGTTTATCTACAAGTCTCTGTGATCTCCTTCCTCTGGAAATCTGAAGGTTTAGAAGAAATGTCGTTGAATTATCGTAGTCTTCAGCTGTAATGATGCATAGGTTAGATCTATGTTTTCAAGTATCATACAAGGTCAAGATTTATGTCTATCTTACCTACGATCTGAAATTATTTTGAAGTCGAGAACTGTAAGAAGACCAAGTCACAACTAAAATTTCTTTCAGGGCTCCTATCAAAAGAAAAAATGCAACCCGAATTCAGTAATGGATGAAACAAGCATAAAGGAGTAGCCACAACTGAGGATTCGAACATGTGGTTTTTCTGAAGAATTAGAGGGCTGGAAAGAGTGGACAAATACAATTATTACATATGTAACTGGGCAAGGAAAGAAGGTCACTTTGTAAGGCTTCGTCACAAGGAATGGTATGTACATTATAATGATTATTAATCATGATTTTTGCAAAGTATTTCCATCGGAATCTAGCATTTATTTTGGACCTGGAAATATTAAGAGAAGTATAATGTATGTGGACTTGGTCGAAGTTGAAAATCAACACTTGAATCAGTGAATTCTTCCAGAGTATGCCTACGATATTTTCTAGAAACATTGGTGACCTAATATTCTCCATACATCCGCTTGATCTAAGATATGTCAAGGAAGTTCGATTTTCATCATTCTTAAACCAATGATTCAAAGTATGGATGTCCTTCATGGCCAGAGAAGAAGTGATCTAATCACTTATATGTCCATATCTAAGGACCGACTCTTGTGAGAAATCCAAATATCCAACAATTACTAGTTGATGCTGGGATCAAACATTTATATATAGTGTCCTTTGGAACCAATCACTGTTCTCCAGAAATTGACAATGAAAATTTTAGAGGTATGTTTTCTTAATTATTATGAACAAATATTGAGTAAATGTTAATGCTTGGAATTGGATCAACTGTTGGTAGCTTACTCACTTACTTGAAGTCCCAACCAAGCCTACCTCTAGATTGATGAAGCTGTCGTGTCTCCCAAAGATGTTTTATAAAATATGAGAAGTAGACTTGAAATCTATACTCAGTGGCATTCTCTTCAAAACAATCGTTGAATTCTTGTAATATAAGGGCATTCCAACAGTAAATAATGTCATCATTTGTTATAAAAATTCCTACTTCATCAAGTATTAATCTCTTGCAACAGGATTAGGCTTAGAAAGAATTTCTCTTCAACTACAACAGAGCTTCATAATCAGCAGCTGCTTAAAAGGCAGAGTAAAGGTTTATTCATCAGCAAATAAAGGTTCAACATTTCATATCAGCCTTAAAATTACTTATCTCCAGTGTATCAAATTGAAGAGAGATGAGAATGACATTAATCCCCTTTCAGTTTTGAGAAAAAAAATTCTTCTATGCAGTAATCTTGAAGCCCTGTAGTAGCATCTTTGTAAGAAAAAGTCCTAGAGATGTACAAAATTGTGGACATTTGAAGATTTTTTATGATCAAACCTCCTTTATAACAGAGATATATTCTCTTGCACACCATACATTAGAAGTTTGTTTGGACCCTCCATTGGCTTGTGAAATAAGTCAAATTGTATTGCACTGTGTATGGCTACAGTAAGTTTTTCATTTTCTCAAACAATGGAAAATATCAGACTCTTAAGGGCAGAAGTCAATTTATTTTCTCAACAGTTTAAGGTGCATGGTCAAGGAGTTTCATTACCACATTATTTTTCTAGTAAACGAGCATATATATATATATCTATTCCAAGCATATTGATGACTTCAAGAAACTGGCCTATGATAACAAGTTCTAGAGTTTAAATTTGTGGTTGTAAATTGGCTCATCTTGATTTAATCTATGCATTGCTTGGGCTCTCTCTAGTCTATCTAGAGAGTGGAAAAATATGTTAAGAATAGTGCTAATAAGGGATAGCTCTAAGAAACCTTGACATAATCAAATTTATAACAGTCAGTTCAAAAGGAACTGTGCAAATCACTCCAAGATAAAACAAAAAATATATATATAAAATTTAGAGCAAGTCTCTTTGTATCTTCATACAGTCAGAAGTACTTATGATATCAAATTATGATTCTGCTATTAAGGTATGTCAGTTGAATACACCATTGTTTAAAGTCATTGTTGAATGATCTGGGCATGTGAGAAAAATTTCTAGGTCAAGTTTACTAACACGGTTGTAGCATGATAAAGTATCATTGATGAAAGCTAGATGATCAATTGAAGTAAATCTTCAAAAGGAGCTATGGAGTCCTTGGCAGAATTCCTTGTCAACACTTCTTGCCCGATTATTTTTTCAATAGAAAGACCATGTCATAAGACATTGATCTTCAGAATCCAGATGACTGAATGACTATGTATTAGTGGTAGGTTACAGATAGCCCGATGGTTATGTTTTGGACGAGGATACCTTTCTAATATTCAGAGGGATCTATGGTCAGTTTAAAACTATAGATAATATTTGTTTACAAATAAATATCCTCTCAATCTTAGCTTTAATGCACTTCCTAGATAAAATGGAGAAGATTCTGATCGGGAGGCTCTCATGTTCATGAAGATATCCCTGTTGACTATTATCAGTAGCACCTTGCCAAAAATGTTGATTTGGAAGGATTATAATTAGCAGATTTTTGTGCTATATCTTTGAGAATCCACCTTTATTTCATGAATGAATCAAGGACTCAAGTTTGGGAGCATCGTTGAGACTAAATATTTAAAGTAGGAGGCATGGCTTATTACGAAGCCATTTGGGTGAGAGAGCTCTCCTATGAGAAATTTGAGCACGTACCCGAAACTGCCATTGTATGTTGCAGAATTTGATTCTCCTTTCAAAGAATTCTGTGTTCCACGATCATTCCAAGCATGATGGCATCAGGCACCACCTTACATGTGATATGACACAGTTAGGAGCAATCAAGCTCCACCATTAGAGGATGGCTGTGTAGATTATCAACATCCTCACAAACCCTCTTGACATGGTAAGATCCTACTATGGGAATCTGGTTAAATATTAAGCTTTGGGAGCTACTAGGGGCCTGGGGTTTTTGTTGGGCTGTGATACCCCCATGATGGTTGACATGTGTGTAGGGTGAGTAGGTCACCTTCCCCTACACATGTGCACAGAGGATGAGTGTTTCAACTTCTTCTGTGGATACCCCGGTTAGAGATGCATTCATGCATTTGCTTGAGGACATGTCAGTGAGACGTGGTTCATCCTTTCCCAACCTGTAGGATGTTTATTCCCTACAATTTTGGGTTGACATGTCAATGGGATGTGTTTCATCCTCTCCCCACGTGTAGGATCCTTCCTACTATTGTTGGTTTGCATGCTTGTAGGACATGGTTAATCCTTTCCCTACTCTAGTTGTTTTGGATGCGTGTAGGAGGTGGTTCATCCTTTCCCTACATATGGTTATGATTAGAGTTTATAGGATGTGGTCCACCTTGTTGGGAAAAATGCGAGAGGGGGTGAATCGGTATTTCACGCATATCTAAAACTTTCATTTTCTTGCTTCTAAAACCCATACGCTACTTTCCTTTAGTAAACTCGCGTATACACGAGGATATCCTTCATACAACTCGCGTATACACGAGATATCTAATTATGTCATTAATTCTTCACTTGAATCATTCCATCATTCATTCATCAGATGTTTAATTAACAGTAAACATGAACAGTAAGAGCAGAGTAAACCATCACACAAAGTATCACACATGAACACCGGGATTTTTAGGTGGAAACCCAAGTCGGGAGAAAACCACCACTGCCGTTGCTCAGCCTTCAATATTTTATTATAGAGAAAACATCTTACAAAATATGTGCTGGTGCAGACTCCTACCAGCACGCAGGCACCCACCTGCGCTTGTTTACCAGCCTATCTTGGAAGGGAGCTCCGACCCCCTGACTCGTTTATCAGCCTCTCCTGGAAGGGAGCTACGACCCCCTGATCTCGTTTACCAGCCTCACCTGGAAGGGCTACGTGGTCAGAAACACGTTTACCGGCCTCTCTGCGGAAGGGAAACTCGACCCGTTTATTTGAAAGGCTACAACCCTCAGCACCACCTTGGACCACGTTTCATCAATTTTCACACTGGATCCAACAACTTCAATAGAACACAACTTGCAGGCCACATTTCATCATATTTCCAGACTGGACCCTTTCCATACTTTTAAGCACAAACATACATCACCAACAGATACATATCAACACAGATCAGATAGCAGAAACACAGCAGAACAGATCAGATATTTCATACCCCTTGCTTCAGCAAACCCTAGTTTTCATACGCGCTTTCCCTTTACTGATGTCGCGTATATACGCGCTTCCGTCCACACAAACCAGCGTATACCTCAGTGTATATTTTATTGCACATACGCGCTTTTACTTCAGAGAAGCCGCGTGTATACGCGCTTCCTCCGCGGCGAAGTAGCGTATAGATCTTCAATGATTACAGAGCTGCATACTTCATCAGATCAGATGTTCAATTCAGATTTACCCTTTTCACTTCAGTCAGATTTTCGCCTAGATGTTCGCCTCATCACAGATCTAGGCCTTCCATAAACAGATCTAGCAGATACAAGTGCATTTCAGATCTAGATCCCCTTCTTCATCATTGGTGCATCATACCTTCAGATTTGTCTTCAAGTGTAACCCTTCCATTCAGATCTACTTCAGAGAAGTATTCATTCAAGCTCAGACATCTTGCACCCACACTCATGTTTTGCACAATGAATTTCTTCTCCTTATATAGGTTTATCCTTTTTCAATACCATGAGCCCCTTTTTCAATACCATGGGCCAAAACAATACCATGAGCCCAAAAACTACCTGGACGGGGTCAATTAGGCGGATCATTACCCAATACAATGGGTCAATACCATGGTGGTTACCCCTGGTTTTGCACTTTTTGAGCGCTTTTTCCCATACGCGACTTGGAACGTTCCTTTCTGCGTGCATACGCGACTTCCCTTAGACAGATCCGCGTATACATAGAGACATACTCTTTTCATCATACTTTGAGCACTTTCTGAATTCCTTTCTTTATTGCCTTCTGTTCATACTGTAGATACATCAGATTTTCTTTATCAAGGACATATTCTATCAAGCACAACTTCATCAAGTAAGTTGTCATCATCTTCATCAAGTGGGTTGCCTTTCAAGGACAACACTCAGCATCATATTGTCAACAAACATCAGATTTACATCATTTACCAAGTCCATCAAGTCAGGAATAACTTCATCAGGTGGTTTGCCATCAAAGACAACATATGTCAACACTCGCATGTCTTCATCTTCATTTAGTGGGTTGCCATCAAGGACAACACTCTGCATCATATTTCCAACAATCTCCCCCTTTGGACTTGATGGCAACCATGATGGTGTTTGGTTACCACAACAGATAGGTACATTAAGAATATAATGACACCATGTCACTCTCTCCAATTATTTGACATCATTATCTTCATTCAAACACCATGTCACTCTCCCCCTTTGACATCAAGGGCAAAGGGCGGATCAAAAACCAACATACTCTTCCCCTTTTCTCCTCATGTGGAAGAAGCGTTCTGCAGATCTGATATGTACTGAAGTGGCCAAGCTCCCCCTGAGTTCATGCTTAATCTTCAAACATATTTTTCAATAAAGTACATGACTCTATGAACTTCCTATCTCCAAAGACTCATACTTACATCAAATATCCAACCAAGTGGATTTACATATGAGACTCAAGTACCCAACCAAGTGGGTTTACACATTTCAACTCAGCTACCCAACCAAGTGGGTTTACAAATTGACAAGTCCTTACATGACTGAATATTACAATTTTACATCATGGGTCTCAACAAGACCTTTTCATCAAAATACAAGTATGACCATTTAAGACCAACACCTAGAAAATCCTCAAGAAAGAGAACATATTTCAGAACCATCATAATGCCAACAAAGCATTTTACTTAGCAACGCTAATTCTCCCCCTGAAAATGTGCATCCGAACATCCGTTTCATATGACTAAGGCTCCCCCTTAGTTTGTGCATCCTGAACACTTTCACCAACAAATCATCAAGGCATCTTTATCAAAACATGAGAAATAGAATTATGAGAACTGGAACACCACCAAATATACCAAATAGTATCAGAGATACCAAACAGCACTGCAGCTGTGCTGAAGAGAGCTGAATCCAAACAAAAATTGTCAGCAATCAGACATACGCGGTTTTCTGTGCAGGAACTCGCGTATATACGCGACTGTGTTTTAGGAAACCCGCGTATCCCAAGCCATCTTCTAAATTTCAACCAGATCTAATTCTCTGTGAGAAAAATACAATGTTAAGCTTCTTTTGAATGCTTCCCTGGACTACAGATAGATAGAACAGTGCAGTTGTGTCTTCAAGCGTCATCCAACGGTTGTAGCATAAGCACATTAGTAACCAAGCCTTCATATTCTTTGCAGCATCAATACAATCTTTCCAAGAGAGATTATCATACCAGAACAACATCTTCACACAAGTGTCAAACAATCATTCATGTGGTCCACCATCATCCTACATCACCATGATCTCCAAGATCTTCAAGTTTTAACATGAAGAACATATGTAGGAAAAGATCTTAGCCATAGTAACAAACTATGCATGATCTATTCTCATCTCTGAATCATAAGACTTCCAATTTATCCAACAGATAAACTTCAGCAAGCAGTAAACACAGCTCATTCAACGACTCATCATCATAAACCATGTACCAAGCCATCATCATTTGAGCATGAGTATCACAAAAACCAAGAATAAACAGTCATATTGCCAACAATGCAATCATTAGTATTCAACCTGCTGCTCCCCCTAAACCAGTGCTCTTCCTTAGCTTGTGCAATCTGAAGTACCTTCAACAGCAAGTCATCAGCAACAATCTCTGCATGATCTGTCCTCATCTCTGAATTAAAAGACTTTCATCTCAACAACGAATGCTCTTCATCATAAAGCAACCAGGCTTCATCCATAATCTTCAACACAAGAACCCATGTATCATTTCATTATCATGAGTATAACCAGAATGATGTTAACAGTGCAATCATCAGCAGTCAGACTGATGCTCCCCCTGGACCTCTGCTCCAGATCTTCAGCTATCAGATAAATTTCCTTATCATCAATGCATACGTGGCTGTGTCAGCTGGAACTCGCGTGTATACGCGACTTTGGTGAATAGAACCCGCGTATGGAAAGTGAAACATAGAAATTTTCACATTCCTTTATCTCCCCCTGCAAATTTACCTTCTGTTCCTGTCTTTTCTTCACACTAGATGCACTGTCAGAAATACATATAACCAGAATAATCAAATCAACCATGAGAGACATCATACATTGCTCCCCCTGTGACGATACATTACTAAATCTCATAATGTATCCCACATCATTCCTGCAGTCAATCAGAGAAGTAAGCTTCAGAAGCAGATGATTGCAGTAGGGTCAGAATTCCCTATGTTTCTGATTGGTCTTCCTTCTTTTTCCAAATTTGTTTGACCTTCCTAACAGTGTGCTGAAAATTGTCCACTTTCTTAGATCTGTTCAACCTGCATTCCTTTTCTACATGCCCATACTTGTTACAAGAATAACATCTCATATGTTCAGAAAAGTAAGCATAAGAATCATAATGAGTATTTCTAATCTTCCTCCTTTTGCAATCAACTTCTTTATGTCCATACATGTTACATGAGAAACAATATCCCCTGAAGAAACTAGAGTACCTTTCTGAGTAGAACCTGTTTGTTTGTGGCTGAAATGATCTGCTCCAGCAATTTGCTGCAACATGCCCATAGTTATGACATTTAAAACATTCAACGTTCTTGAATGAATTCCTTTGAGAATTCATGATTGTTGGTTGATCTTTTGACTCTTTCAATACTTCATATTTTGCATTGATATCCTTTGATTCTTTAGCACCTCCTTGTGAGCTAGATTCTCCTTTAACAGTTTCATGAAAACCAAGACCAAGTTTGATAGAAGGAGACCTTTGACTACTAAGAATGTTATCCAGAATCTTAGTACTATCTTGAAACCTCAAAAGTCTAACCTTTTCTTCTAATTTACCTTTGAGAATGTTTACCTCAACCTCCAAGTCTTGACATTGCTTTGTCATGCTTTCTTCTTTCCTTCTTCCATCTTCTACTTGATCCTTCAGATTTAGAATCTCTTCTTTCAACCAATTTTAGTTTACTTCACATGTTTGTTGCAGCTCTTCATTCTTCTTCTTCGATGCTTTGAGATCTTCTTTCAGAGATATGTTTTCTGCTTCAAGTCCTGCATTCTTCTTATTTGATTTATCCAGATCTTCTTTGAGGGCGATGATTTCTGTTTCAAGGCCTTCCTTTTCAAACGTTTGTAGAGGTTCCTCAATCTTCTTACTTGATGCTTCAAGATCTACTTGTAGAGAGATGACTGTAGCTTCAAGACCTTCATTCTTCCTCTTTGATTTTTCCAGATCTGTTTTTAGAGAAACGTTTTCTGCTTCAAGTCCTTCATTCTTCTTATTTTCTTCTTCAAGTTCTGCTTGCAGAGAGATGATTCCAGCTTGATATCCTTTACTTCGATTGTATACATCATCGAACATCCTTTTCAGTCTAAATACCAAAGCTTTGTTAGCAGAATCCTTCTCATTAAATTTTCTTTGTTGATCTTTGATAACTTCTTCTAGATCCACAACTTTTCTCTTACTATCTTCATCTTTAATCTTGACAGCTTCGATAGCATATTCTTCACTATCATCACCATTGTTTCCACAACTAAGATCTTTCAAGGGATGACCCCAATCACTATCTGATTCATTTTTGTCAAATTCAGCTATCTCCTTACTTTGAGTAGCCTTCTTCTTTGCCATGAGCACTTGTAGAGCTTGGTCAGAATCTTCTTCATCTTCACTTTCACTATAATAATCCTTGCATATACAATTAAGTAAAATACAAGAGCAACGATCAATACATGTTTCATCTCCTTCAATTTCTGCTATACATGATTTCTGAGGCTTCTTCTTTCCTTGAGTAACCTTCTTCTTTTGCTTCTTTCCCATTGCGACGGATCTCCTTCAAGCGATCAAGCTTCTGCAGAAGGACCACCCTCTGATACCAATTGTTGGGAAAAATACTGAGAGGGGGGGGTGAATCAGTATTTACTGCATATTCAAAACTTTCACTTTTTCTTGCTTCTAAACGCATACGCTACTTTCCTGAACCAGACTTGCGTATATACGCGGATACCCTTTACGAAACTCGCGTATACACAGATATCTATTTATGTCATTAATTCTTCACTTAAATCATTCCTTCATTTATTCATCGGATATTCAATAAGCAGTAAACATGTGCAGTAAGAACAGAATAAATCATCACACATATGCAACACACATGAACACCGGGATTTTTAGGTGGAAACCCAATTCAGGAGAAAACCACCGCTGCCGTTGCTTCAGCCTTCAAAATTTATTATTAAGAAAACTTCTTACAACATATGTCCTTGGCCCTTGAGACTTGACGGCACGCGAGCACCCTGCGCTCGTTTGCAGCCTCTCTGGAAAGAGAGCTCCGACCCCTGCTCTCGTTTACCGGCCTCTCACGGAAGGGAGGCTACGACCCCTTGCTCGTTTACCGGCCTCTCACGGAAGGGGCTACGACCCCGTTGCTCTCGTTTACCCGGCCTCTCTGGAAGGGAGCTACGACCCCACGGCGAAGGCTACAACCTTCAGCACCACCTTGGACCACGTTTCATCAATTTTCACACTAGATCCAACAACTTCAATAGAACACCACTTGCAGGCCACATTTCATCATATTTTCATACTGGACCCTTTCCATACTTTTTAAGCACAAACATACATCACCAACAGATACATATCAACACAGATCAGATAGCAGAAACACAGCAGAACAGATCAGATATTTCATACCCCTTGCTTCAGCAAACCCTAGTTTGCATACGCGCTTTTACTTCACTGATGTCGCGTATATACGCGCTTCCGTCCACACAAACTAGCGTATACCTCAGTGTATATTTTATTGTGCATACGCGCTTTCACTTCAGCGAAGCTGCGTATATACGCGCTTCCTCCGCGGCGAAGTAGCGTATAGATCTTCAATGATTACAGAGCTGCATACTACATCAGATCAGATGTTCAATTCAGATTTACCCTTTTCACTTCAGACAGATGTTTGCCTAGATGTTCGCCTCATCACAGATCTAGGCCTTCCATAAGCAGATCTAGTAGATACAAGTGCATTTCAGATCTAGATCCCCTTCTTCATCATTGGTGCATCATACATTCAGATATATCTTCAAGTGTAACCCTTTCCATTCATATCTACTTCAGAGAGAAGTATTCATTCAAGCTCAGACCTCTTGCACCCACACTCATGTTTTGCACAATGAATTTCTTCTCCTTATATAGGTTTATCCTTTTTCAATACCATGAGCCCCTTTTTCAATACCATGGGCCAAAACAATACCATGAGCCCAAAACTACCTGGACGGGGTCAATTAGGCAGATCATTACCCAATACAATGGGTCAATACCATGGTGGTTACCCCTGGTTTTGCACTTTTTGAGCACTTTAGCCCATACGCGACTTGTCACGTTATTTTCCGCATGCATACGCGACTTCCCCTAGGCCAATCCGCGTATACTTAGAGACATACTCTTTTTCATCATAGAATTAGCACATGCTGAATTCCTTTCTTCATTGCCTTCTGTTCACACTGTAGATACATCATATTTCCTTCATCAAGGACATATTCTATCAAGCACAACTTCATCAAGTAAGTTGTCATCATCTTCATCAAGTGGGTTGCCTTTCAAGGACAACGCTCAGCATCATATTACATCATATCACATCAGATTTACATTATTTACCAAGTCCATCAAATCAAGAATAACTTCATCAGGTGGTTTTCCATCAAGGACAACACATGTCAACAGTCGCATGTCTTCATCTACATTTAGTGGGTTGCCATCAAGGACAACACTCTGCATCATATTTCCAACACCTATTAACATATCACATTAATAAGTTTTCCAAACTGGAATAAAAATGTCTATTTACTTCACAAACATACATGTGTAATAAAGTGTGCTTATCTTTATTATCTACATTTGATTCTAATTAGATTGGCACACACACAAATAATAACTTGATGTATGAATTTCTTCTTGTCTCTTTTGGTTTTGATATAATGACGTGCTTTCCATTTGGGTTGTAATAACCATTGCTTACTGGAGTAGGTTTGGATATTGAACTAGTAATATTTTCCTTTAGCAATTTCTTTCATAACATTCAGACTTCCAAGCAAAGCACCATAGGGTTTCGACCCTCTATTCAAGATTCACAGTTCACCACCTAGATTTTGTTTTCTCTATATTTTTCATATCCACAAACGATACATTATTCGCATTACATGGGCATCCTTAGATTGCAAGGGTGATCATTACGCTACAGTGATGTGTTACAAAGTTATATTTTGCATCAGAGACCATGGTTTCCCTAGATCGCAAAGATCTGCCATTCAAGTCATAAGGTTAATTGAGTCGCAGATGTGTCCAAGACAGACTTGTTTTGAATGCCATAACTAACACTGAGTTATTTTCAAAACCCACGTCTCCCAAACAAATTAGTTCAAACAAGACAGGATTTTTGATTGTTTTCATATGTTGATTTTCTCTAGAGATACCTACAAGCATAAAACAGACATCCAACGAAACCCTCCAAGAAGAATAAACCAAATAACACAAGAACTCCTTTCATATCATAGCAAATATTGAATTCAAACTAGCCATAGGAAAAAAAAAGGTCATGGTTAGTGTCTACTTTAGAGCCGAATTATAAAATTCTCTTCGTTGGGAATTGATTCGCGTTTCATCCACATAGCCGCAAGCATATAGAGCAAAAGGAGAAAAAAATTATTTCATTGAATTGCCCACCGGTCGATTATTTGGTGGAGCCTAGACAGAAACCGTAACATGAATTGTTGAAACTTCACTTCATGGATGCCTTTGAGGATCATAGTAACTTCGCATACATGTGAAGAAATAACGAATTCCATCAGTTTAGTATTTTGGCTCCAACGCATAAATTTGAAAATCAACACAACCACATTATCTACATTTCAGGTGAAGTTGCCATCATGATATCTTAGCATGGGATCATATAGATAGAGATGAATCCATATTATTAACTCCAAATATTTGATGCAATTATGTAGTATACATTTTGAAGAAACCTTATTGAAGATTGTTGGTTACACTGAGGGTTTACAAAAGGATCTGAAAACCACAATCACTAAAGAACTATATAGTACTCTTGCATATGACACATGATTTGATCTCGAAATGTTGATGGTAAAATTATGGTATATGACACATGATGCATAACTATAATGGAACCCTGATGTTACCAGCATAACAAAAACCTTGATGAACTTTGACATTTGAAAGAGCACTCGGCATATGATACATAACCATCATATTACAAATATTTAGTGAAAAATTCTATTGGCTTGCAGTAGCATGATTGATAGCAGATTGGTTTCATGTAAAGGGTTGTTCTGTGCACAGTTACTAATATTCCTTTTAGCTTGATATTGATACCTTAATGTGGAACTTGATATAAGATTTCCTTGTAACCCTGAGATAGTATGCTAGTAGTAGTAATGTTGATACATGAAATGATGAGTGTATAACAATGACATAAGGCTTAACTCTGAAAGGGTAATAGTAGTAGATATGTATAATAGTATGATGGTAGCAACTTGACAACAATGAAAACAACATGGTGTTTTGACCTAACAATGATATTTATCTTGTGATAGCAATAACATTAAGACAGTGATGCTTGAAAAGGTAACGATGATATGATAGATCTATAGTGATGATTGTGACTTAACCATGACATTGATAGCAAAGGTAAGACAGTGGTTATTACAATTGACTGTGATGACAGTACTGAAAATGCCCTGAACTTAGGTGACGGTGGTGATATACTATTGTGATGAATCTGCTAACAACAATGTGAACCTTGCAGTAACAACCTTGTGATGGAGAATCCTTGACTATGAGACAGTGATATGATTGTAGCAGCATATTTGGATAGTGACCTTCTTATAAAAACCATGAATACATGATATGGAGATGTGTGGCAGTGTGATTAATAACAGTGAATATGATGGTGAGTATATCAATGGTAGCATGATAAAAAATAGTTATATGAAGCAACCTCTATAGTTGAGCAAGAGTGGCAGCAGAAGTGAAATCAAATACACAGAACATTAAGATACAATAGTAAGGCAGTGGCAGAAAAGGAATAAGTATAGCAATGGAAGTAGTGGAAGCAGTAAAAGCAGTGGCAAAATTTTGTACAGTGGCAGGTTGATAGAAGCAGGCAGCGGTCAGAAAAAGTGTGACAACAACAGTAGTATGTGCAATAATAACATCAGTGGAAATCAGTGGCAATAGAAGAAAAAATATTGAGTTTATGTGATTGCTTCTTTTTATTGGGTCTAAGAAATATTGAAGTAAAAGTGCATCAAGCATAGAACACCATTGCTATCTAAATTTAACACTACAATAGAACTTCAAACATATCACATTAATAAGTTTTCTAGACTGGAAGATGGATGCCTATTTACTTCACAAACACAGATCTATAATCAAGTGTGCTTATCTTTATTATCTTCATTTGATGCTAATTATATTGGCACACACATAAACAATAACAACTTAACAAGTACTACAATAGAACTTCGAACATATAATTTTTGTGATAGCCAAGGATCTGCCAATTTTATCAATTTAATATAGTCTAGGTGAAACAAAGTACTCCCTAATACAACTGGGATGTGTTATCTAAGCATAAGATCAGACATTCTATTTAGGGGCAAATAATCCTGATGAAATGTTTCTGATATCCAAGACTTCTTGACAACCATCGGTTTAAACTTTATCTTCAACTTGTGAATCTTCCAATATTTCTGATTATTATTTGTTGTCATCCTTAGATGAATTCCAGATGGTGGAACTGAAAATCAACTCTCCTTTTTTCAGATAGAACAACCTTTCCATCTCAACGTTGAAATCCTTTTGAGGGAGTTGTTTTTACCATTAGTGTTCTTGTAGAATTATTTAGCTTTTTGGTAAATTAACATACGTTCCCAACCTTCATATTTTTTCATTAAGAAAAGAGGGAAACCTCCCACTGTAGGTACAGTTTCCTTTCTTGATGTTTAAAATTGGCATCACTGTAGCATCTTCTATGTACTTTACTTCCCTATATAGTTTTGCAACCACTCAAATGATACTACTTACAAAGCAGTGTTATAAAATCCAAATTTCTTTGCCCTTGATTCAAGAATTTGCAGAAAGTGTCATTCAAATTCAAATTCACCATTTTCCACATGTGGATAGAAAACTCTAACCGATTTCCACATGTCAAAAATAGTTTTTTTCGGATCCATACCATCTTCTATAGGAAATCTATTATCTCTGGTTGAGCTACATTTGAACAACAAAACGTTAGAGGGAAGGATTCCAAAATCACTGGCCCTCCTCTGCTCACTTAGAGTACTAGACCTGGGATACACTAAAATCACAGGTCCTATCTCCTTAGTAATCTACACGATGTTGAAGTCTTTGGTTTTCCTATATTTGGCATCCAATAAAGTCGACGGGCAGATTCCTTCTTGTATTTGTAATCAGACAAAGAATCTGGAAGTTCTGGATCTTTCACACAATAAGATACATGGCTACCTGCCTTCCCAGATCGGTAATTGATCTTCTCTCAATGTATTGAATGTAGCAAAAAATATTTTAAAAGGAGATAAACCAGTGGAGCTTGGTAAATTGAACAAACATAAGGTATTGGGTATTAACTACAATAGTTTAAGCGGACATATACCCTTGTCCCTGCAAAATTGCAAAATGTTGGAATCATTGGCTTTGAGTAGAAACAGTATATCAGGAACTATGCCTGAATAGATTGGGGATTTGTTCATGCTCCGCATCCTCATTCTTAGACCAAATAATTTAGAAGGGGGAATAACTATCCAGATTTGCTACCTTCAAAAACTCCAAATTATCAACCTGTTAATGAACCATCTATTAGGTCTCATCCCACAAAATCTTTAAAACATATCAGTAATGACTAATCCATATTTCATAAGGTTTAGGCCCACTAGAATTGGCTCTTCATAGTACTATAGTGATGAAATTTATTTGGTGGAGAAGGGTCATGAATTGGCGTATAAATATGTCGACCTCTAGACTGACACATTTATAGATCTCTCTACAAACAACCTGACTGGTGAGATCCCCAAGGATCTTGGATATCTCAGAGGATTGTAGAATTTGAATATATCCCATGTGGAAAACTATTGAGGAGCTTTGTACAAGACTATAGAGTGTGTACAAGACTATGGAGTGTAATTAAGGTCTTAGAAGGAGAACAAGTAGGAAAACTTAAGTATTTTCCCGCTATAAATTGGGCTAAGCTTTTACAAACCCTATTTAAGGCCTTAATACCTAAATCCTGCAAATTGGGTATGGAAGTGGAAACATTCTCCAACAGAGTAAATTTATTCACAAACCCTACAAACCCTAGATTTGAAATTTATTCTTGTGGTTGGTCAAGGTTCCTTAACTAGGTTTTTAAGGGATTTGGAGGCACTAGAGATCTTGGTCCTACAACTGGTCCATGCATTTAGAAATATTTCAGTGTTTGACATGTTTGAAAAGAGAGAAACGAGAGAAAGGAGGAGAGAACAGGACCTGAGCTTTGGATTTTTTTGCATAAGCACTTAGTTACAGACTCTCCACATCATGAATGCTGAGATAAAATCTTGTTGTCGCACTAACTATGTCAAGATGACGAGGGACAATAGTGAAAATGTGGCTCTGAAATCTCCTCAATCTCCACGCTGCTCGGGACAAAAGTTACGTAGCTTATGGCAATATCCACGCGATTTCACTCTTTCACATAACTTAGCTTCAGCGCATCAGGAGCTCGTGAACTATGGCCGCCTAGGGTTTCTGACAAAACCTTACCACGGTTGAATCACTGGTGTGGCAGGCCCTGTTGCAGCAACATAGTACCTCAAGCTTTGGTTCAGAAGCTCTGACAGGGTACTCATCATGAACATTCAGATGGGGGAGGCCAATGGGCCTCCCCCCACGGGCAACAATGACAGAAATGAAAGGACTGCGTCTGAAACAGTAGAGCAAATGGTGAATCAATTAGTACTGCAATAGGAAACATAAGCTTCGAACAAGGGGAAGGAGAAGGAAGGCACGATGAATGCAGAACATGTGAAGGCGACCTCGTCCACATGCATGCCCATAGCCACCAAGCGACCCAAAATTGACCTACCGAGTCATCGAATCAATGCCAAAATACAGTTTATGAAGGACCATGCTCTCATAGGTAAATTCATTGGCTTCTGGCCAACAGAAAAAGCCTTACAAGGATGGATTGCTTCCAAATGGAAACCAAAAGTACATGTTACCTTACAGTTAGGGCCGAAAGGCTTCTTCAATGCCATATTCAACTGCATCGAAGACAGGAATAGAGTCTTAGATGGCGGCCACTACTTCTTTAATGCAGCGGGTCTGTATCTAAGAGACTGGGTTGAAAGATTCAACCCAGACAAAGAAGACTTCAGCTGGGCGTCGGTCTGGATCAGAATGTACTCTCTGCCTTTGGAATACTGGGATGAAGAATCGCTAAAAGACATTGGAAATGGCCTCATAGAATTCATCAAGATTGCAGAGGAAACAAAGCTCAGAAGATATACCTCTTATGCTCGCATCTGGGTCTACATGCGGCTAGGAAAAGCTCTCACGGACTCGGTAAGTCTATTTCATGATTATTTTGAATGGATTAAGCCCATAGATTATGAGTATGTACCTTTCATATGTAGAAAGTGCCATGCACATGGCCATATTTTCCGTGACTGTCCCATAAATGCCCCATCCAAAACCACATACAACCCAGCAAAATATGACTCAGAAGGATTCACCAAAGTTAACAATCGAAAGAAGCATGCAAAAAAGCCCCCCTCAGCCCCAAAAAACCCCTTACCCACTCCATCAGCACCATCCACAAGTAATAGCTTTGATATTCTATCCCAACAGTCCATGCCTGAAGCAGAACCATCCAAACCTTTTGAACAGTCCACCAAACCATCCACCTCCACTCATGGCACGGAACAAAACACATATTTTCATGAACCACAAGTCACGCCAAAGGCAGTAGACACTACCACCATTCTCAACACGGAGAAAGACTCAGCAATATGGCAAGAAAAAGGAATGGACATCGACAGCTTCCTATTAGATCTCGCCAAGATCAATAGTGCAATGCCTGAAAGCAGCCAAAGGGTTTACATGGAGGAAGATCCAGAGAATTCTGACATAGAAGATCTTGACATTATCAGTCTTGAACAAACTTGCCAGAAGAAAGAGTTTGACAAAATCTCGAAGAGGCAACTTGAGAACTTGGAAGTAGTTCTTTCAAGAGCAAATCAACAGAGAACCTTAGGCATTCAGCCAGGCAGCAGCTAGGATGGGAAAAACCTCAATAAAGATACCAAGAAAAGGGGCAGAAAAATATATCTGCAAAGAACAATCATTGTAGGGGAAATCCTGGTGGAGTCAGGAAGATATTCTAAGTTTACGAAGTATCACAGTCTGATATCCACTAGTCAATCATGAAGCTCATCTCATGGAATGTAAGAGGGCTCAATAGCCCCGAGAAATATAGAATGATAAAGAACATGATACAGCATGAAAAACCACAATTTTTTCTCATACAAGAAACAAAATGCAACAACACTACATTAGGCTCCATTATTTCTAGAGCGTGGCCAGTATGTCAATCAGTGGCAGTTGATGCGTCAGGAGCTTCGGGAGGACTTGCCATCGCATGGAATCCGCAAGCCATCTCTCTCATGGACTTTCATGCTGCCCACTATCTCATACAGGCCGCTTTTCACATCATAGGAACCAATATACATGGTCATTTGACAATATATTTTCCTCACGACTCCTTGCAAAAGATTGCGCTTTTAAACACATTATAAGCTCTCATTTCTGATCGAAATCACCCACTATGGATAACAGGTGGGGATTTCAACATGACCACTAAATTGGAAGAGAAAAAAGACGGCAGAGTCAAATTGGATAATGAAAGCAGTCATTTTAGAGACTACATACAAAACAACTGGCTGATATATTTACCATACAATAATGGCATTTATACCTGGAATAACAGAAGATCAGGATCACAGCAAATTGCATCTCGGTTGGATCGATTTCTCATTTCAGATAATTCCATTCACCTGGGTGGAGATATCACAGCCTCAATCTTACCACTATCAGGCTCAGATCATTGGCCAATCTCTCTACAATGGCAACGACTGGGTGATTCCACCAGAAGACCTTTCCGATTCGAAGCCTTTTGGCTTTCACATCCAGACTTCAAAAATATGGTCAAAATAGCCTGGGAAATCTTCATCCCTCCGGAAGGATCAATCATGTACCAATTCCAACAATGCCTAAAGCATCTAAAACGACTAATCAAACATTGGAATCATTCCACCTTCGGAAATATTTTTCAGGCTCAAAAAACTCTTGAACAAAATATGAAGGAGCTACAGCAGTGAATTATTGAGGAAGGGAGAATGGATACACTAGCTAATCAGGAACAAGACTTGACTACTCAGCTAGAAGACAGGAGGAAGAAAGAGGAAGTGCTATGGAAGCAAAAATCAAGAATCTGATGGTTGAGAGAGGGGGAGAGAAACACTAAATTCTTTCACTAGACCACCATTCAGAGAAGAATGCACAATAACATAGAACAAATTGAGAACCAGCAAGGCAAAATATTGGAGGAACATGAATATATTGAAAGAGAAATCCTCAATCACTTTCAATCTATTCATCAAGAGCCTCCAGTGAATCGGCAACCAGCCATCAAAAGAATTTTTCAGCATGTGCCAAAAATAATCACTGAAGAGAAAAACCAACTACTTCTCCAATCGATCACTCTAATGGAAGTTGATACTGCAATGGCTCAATTGAAAGATGGGAAAGTCCCTGGACCCGATGGATTTACATCCAATTTCTTCCATCACTTCTGGGATCTCGTCAAACTAGAAGTATGGAAAGTCGTGGAGGAGTCTAGAACTATGCCCTGGCTGCTTCCTTCGCTAAATGCAACATTCATAGCCCTCATTCCCAAAGAATATCAACCCAACACTCCGGATAAGTTTCGGCCCATCACCCTATGCAATGTAATCTACAAAGTAATTTCGAAAGTCACTGTAAATATACTCAAGTCGTTGCTTCCCCTGCTAATTTCGCAAGAACAATCAGGATATGTGGAGGGACGTCAAATCCTAGATGGCATAATTCTGACGCATGAGATCATTCACTCTCTAAAGCACAAAAAACAAGCAGGTATGCTTCTCAAAATTGACTTATCAAAAGCTTTTGACAAATTAAGTTGGACATATATAAAACAAATGCTCACAGCATATGGTTACAGCCCTACATGGGTTAGATGGGTGATGAATCTTATTTCCTCTACTTTCTTCTCCATCCTTGTTAATGGCATTCCTTCTTGCCCATTCTCCCCCTCTAGAGGTATTCGTTAAGGGGATCCCCTATCACCGTTCATCTTTGTTCTCATGGAGGAAGGCTTAGGACATCTCTTAAAGCATGCTCTCCACTCTCAAAACCTTAGAGGCATCTCAGTGCACGGATCCCCTGCCACCACTCATCAACAATTCATGGATGATAATATGTTGTTTGGGCACCCCTCAGTCCAAGAAGCGTCTACTCTTAAATCCCTATTAGATACCTTCTTTGAGGCCTCCGGAACTACCATTAACACTGTCAAATCTCAGATCTTCTTTTTTCATACACCCACGGTATCCCAAATAAATATAGCTAGAATCTTGGGCTTCACTATAGCCAAACTACCCTCCAAATACTTGGGCACACCTTTGATTGACTCAGCCATCAAGCATACATCTTGGCAACTTCTCCTCGAAAAACTTGAAAGCTGCCTCTCTTCATGGACATATATTACTCTTAATATGGCTAGTCGGCTTGTGCTCACCAAAGCGGTACTTCAATCTATGCCTCTATACCTTTTCTCGGTGCTTGCAATGCCAAAGTGGGTACTTAAGAAGATCAAGGACATACAACTCAATTTTCTATGGGGGTCCCAGGATATAATCACAAATGGGCATTAGTCAAATGGACAACATTCTGCACACCAAAAAAGCAAGGAGGCCTTGGGCTACGGGATCCACAACATAGTAATACAGTGATGGGAATGAAAATATGGTGGAAATGGCTATCATCTCCACACACTCCTTGGGCCAAATTATGGATAGAAAAATATGCAAATAATTGACCACCGGAAGAATTGATCAGACTCACAAATAATAATTTCGGTTCTCTCATTTGGAATGCAGCAAGACAGCACAGGGATATGCTACAACAACACATTTTTTGGGATATTAGAGACGGTGGTACATCTAGGTTCTGGGTTGACTCAATATGGAAACAACAACCCAACCTCTTAGAAACCTTCAACCCCAGAACCTTGGGGAATATGCTATTCATCACAATGAAACAGTTTCTCAATTATGGACTCAGCATATCAATCAGGGATACAAACAATGGACAAAGGAAGAATAGATTGCTCTGCAGGAACAGGAGGACCTACAAAAAGCAATAGACATAGAGCTCAACAATCTAAAAATCAGATACTCAAATCAAAAGGACATTCTAAGATAGGGATACACCCCGTGAGGTATCTTCACAACCAAGGAGGCATACGGATTGATGATTCAAATGCAGGAACATGTGGATCCTTTATTGGAACAGATGTGGATCCCTGGAATCTGGCCCAAAGTTTCCACCTTCATCTGGTTGCTCAGCCATAGAAGAATCCTCACTTGGGATAATCTCATAAAACGAGGATTCCACGGACCCTCACGCTGCCCCAACTACAATCAGCAAAATGAAACCATTCAGCACCTTATGGATTCATGCACCTTAGCCACTAAACTATGGGAAAAACTCAGCTTCAGGTGCCAAAGAACATGCAGAGTTTTAGAGGATAATATCAGCACCATACGCAACTGGCTCCCCACTCCATACAATAGTAAGATTTTGAATTCTCTTTGGAAAATCCTCCTGGGTCTACTTCTTTGGACAATATGGAAGGAAAGAAATAAACAAATTTTCAAAAATAAAAGTACTCCCCTAGATACCTTATGGAGTAATTTCTGCCAGAATATTCAAGAAACACTGACTCTTCAGACATGGCAGGCAGAATATTTCCCCACTGAAGCACAGGAAAAGAATATTCTAGAAAATTGGCACATCTTCCTTCCCGCTGTCCAGGATGATCCCCACATCTCCCCCACCACGCCATGCTCTCTCACTTAGTGGAATCCCCCACCACCGGGTTTAACTAAATTAAACTTTGATGGAGCCTCAAAAGGCAATCCGGGAAAAGCTGGCTATGGAGGCATATTCAGAAATCATGAAGGCATTCCTTTTCTCATTTACTATGGATCCATTGGCTGGGATACGAATAATTCAGCAAAAATAGAAGGGTTGTGGCAAGGACTCAGCTTAGCACATCAATATAATTTCTACCCTGTTATAATTGAAGGGGATTCCCAAATCCTCATCAACATGGCCAATCAAATACAAATGGGGACCCCAGCCTGCAAAGTAGCAACTACCTGGCGAATAGCGGCTTGCTTAGAAATCATTGAACAATGGCTAAGAGACGGGAGAGCTATCACCTTCACTCATGTCAGAAGGGGTGGCAATAAGATTGCTGACATATTAGCAAACATAGGGGTATACAAAGATCAAGTGTTGGAAGCAGGATCCCTTACCATCCTCAATGATAGTACTCAACTCCAGGAATGCACTGCACTGGTGCACAAAGAAGCAAAACCCCTGGATGCGGGTGTTTTCCAAAGTTAATAATATAGTGGAGGTTTGGGGTGGAAAGTGGTGCAGCCACTCTGCTGCCCGTAATCTCACACTTATGAACTCTCATAAATGGTATTCAATGCGGCACTTGGTTCGATTCATCACCGCCATTTTGCATTATCATTCCATTATGGCTCCCTCCGAAGCCTTCAGACATGCATTCCTGAATGTTCTGGCTCCTCTGCCTCTGCAATGTCAATGCCCCCAGGTGGTTATGAAGCCAAGTCTTTGCACTGCAACTAGTAGGCGCTGCCCAATTCTCTGCTACATAGAGTTTGGGCCAGGCATTCACTATACACAGAGCATCTACTACAATCTATTCCTGAATTCTGCTTCTCCTGATACTTGGAGTGACCAATTATTCACCATTCCCATTCCTCATAATTAGTCCCTCTCTCCCGGTGAAGCCATGCCCAGGGTGCGTCAACGGATGCGCTGTAGACGAGGCATCAGCAGAGGGAGAATGCCTCACTCCTCGCCCTCACCTGATTCGAACTCTACTTCTTCGCCCTCATCTGATTACTTCTCGCCTCGCTACCCAGACACATGTAGCGGCAGAGGACGCACTCGCATTTCTAGCTTTCAGCCCTAGCACTCTGGTCCTACTACGGCTACCTTCCCGTCTAGCTCTCAACCTTCCCATTACACAGCTCAATTTACCTAGCAATGTACCATGGACAGACCCACTATCAAAGCCACTATAACCGTCATGTTCTAGGAGGAGAAGCAAGACATATCACAGGGCGAGCCTCTTGAATAACCTCACACCAGCGTTACGGCGAAGCACAACCCAACTCAAGGTGAGCCTTCTGCTAGAAAATGCAAGCGGATTCATATTGACAAAGGCAGCGCAAATGCAGGAAATGTAGAGCAGACACGGGACCATCTGGATAAGGTTACTGGCGTTGAACGGGAGAAGGATGACACGGGTGCAATGCAAGCCGAAAAGGATGACTTTGACGCCTACAGTTGCTGAATTCTTGAATAACACCCAACTACACCAAATGATAGCTAAACTTGCAAGCCTCTTTAGGAATCAGGTTCACAGATTCCAATCATTTGGGTGCATTTCAGTTTTTTTGAAGAATTTAGATAGTTTTAAAATGGTTGTAAATAGAACAACAATTTTTGATCCTAGGCTGGTTTCCTATTTCCTATTATGTGGCTACAGAAATATTTTTGGACTAGACCGATTTCCATTATGGGCAATCTTAATATGTTTTGAAGTTATATGCCATGAAATTTGGTTGAGAACTACTGAGGCCATGGACTCATTGTACCATTTTGTTGCCAGTAATAGATTTTGTAATTTAAAAAAAAAAATATATATATCCACCCTCGTTTCTCCATTTTTTCCCTTTTCAAGTTAAGGGTTCCAATGTAACACGCTATTGTGGCTTATGAAACTTCACACTACTCCTCCATTTTTTTCCCTTAGTTATGGGCCTCACCATGGAGGAATCTCCAAGGATGCTCTCTCCAATCCCTTGATTATGCGGCTCCTTACAGGAAACAACACGTGGCCTGTGGAAATCTCCACGCTTTCTCTGTTTTCCCTTTGCTATGGGCTTCCACCGAATCAATTGAGCAAGTTAGCAACTAGTTTTCTCGGGTTCCCGCTGATCAATTGAGCAAGTAGAAACCAGTTTTCGGGCTCTCGCCAAATCAATTGAGCAAGTTAGAAACCAGTTTTCGGGCTCCCGCTGGATCAACTAAGCGAGTAGCATTTTTTCAAAGGGTTATAAAGAAACTTGAGTGTATTGCACAAATTATTGAACAACTATAAGAAAATACATGTAAACGACTTGAAAAATAGTTTGAAACAAAACAAATTTTGATCGTGCAAAATATATAAAGGTTGTTAGAGTGGCAATGAATTAGATTTTTCATGTTGCATTTTTTATATTTATTACTATTATGACAAAGGTTAATGCATATTTAATATTAAGATTTATGTGTAAGGAGTGAAAATATAGTTAGGAGGATGATTTTCTTTCTTATTTTCATCATTAAAGTTTAGAGTGACATAAGATCCATAATCATCAATAAAGGAAATATATGTAATATCACATAGTAGTGTGAGAGATCATGTTGGGATGAAGATATTTTTTACAAATGGTGGTGTGCCTATTATTTTGCATCATTTTCATTAATGGTTTTTTTACCGGGATTTTATTTATATTTTCACCTATGGAATGGTAAGTTTATATTTTTAGCACAAGACAAACTAGATAAAGTGATGAGTGACATTGATTTTCATCATCTATAGTTCAAGAAATATATCACAAAAATGGTCATTTTCATAGTTCATGTAATATATCACAAAAAATGCCATTTGCATGTTCACCCACTTCTTTAATGATTTTGCATAGAAAAACATAAGATATTGACAATTGGTTGCCATAATATCTATGTAAAGGATCTATTATACATGTAAATATGTAGGTCATTTTTAAAGACCTAACTATATGGAAGAGCCTATTTTCCTTCAAGCCTAAGATATTTATTGAAGAAAATGTTGATATGGATGCCCATGACTATGGACTACTTCCATTTGGTACAAGATGTAATATCTACACTATTGAAAAATTGTGTGTTAATTTATTTTAGTCTATGTTGGGATACATGTTTCATCATATCATAGGAGAAACTCCTAAGAAAATGAGGGTAGAAGGCAGAGATCTCACACCAAGTCCAAGGTTTGTTAATTTCATGGTCTCTCATTTGGATTCCATTTCCATTCCTCAATTGCATACTCATATTAATAAATGAAAACCACTAAACTAACATGATAATGTATTTGGAATTTACTTGCAAAAAAAAAACTTCTGGTTTGCCCTTTTTTCATAATGAAAGTAGATTTCTTTCTCTAGACTAGCCCGACTTAACCAAAAAATAAATGTATAATTTCAATGAAAATATGATAATAGCCAACCTCAATTTAATTTTTTCTCTTTATATGGTGTCACTTGTGTAATTTGAATTGATATATTAAATTTATTGGAGTGTCTTTACTAATCCTAATAGGTAGAACTAGTGGATTGCAATTCCAATATGAACAAATATCATTCCACTATGGAGATTTAAATATTTATAAGTCATTAGTAAAACTTAGTGTTTGATATGTTTCTCAAGAAAGGAACCTATTGGAAAAAATGGAAAAACAAAATGCATTGAGGTATAAAACAATTTCCATGCACACCATAGAACTAAGCTACTTCAATAATATTTGTCCTCATGTCATTGATAAAATTTCTCCTTATTAACTAATTGATATTGTGATTGTTAACTTATTTGATAAATTGGAATATATCAACCACTAATTATACATGTTTTTTATTTCAATGTTTTTAATAATAAAGTGTCAAAGGTTTAGTTAAGAGCTAGTAGCAGTAAGGATTAATTCAATTGGTAAATGCTCTTGCAAAAGAGTTCATAGAGATCTCGATACAAAATCTTATTAATTATTTTAGGGTTACTAGTTGGTATTTTAGTTTCTAGTTACTATTGTGCTCCATTTTAAGACAAAGAAAGGTAAACCTATGGGGATTGAAAATGTACCAGCCTCCCTTAGAACTTTTAATACAATTGTGAGTGAGGGAAAATATTCTTTGAAAAATGAAATAAACAATAGTTCATTTACTAAGTAATAGAAAAATATTAATGATATATAAGAAATATATGATAAATATAATGGAGCAATGTGTAACACCCAA
This sequence comes from Pinus albicaulis, assembly GCA_034641835.2. Lineage (NCBI taxonomy): Eukaryota > Viridiplantae > Streptophyta > Pinopsida > Pinales > Pinaceae > Pinus > Pinus albicaulis. The sequence goes on along the minus strand of CM076575.1, from coordinate 545,418,036 downwards.
TCCCCAACTATTTTATGTTATGATTAGTTATTATCCTACCTACTAAAAGATTGATTTCTTGGTAATTTCTTGTTGGTATTATTAGTATACATACAAGGTATGTGTATGTTATCTACATACACATAACTCACATGGATACGTTAGTATTCTATGGCCTATTATGCTAGAATATTGATTAATGATTAAGGTTATGATTAGCGTTAAGATTGATTAAGCTTGATTATGTTTTTAACTATAATCTTATGAATAATTTAATATTAAATTAATTTTGGCCCTCTCATGAATATTTACCTTGATTAAATAACTAAAATTGTTTGATTATTTATTATGTAGTAATTCTTATTAGTTGGTGGGGGGGAGATAATTTCAGTTATGAGAGTTAAAGAATGGGTATGTGAACCATTAATGGGGAATAAATATTTTGGGAAGGAGAGGGAATAAGTCTTGGAAGGAGAGTATGGCGAGAAGGGACTCTGGTCATTTTTTCATATTTGGGTTTGTTGAAGTTTTGGGGAGAGAGGAGAGGAAAAAAGTTGAAAATTTTTGGATACTGGATTCTCTAAGGAGGCTAAGAGAGGTGATAGGAACTTGATGATCTGAGCACACGGTTTGAAAACACTATGGGTGGAAATTAGGGCTTGGGTACAGAGGGTTAGGGAATTTGTAGAGGTTCCCTTCGGCTAGGATTTCGGAAAGGTTGTTCCTAGTTGGTTGCGTCACAAATTTAGTTAGGTGGGCCACGAATCTCCGCCTCAATAGTTTCATGTACCAATGCATTGAGTAATGGCATGTCACCGCCCTATTTTCCTTGTATTAAGTGACATCATAATAAATAGATGCAAATTTCAATTGTACAGCTGACACCGCTGGCACTCTGTAATCCTACCTATATCTTCACCAAAGTAGATAACATTACCAAAAAATACCTTCTGTAGTAGTGTCTGAAAAAACCTTGATAAAATATGTAAATAAGGAAAATTAATGTCACTTATAAATTATAGACCCCACTCGATGTAGATCATCACCAGCTCAATCCACTAGGACACCCCTTCAAATACAATAGATTTTCGAATCATCGCTGAGCAATATCCTTCAGAAAATCTGATCAAGAACACAATCGACAAAGATATTCAATGACAACGCAAACCATTAATGGATTTTCCCTCATATAATTAATGAAAAACTTGGAAAATAAATACCCCCCTAGACCAATTAATGACCCCAAGAGACTCCTTTGTGATCAAGTTCAAAATTAAAATATGTTGCCAACTCCACCAACCAAAATGAATGCACTTACATAGCAGTAAAGATCCTTGGAAATCCCCTGATTAACCAATCCCAAACCAAATAGGAGCATGAAGATCCACAGTAGCAAAGGTTCGAAAGAAATACCACATAAAACAACCAGCTAGTGCATCTCAAATAGACCATAAAGAAGCCCAACTGGTAGTAGCTAAGATCCTCGGAAATCCCCTGATCGACCAATCCCAAACTAGAGAAGGAGAAATAATATCCATAGGAGAAAAGGTTCAGAATAAAGACCACGTAAAAAACCAGCCAGTGCGTCTCAAATAGACCACAGAGTAAACCAATAGCTAGAGTGGAAAACAAATTGTTATTAGTGTACTTTGAAACAAAAAACTAGTAGAGATACTTGAGATCATCCAGAAGCAACATAAAAACTGACTCTAGCTCAGATAATTATGCTTAGAGACATTGCACCCAAAAACACCAGTAACTGCACCAGCGAAGGCTACATTTAATCCATCAACCTCCACACCTCCAGCCAAAATTACCACCCTTGTGAATTTTGTGACTAATTCTTCCATAATCCAATCTTTTATCCTCAGTGTTTTCTTCTCAAAAAAGTTGTCGTAGATATTTTGAAGTGGGAATATTGTCTGCTAACAGATATTCTGTAATGTTCATCCACCATCCTTGTCAAAATTATGGTATATATTTGCAACTACTCATGAATTTTTAATCAAAATCACAACATAGACCAACTCTTCTGCTCTGCGAAAGTTACTTCACAATTTAGAACAAAAATTTCAGACATGCAATAATAAATAACACACATGCACACAATATTTTTCTTGGGGAAAGAAATCTGCTAAAAAATCCAATGTCTTCTTGCATTAATCTGATGAATAGAGATGAATGGAAATCTGGTCATATGTTCACAAGATACATGAGTGAACCCACTAGCTACCTATAAATGGTAGCATCAACTCCCTCACCTAAAGCGGCATCCTCCTTCCTCTAGTTTCTCACTAGAGGTGTCTCCATGGGTTTACAACTCTCCATGTAGAATCTTTACAGTATCTCATTTGTATACTTTCCTTGAGACACAAACAGTTCCCCATCGCCTTTCCATACTTCCCACCCAAGGAAGTAGTGCATGAGACCCATGTCCTTCATTTCAAATACCCTTGCAAGGTCCTCCTTGCAAGATCTCATCAACTACTAATCACTAGTTAAAATCAAATTATCAACACATAAGGTAATAATAAGGAGTTTACCTTATACCCAGATGTGATAGAGGTTTTCATCTGCTTCACTTATGGTCAAGCCCATACTAGTGATATAGTTATCGATCTTGGTGTACCAAGCACGAGGTACTTGTTTGAGACTGTACAATGCTTGTTTGAGTCTGCACACATGAGACTCCCGATCAAATACCTCAAGAACTTTTGGTTGCTCGATGTACACCTCCTCCTCAATAACCCCATTGAGATATGTTGTTTTTACATCCATCATGTGGATCTTCCACCCCATCTGCATAGCCAGAGAAAGAATTGATCTAATGGATGAGTACCTTGCTATATGAGAAAAGGTCTCCTCATAGTCAATATCCTCAACTCGATAGTACCCCTTGGCCACAAATTTGGCCTTATACTTCTCTATGCTTCTGTCTGCTAATGGCTTCACCTTGAAGATCCATCTCAAACTCACTCTTGATTTATATGATGGTCTTGGGACCACTTCCAAAACGTTTTTCTTTACAATGGATTCGTATTCCTCCACCATTGCATCAACCCATATAGGTTGCTCTATTTATTCCTCTAAATAGGATGGCTTAGTCTCTATAAACTCAGCCATAAGAGCCATGTAGCCAGTGTACCTCTCAGGCGACCTCATTTTCCTGCACAAATTTTAAAGAGCTCCAACATTCTCCCTCACATCCTGCACAATTATATCATCTTCCCTGGTTCTTTTACATCCCTTCACACAACTATCATTATGAGGGATGGAAATTACACACGGTAGTTGTGTGGAGTTTCTGTGTAACCCATAAATGCAACTTATTTGTTTTTTTAGTTCTCCAACCATGAAAGTGCAAGCACCAATGCTTGGAGATGACCTAGAATGGATTGACTGATATTGAATAACTAAGGGAATAAGGTGCCATGGAGGAAGCACGTGTATTAAAGAGGGAAAAATAGGATTTTAATCAAATTGCAATAATTAAGAAGTGGTCAATGAATAGAACGAAGGGGATTCATCACAATAGGTTGGTAATGAAAATGGGTATTAGTGAGGATGGAAACATAAAGGTGCAAGTAAAAGAGTTCAAAAGGTTTAAAAGGTGTTAAGAGAATACCAAACATTTGTTTAAATAAGGGGATTTAATAATTGGAAAGAGCTGGGAGAGAAGAATAGATGGGGAGAATATGTCTACAAATTTGGAAGAGAAAAAAGAAGTGATGGCACAAGGAGGTAAGCACGTTTAGTTAATGGATCATGATTTTCTAAAAGGAAGCCTTGGTTTGTAAGGTATTGATTAGCCTATGGAGAGAGATATCATCACATAGAAAGAAGAGGAAGAAACACTTAATAATATGTTCTAATTGTTTGAGCTAGAGGAAGGTCAAGTGGTATACATGATATATCCTAAGAAAAGTGGATCCAATCCAAACCAACCACCCCATGAATTTTAAAAGCCTAGAGGTAATCCCAAATTTTTATTCTAAATTTGACTTGAAAGCACATTTTCTTAGTGGTTTGGGATATAGTATTAGTGAAAACAAAATTAAGGTGGGAATAAAAGTAGAAGTGGCATATGTTATGTTTGAATTTTGGTTCAAGTGGGGGAGTAGGCCTGATTATTCAAACATGTCCATAAGTTTTTTTTGGTGAACAACCCAACCAACGATATGGTTATAGTAGTTCCAAGAACTTTATGAAGGGTGATGGTGATGAAAAATCGCATCGATTCTTATGTGGATTCATTTGGAGGGTGAAAAGGATTGTAGTGCTAGTTTCTAAGTTGACAAAGTTCCTAACCACATTGTGGGGGAATCTTCTCTAATGATGCACGAAGTTCATATAGATTTATCCCTAGGGTGTAGCTAAGGCCTTAGACGCATTAAAGGTGCTATTTATATCTAATTTATAGAGGCTAAACATTGAACAACAAAAAATCACTAAGCTGAAGGAGATTAAGAAAATGGTTGGAGAAATTTCTCACGAGTATGATGAAAAATTACAAAACTTGATCAAAAAACTCTCCTATACTCTCCATGAAACTCAACACAAAGAATGATCCATTCAAGTTTGTTTCTCTTTAATAATGTACCATTAATGCAATAGTCATGGGTGACATAGAGGGATGCCTTCTCTTAGGCCATAAGGATATAATCATGTAGGGTGAACATCCATTTTACTAAAAAAATTCATGCTTGGTAGGATCTAAGAGAGAATTATGTAAGGATTTCCTTCTAGGTAAAGGACATTGGTATTACTATTGTTAAAGGGGGTGGCCTACAAGGATACATTGGTAGCTATTGATGCAAGAGCATAATTTCAACAATTTATTCAAAATTTGTATTTGTCCTCCAAAAGGTCTTAGAGATTTATAGAAGAGGAATTTGGTTTTCTTGTTTCCCTATAATTTTTTAGAATTTCTAATTTCATATTTAGGATAGGAAATTTTAGTAATTTTAGGTATAATTTAAGATGTTGTTTGATTTTTAAGGCCTCCTAGTCGTTAGGAAAGTTGAGTCTTATGATTAGGATTACTTGTGGCATCCTATGTATTTTTCAAACTCCAATACACCAAGGCAAATACGTGGAGGATATTTGGGGGAAATGTGATTTTCCATAAAATGTAGATCAGATTTGGGGACCTTGTAGCTCTTTTCCTTTGACCCTACTAGTTCTTAGAGGTTGTATATGGAGCATTTAGCAGGAAAAAGCATAATATTCCCAATAATATTAGTTTTGGAACACCTACGGTTTGGGAGAAGGATAAATGGTTCTAGGAATTAAGGGTTTTAAGGGTTTAGGAGCAAGCGGTTAAGGATAAAGGGTAAAGGGTTAGGGTTTATGGGGTTTAAGGGTTAGGGGGTCAAGGTATAGGGGCTCTAAGGGTTATAGGTTAATGGTTTAGAGGTTAATGGCTTCGTGGTTAATGGATTTAGTGGTTAACGATTAACCATCAAGGGCTTACATGTCAAAATATTTAGGGGTTAAGTGACTAAGGTTTATGGTATTTAGGTCTCAACAGGTTAAGGGGTTAGGGGATAATGATTTTATGGGCTAGGGTTTATGGGTTAAGGGTCAAGGTTTAATAGGATATGGGATTAGGGTTTACAGGGTTCAAGGATTCTAAGTTAGGGGTTAGGGGTTAGTGGCTTTGGGTTTAAGGGATCAAGGGATTAATTTCTTATGAGTTATGAGTGTAGGGGTTAAGGGATTGTGGCTTTTGGGTTAAAGGTATAGGTACTTTATTGGTTATGTGTTAAGTGCATATGGATTGTGATAATGTGGCCCCTAATCCCCTTGTCACAACTATTGGGGGTTCCCCTATCAATTTCTCTCATTTCCTTGCCTATAGGTCCCCTAGCCCCTATGCCTTACTTATTGTTCTCTAATGTTAGGATTATAGATCTCAGTAAACCATGCTCTAACCTCTCACTTCTACCCATCCATGCTACACTTATGTCCCCTTGCCCCTTTCAATACACCAAAATATCCCCCTCCCCCAAAATTCATGAGAATTGAACATTTGGAGGTGATCATTTAATAATAACTTCACAACTAATTCATTTATAATGGTGTCTTGGAGCTATTAGATGCCATTTAATTGAGCTACAGTGATAGGTGAGAGTTATGCATAACTCACTAAAGGTGTATCAAGAGGCTATTAGTCTATTGGCTATATAATTTGAATTTTTTTATTTGTAACTTAGCGAAATGCAAAAGATTTGGAGATAATCTCCATTCTTCTTCTTTCACCGGGCCATGTAAAATAAATGAGGCAAATAGTCTCAACCCCTTGGAGAAGGAAAGTTGGGAACAATAATTAGCAGGAACAAACAAAGAATCCAATGAGTTAAGCTTAGAGGCTTCTCCCTTTATAAACAAGCATCCATAAGCTTGTTAGAGTTAGTATGAATCTTTACTAGAAGTGGAGTAGTCTTCACATCACAACCCACATCCAATAGAAAGGTAGCAACCCCTATAATAAAAATGATGTCTCCAAACAAGGTGCAGTTAATACCAATATTATCATCTTATGAATCTATTACAATATGATTTGGAAAGTACGTTTCCATAAATGTGTGAAAGAAAAAATCAATTTGGTTAGCAAAAGGAAGTCTTTTTGAAGACCTCAAGAAACCCCCTTGAAGGAGACAAGAAGGGTTTGAAGCCATAGAATACAAGTTGATCTATGAACCCTATTTCTGATGTGTTATGTGCATGTGTTTGTTCACTCAGTTTGACATGTATAGACAATATACGAAGCCTTTTTTTTCCACGTATCATCTTCATTAGATATCATTTTGCTAAGAATGAAGTGTCTGGATTAGAGTTAAAGTTGCTATTTTAGTTTGTTGTCTTTTTTTGTCTTTTAGAGCACGAATCTTTCTGGTCTACTGTGCTAATGTAGTTTGGCTTTCAAATATTAAAGGAATATGTGAGCTAATATAATACCATATTGTAATCTTTGAAATAACATGATGAACTATTTAGCACAATTTATGGTGTTGGATTGATTTAGATGTTTATTTTTGGATGGATGGATTTACATCTCTTTAGCCAATAGACAAAACTCATTAAGCATTGTTGCAAGTATTTTATTGACATGTTGAAGTGTCATTGAGACTTAGAGGTATAAGATTTAGACTTGTATGTTGTCATCTATCTGGGTGTGATGATACCTTGTGTAGGTAGGAAAATTTTCCATTTTTTTAACTCTTGGATATATTCTATACACTCTTGAGGTAATTTCAACCTTTTAAATAAAATTATAAACAAATGTACATTCATGCGATAATTACTAGTTGATTTGGGGGTGACTCAACAAATTGTAGCATGTTGGCTTGTTGAATTTGATAGTAAATTAGGGTTTGATAAATTTGTAAGCTTCAGTGGGATTTATTGCAGTTGTATGTGTTTTAGAGAAGCTAGTTTGGAGTGGTGGTTGTGCCTCCTTTATTGAATTTGATTTCTTTGGTTCTTCTTCTTGTGCATTCTCACTGTGGTATCTTCTCGTTTGCAAATATTTTCTTATTTTTTACAGAAAAATTTCTTGTTGCATCCTTGAAAAAGTTGCACAATTGTCCTCATGTATCTTTGCAATACCTTGAGTTGTCTCACTTATTTCAATTGGGCTGGAATTTTCCACCTCAAGAGGGTTGTTAGTTGTTATCTAACTAAATTGTTACGAAATTTTCTCTTTTTTTATTTATTTATTTTTTCTTCAAGGAGATATTTCCTTTAAACTCTAGAAGAAGCATTGCAAGTGGCCTGATTATAGCAGTCATCAGAAGATGTATGTGATCATGGGCAAGAAAATCCTTAGAGGGTGAAAATTGGGTATGTTATACCTATGGAAAAATTTGGCTAACATCCAATTAGATATGTTATATTTAGTTCACAATTAGGAGATCGCAAACCATACTGTTGCACATAAAAATTCACTACTCCTCAAATATCAGGGTAAGTGCAAGAGTATTTATTAAATATTTTTTAGTCACATGATAAAACTATCCCACAACTCTACAGTAGAGAGGCCAACATGGAACAACAAGCTTAAAATCGATCGATGCACTCACTTTCATGGGAAGTTCATCAACATTTTTATTTTCTTATATAATGCATTTTTATCCACATCTAGAGATCACATGAAAATGGTATTCACAATAAATTTTTCTAGGTGAAGTAATTAATTTTTCCTACAAGATCAGGTTACGTAGCTATAATGTCTCATTTTTTTTTTTTTCATACATCCGACCGGAAACATATCTTGCAGGAATTTTGAACGAAATCCCACTCAAATTATCAGAGAATCTCCAGGTGATCTCATTAAAAAATATTTTTCTCCTTATATGTTTATCATTATTTCTCTTCATTGTGTTTTATATGCAAATTCATTTCAATTCATTCATATCAAATATCCTTTGTCTCGTGGTTCCAATTTAAAGGTCAAGTTCTCAACATTATTTGTTGTTCTTTATTTGGAAAGTGCTTATGATTTGAAGAGGTTGCAAGAGATGGGAATCTCAAATAGTTTTTGATCGGGCTACGCAAGTTTTATAGGTAGAATGTGCGGCTTCAATCTCTGATGTCTCAAATTTGGTCGCGCATTTAGGAGCTAGAATGGTCATCCTTCCCCCACATTTATCATGAGCTCAATCAACTAGCAGATAAGCTCTCTGAGGAGGCATTCAAGTATCCAGCTAATGAACTATCAGCAAGATCAAGGTTATGGCACACCCAAAAAAAGGAAACTCGCAAAATTTGACCTAAAAAAACCCTTACTCCTGAAGCTGACAACTTGTCTCCCTCAAGGACCACTGCCTTCTCCTTCATCAGGAAATACTTCCTCAACAACTCACTCAACTGCATCATTTTTATACCCCTAACAATCTATTTATGTTATTGTGCCCATAACATTTTTTGAATAATCTGATGTTTCATATCGGTGAATGTCAAATGCCAATTTACTATTTGAAAACCAATTTTCATCCCTTGTACCTAATGATCCTTCTTCATTGAATATTTTCTTGAATGGCATTTTGTTTACTATTTTTTATCATTTAATGATTTCTTATATGTTAAGATTCTTCTCTATTTCATGCCTTACGGTGTTTCCTTTGCAACATCTGGAGCAATTGCTACTTTAAATTTTTTCACATATTTAAAAAAATAAAAAAATTTAGTTCATGGAATGTAACTCCATTGACAATCACCTTGTTATGAAGTATTGTGTTAAAACACGAGATTCAAAGTTCAAATCCCCTTGAGTGGCCAAACAAAAAATAATATTTTTTTATCTATTTATTTATTATATTTTTAGAATGTGCTTTAATGAAAAAAGAAAAATATAATATAAATGAAATAAATATGACATGATTAAATTTCATATGGTTTGAATATCTATTTTCAAAAATAAAAATATAATTATCCACTATCCACTCATGGAATTTCAATGCAAACTTCTAAATGCTAATGTTTTTGTCTTAATTGCTGACTGTCTTAAATGGGTTTAGACTTAATTGTCATTGTGTTAATTCGCCATTGTCTTAAATATAAAGTTCTTTCTTAAATATTTTTGTCTCAAAGTGCTTTTGTCTTAAATATAAAATTTTGTCTTAAAATATTTTTGTCTCAAATTGCTTTTGTCTTAAAATATTTTTTGTGCTAAAAATACTCTTAGTGTACTAGTGATAGTTTTTTACCCGCAAAAATAAATTCAATGCCATTAACTCTAGCAATAGTCATAATGGACTCCCATACGCCTAAAAAATCATTGAAATTCAGGTAAGATTTTAAGAAAATCCGGCAAGGATTTTTGTAAATCTAGGTTATAGTTATCAATCTTCAATATTTTGGGTGCCCTAGAAGTTTTCGATGGTGTGGAATCCATTTCCACCATCAAAAACATGATTCAAACACTGCTATTGCAAGATTTCTGAAAAAAGTTGCCCGAATTAGTGAATTTTATTGTCGAACAATTCCTCGACTAGTTGGGTGCTCATACAAATCTGAGGTCACACAAAATAGTGAAGGTTGAGAATTGCAAACCATATTTTCAAAAATATTTTATGGTAGTATTACAAAAATTTCAATTATTTTCGGAGCTGATCTGCAGATTTATTTAGACCACGCGTCTCCTATATATGAAATGTTGGAATACTACTTACCTCTAGTACCTTTCTAGTCTAGGTCATTAATATGTTTGAGGAGGGGCCTGTTCAATATCTCAATCGCCTCCACCATGATCCTGCC
>CM076575.1:545050224-545407697 GCA_034641835.2 Pinus albicaulis | reverse complement strand
AGTTGCTACTCCTAGATTTCCATAACGTACAAGGTTGACACCACAACAATTCAAAGAAAAAAGAGCAAAAGGGCTTTGCTACAGTTGTGATAGAAAATACACTAAAGGTCATAGGTATGCTAAGAAGAAATTATTTTACATAAATTGTGAAAAGGAAGAAGAAAATGAACAGGAAGAGGGTATACACTAGGAACCAACCCTAGAAGAGGAAGAAATGAGTCTGAACATATCGTGTAATGCATTGGCAGGAATTACCACTCCTCAAACTCTTAAGATAGAAGGACATATAAAGAAGAAAAAGGTAATAGTGTTGATTGATTTAGGTAGTACCCATAATTTTATTCATTGTAAGGTAGCCAAGGAATTGAATTGTTTCCTATACCCAGCACCAAAATGTCAAGTGATGGTTGCAAATGGAGGAACTATAAATTGTTCTGGAAAATGCCATAATATCAAGCTAACCATGGGGGAATATGTATTGAATAGTCCAATGCTTTCCATTCCTATGGGAGGTGCTGATGTTGTACTAGGAGTACAATGGTTACAATCTTTGGGGACGGTAGCTTTTAATTTTCAAGAACTTTTCTGGAATTTTTTTTCAGAAGGAAAGGAAGTCGAATTACGGGGTATTGAAGGGAAGCCAGGAAGGATAATAAGCTCTAATGTCATGACAAAGCTTCTAAAGAAAGAACAACTAGGCGTAATTGCACAATTATGCTCACTAGAAGTTCCGACATCAAAATCATCTATTTCTGCAGATCTCCAACAAGTCTTGGACAATCATTCCAAGGTGTTTGAAACTCCCAAAGGAATCCCACCTATTCGTGATCATGATCATGCTATTCATTTGATTCCAGGAAGTGTTCCTCCAAACATCTAGCCTTATAGATATCCTTACTTCCAAAAGAGCGAAATTGAACGTATGATTGCAGAAATGTTAGAGGCGGGTATAATTCAACCTAGTCAAAGTTCTTTCTCTACTCCTGTGGTATTGGTACACAAGAAGGATGGATCATGGCGAATGTGTCCGGATTATAGGGAGCTCAATAAGCTCACCATTAAAGATAAATTTCCCATTCCTGTGATTGATGAATTATTGGATGAATTGCATGGAGCAATTTATTTTACCAAGTTGGATCTTCGTTCAAGATATCATCAAATTAGAATGAAGACTGAAGATATTCCAAAAACAACATTTCGAACTCATGAGGGTCATTATGAATTTTTGGTCATGCCTTTTGGCCTTACTAATGCGCCTTCTACATTTCAAGGGTTGATGAATTCCATTTTCAAACCCTTCCTTAGAAAATTTGTGCTAGTATTTTTTGATGATATACTAATCTACAGCAGGTCTTGGAAGGATCATGTTTAACATGTTGACAGGGTGCTCAAACTATTGCAGGAGAAACAATTATATGCAAAAACATCCAAATGTTTATTTGGAGTAGAAGAGGTGGAATATCTGGGTCATATTGTATCTCACGAGGGTGTCAAGGTAGACCCTAACAAAATTAAAGCCATTAAAGAATGGAAAGTCCCCACAACCATAAAGCAATTGTGAGGATTTCTCAGGTTAATAGGGTATTATCACAAGTTTGTTAAGAATTATGGGAGAATAGCAGCACCTCTAACAACATTATTGAAGAAAGATGCATTTTCATGGACTCCTGAAGCAACTAAGGCCTTTGAACATCTTAAAGAGTCAATGTGCCTAGCACCGGTCTTAGCTATGCCAAACTTCACAAAAACCTTTATTGTGGAATGTGATGCCTCAGGAAATAGAATTGGTGTTGTTTTAATGCAAGAAGGAAGACCCATTGCTTTTTAAAGTCATCTAATCAAAGGAAAGTATTTGTAGAAAGCTATTTATGAGAAAGAAATGTTAGCAATACTGCATGCACTAAAGAAATGACGAACTTACCTAATGGGAAGACACTTCAAGGTAAAAATTGATCATGATAGTCTTAAACACTTTTTGGAACAAAGACTATCTTTAGAAGAGCAGCAAAAATGGGTCACAAATATATTGGGTTATGACTTTGAAATAATCTACAAAAAAGGGAAGCTAAATGTTGTTGCAGATGCACTCTCAAGAAAGAATGAAGAGGTGGAAGCATTGCTTTGTTCCATTTCTATTATCCAACCAGATTGGATAACCGAAGCAAGGGATGAATGGAAGAAGGACGAAGAAGTGTGGACTCTCATTCAAAATTTGCAGCAAGATCCTAGTACATCTGATACATTTAGTTGGAAAAATTATTCCTTATGGTACAAAGATCGCTTATATCTTTGTAGGAATTCCCAACTAAAACAAAATATTCTTTTGGAATTGCACACTTCTCCTTTAGGAGGACACTCAAGATTTTTTAAAACTTACCATAGGGTGAAGAAAGAATTTTTTTGGGATGGCCTTAAATCTGGTATTCAAAAGTTCATGGTGGAATTTTTTATTTTCCAGCAGAATAAAGTTGAGACAATTAAGACCCCGGGTCTTCTACAACCTTTATCCATTCCAAGTCAACGTTGGGAGGATATTTCAATGGAATTTATCATAGGTTTACCTAAGTCCAAAGGAAAGAGTGTCATCATGGTGGTAGTTGATAGACTTACCAAGTATGCACACTTTTGTGCATTATCTCATCCATTTAAAGCAAGTACAGTTGCTACTACATTTATGGACACAATTCAAAAGCTACATGGAAACCCAAGGGTTATTGTGAGCGACAAAGATCCCATTTTTACTGGAAATTTTTGGACAGAGTTATTTTCTTGTTTGGGTACTCAATTAGCTCATAGCTCATCTTATCATCCTCAATCCGATGGTCAAACTGAGATAGTAAATAAATGTTTGGAAGGATATCTTCGTTTTTTTGTATCTGATAAACAAACACAATGGGTCAAGTGGTTACCTATCATTGAATGGTGGTATAACAATTCCTTCCATACTGCATCAAAAATGACCCCATTTATGGCACTTTATGGATATCATCCATCGTCCATCACATCATATTTAAGAGAAAATTTGAAGGTTCAAGCAGTGGAAGATCACATCGAGCATCAAAAAGAAGTTCTCCATCTCTTAAAGGATAACCTAAATTTGGCACAAAATCGAATGAAACAACAGGCAGATCAACATCGTAGCGAGAGAAGTTTTGATGTAGGAGACTGGGTATTTTTATGACTACAACCATACAAACAAATTTCCCTCAAGCAAGCTAAGAAGGATAATAATTTATCGCCAAATTACTATGGTCCTTACAAGGTGTTGAAAAATATTGGTCCTATGGGATACAAATTGGAGCTTCCTGCTTCTTCACGAGTGCATCTAGTTTCCATGTTTCATGCTTAAAGAAGGTTATAGGTGAAAATATTCTAGTTCAAACAATATTTCCAGAACTTTATGAGGAATGAAAAATCATATTGGAACCTGAAGAGGTCATGGAAACAAGAAATCAACAGCTATGAAATCGATCAATTTTAGAGTATCTCATCAAGTGGAAGAACTTACTCACTGAAGATTGTACATGGGAGGATGATAATTTTATACAGAAGCACCCAAAGCTACTCAAGCATTGAGGACAACACTTTTTTGAAGGAGAGGGGCATGTTATGTCCCTATATTACTAGTATAGTCCCTTATTGTTGTTAGTGTAACCCCCTTATTGTTATTATTGTACCCCTGTAACCCCCATATTTTTATTATTATGCCCTTAAATTATTATTGTTAGGTCAGCTAGGATTACATTGTGGTCCCACTAAGATTACATTATGGCCCCATGGACTCCTATATATAGAAACGAGGTTTTGTAATTTGTATCATCCAATAATTTTCATTCATGTAATGTATTGGAGGTTTCCCCCTTGAAGTGGCTTATTTCTAAGGAGTTGACATCTATTTTCTTCTATTTTTCGAGCCGGTTTCACAATAAAATCAAATCTTAAATTCTATGACATACCCTTGAAATAAACTAGACTCAACACCTAGCAAGAATGGAGAAATAACATACCTTTTTGTTGCCTTCTAGGAGATTGATATTGAATCTATTGTATCTATGTAATTTTTTTTCTCCAAGGTCTAAAATTTCATCCTGAGGCATCATTTTGAGTCCTATTTCCAACCCCACAAGTTTCATCAAGATTGGATTCTTCAAGAAAGGGTTATGCCCAATCTCCCACAATGACTTGATTATAGACTTGTCCAGTACAACGATCTTGTACGAAGTGGAATGTGTCACTATATTGACCTTTGTCCCTTAAACCAATAGCTAACAAACTAAATTTCATTCTCTTTTTTTAATTTTTATGAAATTTGAATCCAATGCTTAGAGAGAAAGTTGACGATTTTCCCAAGGTCACCTGTTTGACATGGAATTCAGGATCCTACAAAAACCCTAACTTCCTCATATGATATCTCCGAAAATATAGAGAACCAGGATCTGAAATTTGGTCACAAGGTTTGTTACCACTAGAAAATTGTACAAGAATAGGTGAAATTATTTAATGTCAGGCAAGAGGATTTACAGGGCTGAGAGACATTAGAGAATATTAAAGTATTTTAAAAATCTCTAAGCTCTGAGGAAAAATCAAATTGCATACAATAAGGACTCATCAAATATGATTTTGCGTGCAAAATCCTTTGTCAAACGTGCCCTTGCATGCCTTTTGACCCAAAAATCATGTAATCCTGGGGGTGGCGGAAGTCACTTTCCGGTACCACAAGGCACACTCGAGGACATTCATACCACAATTGAAGCTGCCTAAGGACAACCACCCAAGCCTCCTTAGGAAATAAATGGAGCACACAATGGAATAAATGTGGCACACAATGGAATCACCCTCCTCTCTTGGCTCACTATCCAAAATGTACGAAGAGAGGGAAGGAGGATTTAATTCTCCTATAAGAGGCCACCAAGAGATGAACAACTTGAGAGCACATTTTTATGCTGGCTAGAATTGCCCCAAGCAATAACAACACTGTGTGATCCGAAGTAGAGATAGAGGGGACTCAGTTGTTGGCCACCCAAAAACTCCAGTACACCATAGTAGAGATAGGGAGACTTTTCACCAAGGCAGCTCGACAGTAAAGACATCCTTGCATCGGGACATGGAACCCCTAGTTCTAAGGGCCCCTTGGCAAGTGGGTTAAATTTTCATCCTCATTCCTACCCGCACTCAATAAGAGGGGACATAAGAGCCACCGTTTGGATTATTGAAGTTTTTTGACTCTATTTAGAGCTTTTGTTTTATTTGTTTTAGTTTTAGTTTAGTTTTATGTTTGAATAGGCATGTTATTTATCTATATAGTATGTTTATGTTTTAGCATGTTCCACTAAATTACTTAAATCCATCTATTTTTTTCCTGTGACCAATAACTTAAGAGGTAAAAACCACCCCCCTTGTTACTTTATTTTACAGACAAGCATGCACTAACCACACTAACACAATGGTTCATCAGATTTCAACCTTAAATAGGTTTGTTTTAGCTTTTGAAGCTTTGTATAAACAAAGTTATAACGAAAATTCCACGATGACTTGTTTTGGAGGATATATGAGCTTTCTTTTTATAGAGTTTAGAGGGGATTCTATAGTGAATGTTGAAGGAGACATTTGTGATTTTAATACATTATTAATTTTTAAATCTAATTGATAAATATTGTGTATTTTGTTTTCTTATGCCCTAAGGAATATGCACTACCTAAATATATTATACTTTTTCATGAGATGTAGGAGTTATCTAGGTGCATAGTGGCTTGAATCCCTTCATTAGGATAGTATCTCCACAAAGTATGGAAAGAAACCCTTAATCTTAATTTTAGGTGCCTACAACTAATGTAAATGTGCCGAGTCACCTTCTTTTGGGGTTTTAGCCCACCAACTGGGGTTTTTACCTTCAAACTCACTTATCTCTCTAACCAAGAGAAACCACGTGCCATACCGCATACCATCAGAAAGATATATTTGAGGAAAATCCAATGACATGCATATCCAAGCCAAAATCAATGATTTAACCCTTCAAAAACTCTTGAAAAATTTGAGGTACATCCTCAATCCATAAAACCCAAACCCTAGGACTTGGGTTTTCAACCATCCAAAAGTGTAGCTGTTATCTATATGTAATCTGACAATTACTAAGAAGTGTTCATTATTCATTCGACATCAATTACTAGTGTTTTTGGTCAAATTCAAACCCTTTCAACTCCATGGGTTGACATCAATGACAACACCATCTAGCACCAGCTAGAATGTAGTGGGGTAATCTAGGTAAAAAATTATCATTTTGATGTTTTAAATTTTTAGATTTTTATTTTGTTTTTAATATCCAAAGACAATTATATGAAATTCTAATGTAGATGTGACCCAATTGACCCAAATTTAACCAACATAGCTTATGATGCTTGGATAAAGAAAGGGGACTAACCTATAAAGGGGTTGTAGTAATCTCATTTAGATGCGAGAGGCTCTAACTGGAAATGGAGCACAACCCAGAGAGGTTTACTATAGATATCCCAAAGACTGGGATTGATGATTTTCCTCCCCGGTACCAGAGGCACGTGGTCAGGGTTCCAGGACCGACTAGGTGATTTATACGCCGAGTATTTCACCCTATAGTTTGCTATTATGATCATCATCATGGATAGTTGCTAGTCTTTAGGGCTACATTTTTATTTTTGTACCAGCATATTCGGTTAATAAAGGCCATAGAGCCTTATGTATTTGGATGACATTTTTGTAACACACTTTCTACAAACTATATTACCTAATGAGAACTACTACTTTTATTCTCATATTATCTTGTTCAGTATATGGATGGACATTGTTTTAATTTATAGATGCTGCAAATGTCTATTTAATGCATGATTGGACAATGCATCAACTAATGTGTTTAAATTTCTTGAAATGTGTTGATATTCAATATAATCAAACTGCCTTTCCAAGAGACGGACCCGTTAAAAAATTCTTAACATTGATGAACTTATAATTGTATAGATACCTTTTAAATGTAATACAATGAGTTGCAAATCTAACCTAACGATCAAACGTCAAATTCCAAATGTGATGGCCTCAGATAATAGTTCAATGAATGCACTATATTTTTCTATGTTGTTAGTTGTTCAACCAAGGAATATCCCATGAATGGAAACTAATTCATCAGTGGGTGAATAGATGACCCAAGCTACAGAAGACAAATTCCAGGTACTATACTAGTGGCAACAACAAATCCAATGTAAGTCTGAGGGAACACTGACATCTACAAATCAAGATTAATTCAAGATAAGTAGGAAAAGCAATAGGAAATCATAAAAAAATGAAAACCTACAACACACACTCATAAAACTATGATATAAGTAATGTACAAAAAATATCCACGAAATAAGTCACACATAATATCTCTTAAGGTAGGGACCATTTCTGGGATCTCCTAAAGAAACACCATCATAGTCAACTAATTCGTAGGCCCATTTAGCTAGTACACATTTGATGATGTAAGGACCATGCCATATAGGTTCAAATTTAACAATGCCTAACTTATCATGTGCTTGATCATAGACCAAGACTAGGTCACCTTTCGAATAAATGCAAGGATTCACGTTTCGATCATACTAAGCCTTAACACTTTTCTTATGATTTCTCATGAATAGTGCAAGATTACGGTGGGTCTAATTTTAAGCAAAGGCAGCACAAAGTTGTTCTCCATTCTCAAGATAGAAGGTAACAACCTGTGCGTCAGCTTTAATGATGGAATTTCACACTCAATTGGAAATACTTCCTCCTAACCGTAAACAAGTTGGAAGGGACTAAATCCAGTCAATGTTTTTGTAGAGGTACGGTATGCCCACAAGGATGTAAAAGGCATGGTATGCCATTTTCATTTATGAATGTCAATAATTTGTTTCATCATATTGGTCAAACCTTGTTTACAACTTCAACTTGGCCATTCACTTACAGATAATAAGGAGTATAGTTTCCATGGCATAATTCAAGCTAAGTAGAAAGATCAGTCATCATAAAATTTTGAAAATGGCTACCATGGTCTGTGACGATGGCTTGTGGTATTTTGAACCTCGAAATTACATTATTGAATATGAAAATAGTTGTGGTTTAACAGTAATCCTTGTATGTAGGATTCGCCTCGGCCCATTTCATAAAATAATATACTACGAGAATAATATACACATGCCCCCTAGGCGAGTGAGGGTTACATGTAACAAACTAAATTCCCGATTTAGCAAATGGGCCAATAGCTATGATTGGGTGAAGAGGATATAGAGGAGCATGCATATTTTGATCAAAAACTTCACAATTTTGGAACCTTCTAACCGCAGTTATGCAATATTTAAACAGTGACAACCAAAAATAGCCAGTGCGCAATATATTCTGGGTAGTGGAATTCCCTAATATATGACCACCACATGCTCCAAAATGGAAGTAATTTAATTCCTCCTCAACAACAGCACAATGATACAGAGTATCAACAATAGTAGTATATTTTTGGGATTGGTACCGGATTCTACAACGATCAATTCATGAAAACTCGAACCTGAAAGTCTGAGTTTGAATATATATAATGATATCTCCATACCAAGGATCTAGAGTACTGATAAGAAACATGGATTCATATGGAAGGTGATCCTCTTCCATGTTTTCAGATTCAGTCTGAGGGAAGTCACATAATAATTTAGCATGTTAACATAGTTCTTTGCTAAGTCATGAGTCCATTTTAAATTCTCTGTTTCCAGGATTAGACTTTGTAAATTTCAAAAAAAAAATTGGTCGCTACAAAAATTTCCGGTAGCGCCTATTTTAGCCCTTCTCGGATAGTCTATTTTATTTCTGTTTCTGTATGTCTTTCATTAATCCGATGCTACCAGAAATTTTGGTAACTTCCCCTGTTTTTTTTTTAATAAAATAAAAAGTGCATACACTTTGTGTCAAGACACATGTTATTATTTAAAATACATTTAAAATATTTTTATTAAGTTTTAAATCACGTGAAAGGAGTGTTATATTGTCAGTCATGTTAATTTTAATTCGTGGTGTATGTGTAGTGTCTAGGTGTCAATCCGCAATAACACAACCAACCATTGATCGTGTCCTGTTTATCAGTCGAGTTGGTTTAGTTTCATGTCAAGGTACATGATTATCGATTGTAAAAGATCATGGATCCGCAGGTTTAATGCAATTATCATTTGGATGGTCACACATAGATGATGCCAGAAATTTAGTCCAATAATCAACATGTAGTGGAGGTGACTACCAGTCAGAGATCCACTCATCTCAAGCCACCTGTAGCATGCCATCTGAGGCTACACAGCTAACTGAAGACCATAATTGTTATCACATGGTGCATACTACGATCAAGGATACTTATCATAATTAAAATCTATTGCATGGGAGTTGTTGTTTTAAAACACCAAGAAAGAAGGAGGACTACCAGTTGTGAGCTTAGCTGTTGAAGAAAGAGTTTTCTAGAGTGCAGTTTAAGGAAGGAGTCTGATATTTCAGACATGATCACATAGGAATACATAGAAACACCTGTTAGGTGAGATCTTATAGCTTCTCCACCTATCATATTTCAGCAGACAAAATTATTTATTACTGAAGATGACTAAAAGAGAAGGAAAGCTAAAATGAATTGAACCAAAAGGTGCTCACCTAGTGCATGAAAATTCGAATGTGAGAAGGTTGTTTGTTCAATAAGGGTGGTATTATCTATGCTCAATATTGGTAATCTCTCACTTAGGAGTACCTCAGGAGTTTGCAAATTATTTCAATGGATAGGAAGCAACCATCTATGGTCTTAAAATTCAGGTATTAGCAGATTCAATTTTTGAGGCATTCAACCTTCCACAAGAAGGATAAAGGTGGTTTAAAGGTCAAGTCATCATTGGAGGAGACCTCAATAGTTTCCTCAAAGATTGAAATAGAGATCCTAACTGGGCCAAAGGCATTCCCAGAAGCTATCTCAAAAATGAATGTGTAGAAGTTGTTAAAATCATCAAGATGTAAATCACTTGTGAAAGGAGTTATACAGTATTATTTCTTTGTCATAAGATATTTCTATTTCATTTTGCAAGTATGAAGACCCTCAACTTGCCATAATTTTTGTTGAAGAGTCTGACAGAGATTTCATCCAGGATTAAAACACATACTGTTGCTTCTAAATATAACTTGTATCATCAAGCTCTCATCAAAGTGTTAGTTGAAGAATATTTAAGGAAAAGAAATCAAACATGGGACCATTTCTTGTTTTACAGGGCAAGCCAACCTGCACCTACACCTCCATCCTCACAACAACACCCTCAGCATGAAAAAAGAACAAAAATAAAGGCTAAGAAGGAGAATATCCATAAGGCCAAGAGTAGAAAATAAAATATTTCTTCAGTCAAGGTTGAGAGGAAGTTGGATAAAGGAGAGAATTGATCAATAAATAAGCCTAAATCCATGAAAATGGTGCCTCCCATTTCTTCATTTTCTAATTTTGACACCAGAGCTTGAAGAGGAAGGTCTACAATTGCAGAAAAATCCAAATCATAGGTGCTACCAGAAATTCTGGAAGAAGAAATTAAACAGAAGATGAAGAAAGAATATCAGCCTACAAATTTTGATGAAGAACTCCTCAAAGATGAGAGTATGAGATCAGTAGCAGGAGAAAGAGATAGGAGACCAAACCTATTGCTGGAACCAGAAAAAGACATACCAGAGACAAAAACAAGTTCAGGCTCAAGTCTAAGGCTTTGCAAAAACCAAGTTTGGTGACAAAGGTCATTTGTGTAGAAGGAAAATCTAAAGGGTTAAAGAAAAATGAGTCCAAGAAGAAATATAAAAAAAAAACCCCTTCAGAGCAGCAAAGAGAACCCTAAAAAAGAAGAAAGATCCCAAAAATTTCAAACGGGGAAAAGGCTGCTGTCAAAGAAGCAGCCACAAGAACCACAAGATCAAGATTAGCTTTTGGTAGAAAATTAGACTTGGAGAAGCTTGTTGAAGTTGTAGCGCATATGGAACAAAGGTAAAAATGTTTTCCGATAAAAACACCTTTTTCCTTATCAAGTGAAATTTTGAACAACAGCTCAAATTTCAATTTGTATAAGTCTTCATAGGTTTCTCAGTGTTTTTTGTGGAAAGAGAAATAGTGCGCTACTGGAAATTCTAAGCATTACAGTTTTTGCGCAGTTACAGGTTTTTACCGGAATTTCTGGTAGCACTTGTTTTAAATGATTTTTGACACCTGTCAGCAACATTTCTGAGCCAGTTTAAGAAATATAAGGACTCATAACCAAATGGATATAACAAGTGATGGTGATAAGTGTTATGAGGTTGTTGGAGGTCATATTTAATGAATATACATGGTTATTTAAGAACCAAATACATAAGGAGACAAATCAACAGAAAAAAGGGCAGCATGTTTCCATACTAAGTAATCCAGCCCAGATTCTCTTCTCTTCTTTCATCTACATATGTATTTTCAGTTATATTTTGATGGTATATGGTTTTAATGTCCTATGAAACCCATGTAATGTTAGGATTAGTGTCTCCTTATTTTTAGAAGAGATGGAGTCGGTGCCTCTCTTTCTATATATACAATTTGTAAATACCATTTCCAAGTTGGATGTTGGTCTACCTGAAGACTTAATATAATAAATAAAAGTTTTTTTTCACTTCATGCTAGAGGTTTTTGTGACTCAAGAACTATCCAATGTATGGTGTGGTTCTCTCTTTGTTAAGTTTTTCTAATTTATGAGTTGCAGCAACTAGTGAGGTGTGAGTAAGAAACTGTTAAAGGATCTAATAGTAAATTATATGATTTCCAACTTCCTGCAAATCATATATATGTTGTAGAACATGTTAGTGAGGATTTGATAAAGGATTTTTGAAATACTTTATGCATGTACTCTAATTTATGAATGTTGTTTACTTTACATAAAATAGAGTTTGTGTAAAGAACCATCATTATAGTTGTGTGACTGATTTCATATATGAATATTTCTTAGAGTAAGTACCAGATATCCATCTCCTTTCATTTGTTATACTCTACTCCCTATAATACCAATTTACCCATAAAATTTATACTTGCCACAACTTGCCAATTGCATGAAAGAATTAAAGAATAAAAAATCATTTCAAACTCTTTGAGAAGCCATCCCACCACTCAAAACCTTTAAATAATAAATGAACTATGATGTGTAAGGCTTACTCCTTTTGTAGTCAAGGAGTGACTCCTTGTGCTAACATCTTTGGCGCCATTTCCGGGGAGATGAATAGAATTTTATCCCTGGTTGAATGATAAAGTTATGAATATGGTTCTGAGGTGGACAATTCCAATTGTCTTTTTAGACTAATTTACACTTGGTGACTCCATTGTTGAAGTTTTGGATCCTCGAAGGACTAGAACCAGGGCTAACCCATATTCGCCTTTGAGAATCCCAAGCCCTGACCCTGAAAATCTAATCAATAAATTGATTAAATAAAAGTTTGATTATTCTACTATTATCTTCTCAAAGGATGTCCCTAAAGAAGTCTTGCAAACTCTATCCCCTGATTTTGCAAAAAAATATTGTACCTCCTTTGTTTTCCAACCAAAAAATAGTCTCTACATCACAAGTTGGTGCTTCATCATCTGATGTTCACAATCCACCAATTTTTGTTCCAAAAATCCCAACAACTCACACCATGGCAGATCCAAACCCACCCCCTAACCGGATGGATGCAATTGTTGCTGCAAGGTATACCCCTTTTTTTTTACCTCAGCCTATGAATGCATTACCTACAGGAGATTATCTGAAATACATGCCTAAGTCTAGTGGTGAGGGAGAGGTGACAGCTGAAGAAAACCTTGTTGATTTTTATGCCTATGCTGACAATCTAAATATTGAGCATGAAGATGTCTGGATGAGAGTTTTTGTTCAGAGCCTTGTGTTAGTATGAATCCTTTGTCGAAGTGTGCGAAAAAGGACCACTTTAGCTACGCATAACTAATAGCCCTAACAACAAAAGTGGCTGCCAATATCTTCATATCTGCGATTAGTTAGACAAGAAAAGAGCTGCAAAACACCAAATCTATGCATGGAAAGACATTAAGCATTAAAAATAAGGGTTTGCTCCATATACCAATAGACAAGACAAGAACAATTTTTGAAAGAATTTTTGTATTAATGGGGCACCTGGGAGGAAAACCAGAAGGAGTATCCAATTCCCCTCAGTGGGATGGGTTCTTGGAAGTCCTCAGCACTTCAGATCTAAGATTTCTCCCTCTAGCTGATGTAGAAAACCCAATGCAAAGAGTAGAGCTCAATGGGAGCAAATGATGGAGATATGTGACCAAGTGTATAGATCCAGAGTGATCTAATAGGCAACAAAAGGGAAGAATGGTAGGGAAAAACCTCCTATTTATAACAAAATATTGGGTCATTCTAGATCTTGGTGCATGATTAAAATAATGTTAACCAAATCTAGATCCACCTTTTATGGAATATTTTATTATATTTGTTGGAGGGAAAAGGTATTGACTTGGGTCAAATCCCTTAATTTGTCAAACATAAATAAATAAATGATTTATTTATCTTTTTAAGGAAGCGGTTAGAAGATAATCAAATAAATAATGATTTATTTAATTATTTAAGGAAGTGGTTGAGATAATGAATAAATAGTGATTTATTTAATTATTTATGGGTGATTTGGAATATATCTAATGAGGAATATCATTCAAATAAGGTTTAAATAATTATTCCTAGAAAATAATAAGATAACTATGGGTGTATCTCATTAATTTCTTTGTTTTTGGGTTAAACATGATTGGGAATAATAATTCAATTATGGTTTAATTAATTATTCCATGAGGAAAATCAAACAAATAAGGGTTTGTTTAATATTTCCTTTGGGGCTTCGCTAACATTAGTGAAAGCAAGCCATTTTTGGGTAAAACTAGTCTTACGTGGTGTACTTGGGTCCATCTAATGATAATAAGTTAGATGACCAAAAAATGGTGTAACAGATTGCCCCCCAGCATGCGAGTGTCAGGAGCAAATCGTATGACCGAAGTACGTTGTAAGAACACAATCACGAGACAACAAAAGGGGTGTCAGAGAGAGAAATGTGAGGTAGATAGTGTGCTGAAGGACTAGACCTTGAGGAGACGAGACTCGCAGGTGCAACAAGTCTCTTTTTATGAAAGGGTACCTGTGCTGAAGGTGGCGGGGGAGGCATACCTATGCCCGCCGAGACAAAGTACAAAAGAATAGTGTGTCCAGTAAACAAGGGACCGAACCATAAAATATAGCTAGCATAATCATGAGCCAAATAAAAATACAATGAGGAATCCCACATACATGTTGTGCTTGGGATAACATCCAGGACTTGTACAATAATATCTGAGTACATGAGATACAAATACAACCCAAATGCCCCCTGCAAATGAGGAAGGGCTCACAAAATCTGACTGATACATGCAGATCGAAGAGGCGCTGCAAGTGGCTATGGCCAACATCATCAAATATCTGGAGCTGCATCAAAGGCTGCAAAGAAGAGGTCATCCGGGCATGTGGGGGGCTACCTGTAGGGCCACCCCCTCATGAGGGTTGAAACATCTCACACACACCCGGGAATCATCAAGAGCTGCTGCTGGATCACTGGACCATCAAGTATACGAATCTCGATCATGTTGAAGGAGCTGGAGAAACAATCAAGCCAAAGGGAAAGGAGATATCCCTTTGCCTGATCCGAGGCACTGAACAAGAGTGGAAGCTGGAACCAAGGTACACCGCCCTCTAGACCTGGCTTCTGGAATGAATGAGCTGATGTCGACAGAAGGAGGTCCGCCATAGTTGAGGCAATGAGAGACCCTCAACTAAGGCACGAGAGAAAAGAGTAGAGCGACGGACAGACTGACACTAATGATGATAGTGAAGTGGAAAGGACTGAGTGGCTAATGGACGACTTCCCTTGCTAGAGCATAAAGGACATGAATGACATAGCAGCGACTGACACAACATCATCAGGGATGGGGGACAGTGGAACTGAAGGTCATAATGTGCGACACAAGAGAGAGACCAATCAATGAAGGATGGAGGGCTATAGTGGGGTACAAAGGGACTCGGTATAGACTCCATGGAGGGAATGATGACTCAACTTGGATGCTCTAAACAAGGGCGACTCGATGGTGCTGTCACATAGTAAAGGCCCCAATGAGGGGACCGTGGAAACATGAGTACATGATGGGAACTCATGACGAAAATCGACATGAACAAGGACAAGTAAGGGGGCAAGATGGTGCCCCAAGTACAAGTGTCGTAAGTGAGGAAATTCGATTTTTAGGAGGGGTGAAGTGACCCTTCTTGGACAAAATGTGCCCTGGTGGAGTATCAGATCTCAAAAAACTAACAGATACCCATTTGAGGGCTTGGCGAGAGCTTTCCAATGGTGCAGACAGTTCGTCGAACGGGGCTACGGTGTGGTCACAGCAGTCGAAAGAAGAAACAGGGGTTCTCTTTTAATAAGGCAGTTTTCCCTCCACAATCACTCATTTTCTATTGTTGCTGTGGTGAATGTAGAGAGGAGAGAAGGCCCTAAATGTTGCGGTGAACGTAGCGGACAAACCGACCGTTGGAATCGCGATCCGTCAGTTGCAGGTAAGAGGTCTGACTTTTCTCTTGCATTTTGGTGGATTACATTTTCAGTTTAGGGCCCAGAAATCCAGGAACAGCCCCTCCTTCAGCTCTACGGCCGGGTCGCACTTTTTGGGGCAAAAAGTGCGACCTAGGACGCAGGTATCAGGGCAAAAAGTGCGACCTGGTCCAGAAAAGAGCAGAAAAATGCGACCTGGGAGATGAGGGGGTTTTGGTGCTGTTTTTGTGGCTGGAAGTTGGGTTTTGGTGTTTGGTTATGGTTGTCCCGATCTGTATGCTGACAAAAATGATGTGTTTGTGCAGGTATGGCAGAGTTACAGGTCAAATGGAGAGAGAGAGATCTGGGGACACTACGGACAGAGATCCAGGCGGATCAGGGCGTCCGCCGTGTATTGGCCAGATTTGGGGTTCTCAAGTTTTTGGAGAACCCTTTGATGAGAGCAGGGGAACCGTTACTGGCCCGGATTATCAGTTACTGGGATCCAGATCAGGAGATCTTTGTAGTGTAGGGGCACAGGATCGAATTGACAGTCCAGGATGTGTACTTCCTGACTGGTCTCCCGCCACTGGGGATGGTGGGAAACACACAGCCAGTGTTGCCGCGGGGGCGGCATATCATGGAGTTCGTGGAACGTCATTGTCGACCGGGTCTCCAAGTCAAGGGGACTCGAATACCGATCGGGGATCTAGAGAGGCTAGAAACCCGTGCAGTGGCCGCAGCTGTGCTGCGAATCCTGGGCAGCCAGGCGTTCCATCACATCACCGGTGGGCAGATGACGATAGTGGAGAGTGTGTTGGGTGGGACCTACTTTGGGTGGGCTCAAATGATGTTGGTGTCGCTAAAGCGACAGTTGTCGCTATGCAGGCGGCAGGTGAATCATGATTGCTCATATGGGACTTTATTGTTCGCCTTCTTCTTTGAGAAGATCCCGACCTTGAGGCCTCGACAGCTCTTCCGGGGATGGGGGTCCTAGAGAGCCTGGTGGATGCGCCTGGCCGGGGATGGTATACCGTGTAGAGGAGTGAGGAGGGCGGTCGGGCGAGTGTTTCGACCGGAGTTTTTTGCCCATTGGGATCAGATGCCATTGTACATAGACGACTATCCCTATAGTGGGATGAGCTACTGTGGAGATCCGGATCTGCCACTTCCGCCTGGTCGAGTCTGGGGGCTCGATGGTGAGTGACAGATTGCTATTCTTGTGTGGGCATGTTAAATTTTTTGAATAGTAATTGATGGTACTGATTCATGTACTTTTGGTATGCAGATATAGCACAGGTAAAACCGGCCGGATATATGGGACGACCGGCAGCGTCTGGAGCTACAGGCCCAAGTGGGTTGAGAGCGGCGCAGAATGAGGATGCAGCCGCTCTGCTGGAGGACTTCTGCTGTAGATGCAAAAGGTTGTTGACTGGAGTATCAGAGCACGGGTGGCGGGACTTAGACGACCAGTTCATAGAGCCATGTGTTGGTCTACCCTCGGAGTGGTGAGGTGTCATGCGGCGCATGGCGATGGCCGGTCAGGCTATGCGCGATCTACATGCTGCAGGGGCAGAGCCATTGGCCCAGGAGCCTCCAGATAGTGATTAGGGGTAGGGGCATGTGGTGCCCCCTATGATGTATGTAGGAGCAGGTGGTGCCCCCAGTTTTGGGTTTTTGTTTGTAACATGCTATGGGCATGTCGTATGTATCAGAGTAGATGGACTCGAAACACATGTTTTGCGACACATATTATGGATATGCATAATTTATTAATGGTGTTTTAATGTTATTGTCTTGTATGAAATGTGTGTGATAAATGCTAATCTAGAACATGGTTTGCAATACTATCAACGTAGTGATTCTGTTCTCGAGGTACATGGTTGAAAGTTATGGTTTCAAATGCACGTATCAATATTTTCACTCGTAAATAGCGTCTAAAAATCACAGGGTTATGCACACGATAAACACCATTTAGTTGCATTACAAGAAGTAGGGAATCCAAACGAACGTGCAGATAGAGGATGCGATGAAAGAGGGCATCGGCTAAGAGACCACGCACTGCATCATATTCGGCCTGATTATTGGTGGCAGAACCAATGCATACCCCGTTAGAAAGAACAAGGGAATGCAAGGGGGTGAAGATGGCCCAACCTACCGAGGCTAGATTCCTGGAGTAGCGACTTGCACCATCGGTGTAACCGATAAAGGGTGTGGACGGGGGGTCCTGTAGAATGGTGTGACAAGACAATAAATGAGGGGAGGAAAGGTAATGATGGCAGCGTGAGTGTACAGAAGTCATCGGGCGGCAACCATAGGGGGGAGTGCAAGGGGCGGGATGACCAAGACTCATACAGGGTGGTATATGAGGGTTATCGGAAGCATGGTGAGGACTCGGGCTGCGGAGGTCAACAGAGACACTGGTGGAGTGATCTCGCGTATGAGGAGGAAAAGGGTGGTTAAGGGACACAACAGGGGAGGATGCAGATGGGATAGGCTCCGAGTGTCTTGCCGAGGAGGATAGGTAAAGAATGGTTACAGTAGACTCCGTCATCTGAACATCAGGGGGAGGAATGTCGATGGGAGCGGGGGGAATCTCAGGCTGACTTGAAGCGTACTGCGCGAGGATAGGAGAGGCAGATTGATTTTGTTCAACCTCATACTCTCAGATTACCTCTAAAGAGGCGCGGTAGTGCGTCAGGTGAGGAAAATGGTGGGAGTAATGGCCATGAACGCTGCACAAAGCACAGGGCTTGTTGGTGCAGAGAGTCCTGGGGTTCTTGGTTACGGACAAAGAAGGAATGGGTGCTTCAGGGACCGTAGACTCGGGGAACGCGACTTTAACCATGGGCTGAATACGGGGCAACTCGGGACAAGCATGGGTGGCATGACCGGTGACATCACATAAAGCGCAAGGCTTCACGGGCGGCGGAGGGGCCGGGTCAGTCGTGGTAGTCTTGTCTTTGGGTGCCCCCTTGCGAGCTTTGCCTTTCTTCCCGGGTGCCGTCACGACAGGAGAAGGGTCCTGTGGAGGTGCTAGGGGCACAGAGGCAGCAGAGGAAGCTAGGGGGACCAGTTGAACCGGTGTCAAAGCCATATAGGGCTTGGGTTGACTAGGATGGGTGGCGGCTGGGGGACCAAGGTACCAGACCGGTATGCCCAAGGTCAAGTTAGGGAGAGAGAGGGTGGGCATGACGGGGACAGAATATACTCCGGGAGGGGGAGCTAGGAAAGGGATCTGCCCAGCAGGGTAATGACCAGGAGGGATGGCTTCGAGATGGTTAAGGCTAGGAGGAACCGATCCAGGAGGATAGAGGGGTTCAGGGATACCAGCTGGAGGGGTAGGGCCAGAAGGAGGGGGTCCAGCTGGCTTAGATGAATGGCTAGGAGTGGGTTGCGGAGGGCGAGGAGGAGGTTGCTGACTAGCTGAGGCAGGCCGCTTACGGGCAGCCTGAGACGATTGCATCATGCAAACATTCGATGAGCTGGGATCGATGACAGGAGGGGGGGGAAGGTTGGGGAAAGTTCCAAGCAGGGAGGAATCTTTGTAAACACTGGGGGAGACACTGGTCAAGGAATCAACGGTTTGCTTGTTGGCTACGGAAGAGATGGTCGTCTCAGAGGAGGTCTGAGATTTTGGCTCATGATATGTCAACTGGTCAATAGTGACTATCTTTCCATTATGGGGGAAAGACATCTTGCGAAAGACCGCGGATGGGACAGCAGACATAGCATAGGTGTATCTTCGCTCCAATAGAATGTTGTAGTCTGGCGGGGCGTCGATGACTTCGACGTCAACGCAAACAGTCTTACCGGCGAGGGTGATAGGACAATTACGAAACAGGCCAATGGGCTGGGAGGCATGACCGTCCCATGCTCGAAGGGTGATCGTGGAAGGGGCCAGCTCAGGAGATCCGAGTTGCTTCCAAACCGAAGCGGACATCACGCATGTGGATGCCCCCTCATCAATGATACACCGGGACACGTTGGCGTTCCGGATTTTGACTGGGATTTGGAAGGCGACGGAAGGAGGGAGAGGAGGATGGTTCGATTGAGTGGCGTCGAAAACAATCATTTGGTCATCAGCAGGATCTACAGCGCCCACGGCAGATAGTAGAGCCTTCTTTTGGGAAGGGCACGACTGGAGGAGTTCCAGTGTGGAAATGGCGGCAGGAGATTGCGCCAAATCATCTACTATGCTATACGAATGGGCAGCTCGACTGGGAGCAGCGTTTCGACATAGTGGGCCCTTAGGTATCTTGGTATGAACCTCAACTTTTGGTTGAGGGATATGTAAGGGGCCACTGGGTGACGAAAGAGGCTCTGGAGAACCTGAAGAAGGAGGCTCGGGAGCAGACTGAGCAGGAGGCTTGGAGTACTGGCGGGACCGAGTTTGAAGGTGAAGATCGACGGACGGGTTAGGATCGAAGTGCATCATAAGGATCTGGTAATCAGAGGACCCAGAAAGGGAAGGGGGGGCGACTACCTGGCTGTCGGGCGGTTGGGTAGCCACGAATCCTTGCTGAGGGAAAGGATCAGTAAACACAACTGACTGGGTAGTGGCCACATTAGGAGGAGCATGGGGGGAGGCGTGCTGTCTGCGCAATGTGGCTTGAGACTCCCACATCTGCTGCATCTAGGGTAATAGGGGACAATCATGGGTGTAATGACCATAAACACCGCAACACGAACAAGGCTTACTTGTGCGAAGCGGCCTGTCCGGCTTGGGCTGAGTGCCCTGTTGCTGGCTGGCAATGTTGGGGTCCACACCAGGATTGGGTTCGCGGGTACCAGGGGCAGATTGGTTTGGATTGCCTCTCCGCCTTCTTTGAGAAGAAGGGGGATTAGTCGCGCCCTGCTGTGCAAATAATTTCCCTGGAGGGGGTTGTAGGTGCTGGTGCTGGGGTTGAGGAGGCAAGGGAGGAGGAAGCGCATATGCTGGAGGAGCTGGCACACCAGGCTGCGGATAAGGGTAATGAGGAGGTTGGGAAACATTGAGGTAAGAAGGAGGTTGGGCAAAAGGAGGAGGCATGCCGTATCTTGGATACATGCTACTGGGAGGGGGGAGAGTGCTAGAGGAGCTGGCCCCTCCCTGAGGGAGACCATAGCCCATAGGAGGTTGAGCGTATGGATGGGAAAGGGCTCCAACGATACCATCGACGGAATGAGATGCCCCCGGGGCGTTAGCACCACCAGGCCTGGGGAGGTTAGGAAGAACGGTATAAACATAACCAGATTGAGCGTAGATCAGGTCATATTTCAAGGCTATTTGGAGGGCGGCTTCTTCAGTTTGAGGAAAGTGAGAGGCGACACCTTTGCCGATGGGAGCGGGAAGGGTGCGAAGGAACCAGTCCATGTAAACCCGATCTTCGAAGGGAAGGGCTCGACATAAGCTCCGTCTTCTTCGCCATTCCTGAACATGGGCAGAAAGGCGTGTTGAAGAGGATTGCTTGAAGGAAGTCAAGAGCTCCGTGCCAGTATCGTATCAGAGAGGGAGCTGGAAGTACGATAAAAAGGCTTGGGAAAGAGTCTCAAAGGTGGTATGGGTAGAGGTGGCTTGTTTGACATACCATTTAGAAGCTTCGCCGGTGAGCGTGCGTTGAAACAAACGAAGACGAATGGAGTCATCGGTAATGGAATTGGAGGAACACCACATGTGGAAAGATCAGACATGATTGGTGGGATCTTCGCCATTAAGGCCCTCAAACTTAGGGATGTCGGAGGGGAGCTTGGTTGGCATAGCAGGCCAATTAGCATTGTGGTGAATGGGGTCATTGATCAACTGATGGAAATCGGGGAGGCTGAGGCCTGCAATGCACGGCGCACGGGTGGCCGGGTAGTCTCTGGTGGCGGTGTTCCGCTTGCAGTAGGCCGGGCATTAGGCTTGGAGAAACGCTAGCGCAGCTCCGGGAGAAGGCAGACAGGGGGAGGCCAGCGGTCTCAGGCAGCAGTTTGAATCGCAGAGGAGCCGCAGTGATCAAGGTGGACCGAAGCGGACGACGGCGGTGCGGAGCAGGTCGATCAACCGGAAACTGAGGGTGAAGGCCAAGAAGTCTCCGGGAAAGGCGCCTTGGGGGCGTAATGATGACAGGAAGAAGGAAACCGACAAGGGCAGAAAGGGACAAAATCAAGAAGGTCAAGGGCAGAAAAGGTGCAGTGACAATTGATTTTAGAGTCTTTGCCAGGCGGTGTAAACCAGGCGCTTCTTCACTTAGGGTCAGTGTGTGGCGGGCGTTAATTTTAATTTTTAAACCCTTTCCGTTGTTTGAGAGCAAAGTGTGCCTGTAGCCAAAATAAACTCTGCTGTATAGCATAATGTCGAAATAACAAAAACAATGCTCATAAGGTATCTATTCCAACTCAAAAAGGTATCTCTCAAAACTAACTTAAAAGAAAGGGAAAAAAACTATGGTTTCTCGACACGGAAAAGGGGCCAATAGATCTAAGGTCAAAGGGGACAGGGATCTAGAGGACAAAGCTGCTGAAAAGAGGTGCAGATCACAGCCAAGAGACAGAGGCAAGGTGGCTGGAAAAAGGGAGGAAATCAGCAAAACCGGAGGGGCAAGGCGGAGGCCTTCAAAGGAGGTCCAAACAAAATGACAGGAGGTGATTTGAAAGGAAGAAAGGTTGATTTCAAAGGATCTGAAAGGGAGGTAACAGATCTGGAAAAAGGAGGCTGAAGCTCTGAAAAACAGACGGCTGAAACAACTTAAAACTCTTCCACAAAAAGTGGAGGGTACTAAAGCCCTAAGGGGTTAGGTTCCCACTTAGATGAGTAAAAACAGATCAGAACTTGGTCAAAACGGGCCGAGATTGCAGGTCGAGACCCCTCGCGTGTCGAAAGAAACCCGTAAAAAGTATTAAAAACACAAAAAAATGAAAAAAGTCGGCATGTTAATTACCAGTGCCCAGGAACAACAGTGCGGGCCCGGAGGTCCATGTCGCAGTTTAGGGGGTGCGGCGACCCCCGTTCCGTTGTCTCGCGGCGCATTTTTAAAAGGTTGCCTCAACAGCAATGTCGCCATCGCGCAATAGGGCCAAAAACACACGGAAGTTAGAAATTTTAATGTTTTAGGGTTTTATGTGAGAAAAACAACATAAAAATAGGAAAAATAAACAGCTGAAAAGAAACCCTAGGGTCTGCAGTAGCTGGATATGCAGGAATATGAAAAACGACAGCGGTCGTAATTTAAAACCCGTGTGGAGTCGCCATTTGTTAGTATGAATCCTTTGTCGAAGTGTACGAAAAAGGACCACTTTAGCTACGCATAACTAATAGCCCTAAAAACAAAAGTGGCTGCCAATATCTTCAGATCCGCGATTAGTTAGACAAGAAAATAGCTGCAAAATACCAGATCTATGTATGGAAAGACATTAAGCAGTAAAAACAAGGGTTTGCTCCATATACCAATAGACAAGACAAGAACAATTTTTGAAAGAATTTTTGTATTAATGGGGCACCTGTGAGGAAAACCATAAGGAGTATCCAATTCCCCTCAGTGGGATGGGTTCTTGGAAGTCCTCAGCACTTCAGATCTAAGATTTCTCTCTCTAGTTGATGTAGAAAACCCAATGCAAAGAGTAGATCTCAATGGGAGCAAATGGCAGAAAATGGTGACCAAGTGTATAGATCCAAAGTGATCTAATAGGCAACAAAAGGTGAAGAATGGTAGGAAAAACCCTCCTATTTATAACAAAATATTGTGTCATTCTAGATCTTGGTGCATGGGTTAACCAGATCTAGATCCACTTTTTATGGAATATTTTATTATATTTGTTGGAGGGAAAAGGTATTTGACTTGGGTCAAATCCCTTAATTTTTTAAAAATAAATAAATAAATGATTTATTTATCTTTTTAAGGAAGCGGTTAGAAGATAATCAAATAAATAATGATTTATTTAATTATTTAAGGAAGTGGTTGAAAGATAATTAAATAAATAGTGATTTATTTAATTATTTGTGGGTGATTTTGTCATATTTAACAAGGAATATTATCTAAATAAGGTTTAAATAAATATTCCTAGAAAATAATAAGATAAATAAAGGTTTATCTAATTAATTTCTTTGATTTTGGGTTAAACATGACTGGGAATAATAATTAAATTATGGTTTAATTAATTATTCCATGAGGAAAATCAAACAAATATGGGTTTGTTTAATATTTCCTTTTGGGGTTTCCTGTTTTAACATAGTGAAAGCAGTTTTACTTAGGGTAAAACTGGTCTTACGTGGTGTACTTGGGTCCATCTAATGATAATAAGTTAGATGACCAAAAAATGGTGTAACACCTTGCGAGTGATCTTAGGAAATGGTTCAGATATTTAACAGCTAGTAGCATCACTGGAATTGAAACCCTAGATGATACATTTTTAAGGAAATATGGTGATAAGAAGTATTTTTTGTATTATATCACTGACTTTGGTGCAATAAAAATAAAAGAAGGAAAATCAGTTTCTAATTTTTCTAACAGATTCAATAAGATTCATAGAAAAATACTTACTAAAATCAAGCCTACTAAAGCTTCAATAAAAATCACTTATGCTGGTGCTTTTGATCCTAATTTTTTTTATTATTGAGAGAAAGAGTATCTAAAACAACAATAGAAATGTAGGAGAATGCACTGGTAGTAGAATCTAATGTGTTATTAGTTGATAGGCTTAGAGGAGGGATTGACAGAAAAAAAAGAAATAAAAAAAGCTGAAGTTTCATCTTCAAGAACTCCAGACATAGATCCTAAGTTAGATGAGCTGACCAAGATGGTCAAGTCATTGACTTATGAGATGTCCAAGATTAATTGGAAGAAAGACCAGCTACTACTAGAAATTTTTCATTTGATCAGCCAAATAGGCAAAAATTTAGAAGACCTAATGTTCCTCAAATTTTGCAGCAGGAAAGAAGACTTATTGATGATAAAAAAGTGCATCCCCCTTTGTAGAAGAATTTTGTATCTGAAGATGAAGAGGAAGCTGAAAGGTGGAGAAAGGTGCTGATATCAATTTTCTAAGAGATAAATATTGGTTGATTCATATTACACAAGCAGAGTATAAATATTTCATGTCATATACTCAGAATAATGAAGAGAATTTTTATCATTCCATGATTGCAGTTGATTGCTAAAGTAGATACAATCTCAGATCAAAGAATATTGATGATAATCCAAAGCCTGTTGTACAGCCAAAGAATAATAAGGACGTAGTTAAAATTGTAGCAGAAAAGAAAGTTACTGAACCAAGTAGACCAAAAATTCTAGTAGCAGTTAACCCTCCTTCACTTGAGGTAAAAATTGATCAAAATTTTCCCCCTGTTTTCAATTTTGATAATGAGATACAAAATATGAATATTCTGGTTCCTCTTGTAGAGCTTATGCAAAATTATGATTTCAAAAAGACTTTTATGAAAGCTCTTCAGGCTCCACCTACCGAAGTAGCTTATGATTTTGTTAACCTTCAACATGACAAGCCAACTATTATTTTAGGTCCATTGGTAGAATATAGAGATGACTCTACTCCTCCCTTCTATCTATCTCTGAATATTCATGATAAGATCTTGCATAATTTCCTAATGGACTCCAGAGCTTCACATAATTTAATGCCCAAGGTACTAATGTATGAACTAGGTCTTGAAGTAACTACAGAATACCATGCTCTCTACTCCTTTGATTCCCAAAAATTTCAACGCCTTGGTGTCATCAAATACCTTGCAGTAAGCCTCTTTCAGTTACCCATGAGAGGGATGGTGATGTATATTGTGGTAGTTGGCATTCCTCCTAGATCTGGCATGTTACTTTCTAGGTCATGGTTTAGAAGGTTGGAAGGAGCATTGCAAATGGATTTCACTTATGCTACTATCCATGTTTTTGGGGGAGAAAAAATAAGACTTTATAGAGAAGCTCAACTGGCATATATCATTAGTGAAAACAAAGATCCCACTAATCATTCAATTTATGCTAGAACAAATGATGTAGGCTCAAGAATTTTACATATGGATAATGTTGTCCTATCTGCAGAAATTTTTTCAGATTTTGAATCCTGCTAAAAAAAAGATCATTTTTTAGGGTTCTAAGCTATGTCAAATGTATTTTCATGGTTCATGTTCTAAAGAGGGAGCTGGTGCAAGAATAGTTCTCATTTCCCATTTAAAAGAAATATTTACTTTTTCTTTCGAACTTGAATTTGAAATAACTAACAATGTGGTTGAATATGAATCTCTATTGATTGGTTTAAAAATAGCAAAGGACATGAATATTTTAGAAATTTATGTTTTTGGAGATGCTGAACTTATTATTCAACAAATCAGAAATGTTTATCAAAATAAGCATCCCAGACTCAGATATTACCGCAATGTAGTATGGGGAATTATAGAAGACTCATTCTTGGCTTGTAACATTTATTTTGTTCCAAGAGAAAGTAATATTTTGGCTGATTCATTTTCTATTTCAACAAGCTCATTCAAGATTCCAATAACTATAAAGCTGAAATATGAAGTGGAAGTTAGGTTCAGACCTAGAATTCTTGATAATGTCAAGTGTTCGAAATATTTTGAGGATGATCAGGATATTAAAAGATTCATTGAAGCTATTGAAGAGTTCGTTGTCATAAACAATGATCAAGATGAGGATCTCATAAAGAATGATGTTGATTTGCAAGACACCAAAAATTTGAAAAAACAGATTGTTGATCACTCTATCATTCAACTTCCTACCAATCACATTCCCAAGGGGTTAATACCACTTGAGAAGATCCTTTATCACAATTATGCTTCATTCAAACCAAAGTTAGCTGAAACAAAAGAAAATTTGGAATATTTCAATTTGGACACAAAAAAAGAACCAAGGTATGTTAATTTGTCAAAAGTTTTATCAGAAGAAGGAAATATTGAATATCACAAGTTTTTTTATGAATTTGTTTATGTTTTTGCTTGGAAATATGGGGATCTTAATACATATGATAATTGAGCATAGAATACCATTGAAGTATGGTACTAAGCCCTTCCAGCAAAAATTAAAAAATATCAATCCACTATTGTTGCCAATGATGGAGAAGGAAGTGAAACAAAAATTTGGATGCCAAAATCATCATTCCATTGAGATACTCATATTGGGTTGCTAATCTAGTTCTAGTAAGAAAGAAGAGTGGTGAAGTATGACTATGTGTAGATTCTAGGAATCTTAACAAATGCTCCAGGAAAGATAATTATCCATTGCCAAATATGGAGCATATTATTCAAAAGGTAACCCAGTCAGACAAAATTTCCATGTTAGATGTTTTCTTTGGGCACAATCAAGTTTCCCTTTGGTCAGAAGACCTAGAGAAGAAAACATTCACTACTCATTGGGGAACATTCATGTATGCAAAGATTACATTTGAGCTTATGAATGTCGGAGCTACTTTTCAGCGTGCTATGTACTTTACATTCATTGGAGAAAAATATAAATTCTCGGTCATCCATTTGGATGATATTACTATTTTTTCAGCTTCAAATCAAGAACATCTTCAACACTTGAGACAAGTATTTGTTAAATGCATAAAATATGGTATATAATTGAATCCAAAGAAGTCTCATTTTTCTCTCAAAGAAGGTAAGATATTGGGTCACACAATTTCTAAATATGGAGTGAAAAATGATCCAAAAGAGTGATTTAAATTCAGGATTTAACACTTCCAATATCCAAGAAAGAGGTTCAATATTTCATTGGTAAGATCAATTTCTTAAGAAGGTTCATTATCAATTTTGCTGAAGTGGCGAAGCATATTACTTGCATGCTAAAGAAGGATAAATAATTCAAGTGGACAATTGAAGCCAAAAATTCATTTGAGCTAATCAAAAAAGCTATCATTGAATCACCTCGGTTGGTAAGCCCTGAATACTCAAAACCTTTCTTGATATTCTCATTTGCCTCTCAAGATACTATTGTTGTTGTTTAGTTACAAAAATATTCAAAAAATAAGGAAGCCCCCATAGCATTTTTCAGCAGAGCCCTTAGAGATGCAGAATTGAAGTATGAAATGTTGGAAAAGCAGGCCTATGCATTAGTGAAAGCTCTGAAAGATTTTAGATTTTATATTATGCATGCTCAATTTATTATTTATGCACCTTCATCTGATGTCATAGAGATATTAGTTTAGCCTGATATTGATGGAAAAAGAAGTGGGTGACTAAATTTCTTGAGTTTGATTTATAGATAAATCCTGCTAAACTAATTAAAGGTAAAGGATTATCCAAACTACTAGCTGAGGAAAATTTTAAAGTTTTGGGCTTGAATTTCATGGATGACAACTTTGAAGGGAAAATTTCTAAACCTATTGACAGTATGGATGTGGATGTAAATATTTCTGAGTGCAGTTGGTATAAAGATATCATTTATTTTCTGCAGCATTTTAATCCTCCTCCAAATTTTGATAAAAACATAGTAAGATCTTTGAATCTGAAGACTATTAAATTATGCATCAAAGATAATTGTTTATATCGGAAAGATCCTATAGGAGTTTTTTTTTAGATGCATTGACCCAGGTGAGTCCAAGAAAGTTATTTTTGACATGCATATTAATGTGTGTGGAGGTCATCATTATTGGAGAACCACTGCATAAAAAATACTAAGAGTTGGCTCTTTTTGGCCTATCCTATTTTCTGATGTATGTGCTGAGGTGAGAGCATGTGAAAAATGTGAGAAGTTCACTACTAAGAAACATTTGAATTATTATCCTCTCAAGCCCATAGTTGTTTCTGCACCTTTCCAGCAATGGGGATTAGATTTCATTAGCGAAATCCATCCATATTCAAGTGGACAACATCGTTGGATTCTTATTGCAACTAATTACTTCACCAAATATATTGAAGAAATACCTACCAGGAATTCTACTCATAAAGTTATCATTAATTTTCTGGAGGGAATCATAACCAGATTTGGATGTCGATCAAGATTAGCAGTAGATAATGTAGTTTCTTTCAAAGCTACTCCATTGGTAAATTTATGTGAATATTATGGTATTAAGCTTACTCACTCTAAAAGTTACTATCGACAAGGGAATGGTTTAGCTGAATCATCTAACAAAAGCTTGGTAAGAATCATCACCAAGCTATTGGAGAAAAAAAAGAAAGCCTGGAATTCAAAACTAAAGTTTTCTTTATCGGATGACAGGGTGACAATCAAAAAGTATACTAATACATCACCTTTTTCAAATGGTTTATGGAATTCATGTTTTTTTTCCAGTTCAATTGGCCATTCCTGTAGCCAAAATTCTGGAAGATCATGAAGCTGAGCCAAATGAAATGAATAGGAGAATTTATTAGATCATAGAAGTGCAGGAAAAGTGAGAACAACAATATGATCTGGTGAGAAAATATCAGCAAGTTTTAAAGCAAGTTTTTGATAAAGGAACTAAAAAGGAATATTTTCATATTGGAGATCTAGTATTGAAATGGGATGCGCAACATCAAGATCCAGGTAAGCATTCCAAATTTGATGTTTTATGGTTTGGTCCTTTTAGAATCTCAAATATTCTGCAGAATAATACTTTTGAGTTGCAACATCTTGATGGGACTGAACTATTTGGAGGCCCATTCAATGGGTGCTTTCTCAAGAAATTATTTTACTAAGGTTTTTGGTGGCCTAAGTTCATTGTAAACATTGGTGTGTTTCATAATAAGACTCCATAGCCAAATGAAAAGGCACTAAAACTACAAAATATTCTTAGAGCCTTGCAGGGAGAGCTCTATTCCCTGTGGAGCCAATGTTACCACAATTTTTTTCTAAGTCAGGAGTCCATTTTAAATTTTCTATTTTCATTATTAGACTTTGTAAATTTCAAAAAAAAATTTGGTCGCTACCAAAATTTCTAGTAGTGCTTTTTTTAGCCCTTTTTAGACAGTCTATTTTATTTATGTTTCTATCTTCTTTTATTTAATCTGATGCTACCATAAATTCTGAGAACTACCCATGTTTTTTTTTTAAATAAAATAAAAATCGCATCCGCTTTGTGTCAAGCCACATGTTCTTGTTTAAAATACATTTTAAATATTTTTATTAAGGTTGAAATAGGAGTGGTATGTGGTTAGTCATGTTAATTTTATGTCATTATATACATGTAGTGTCTAGGTGTCAATCCATAATAACAAATCCAATTGTTGATCCCATCGTGTCTGTCAGGCGAGTTGGTTTAGTTTCATGTCAAGGTATGTGATTATCGATTAGAAAAGATCATGGATCCATAGGTTTAATGCAATTACCATTTGGATGGCCACGCATAGACGCTACCAGAAATTTAGGCCAATAATGAACATGTAGTGGAGGTGACTGCCACTCACAGATCCACTTATCTCAAGCCACCTATAGCATGCCATATGAAGCTACGCATCTAGCTGAAGACCGTAATTGTTATCACATGGTGCATACTATGGTAAAGGATACTTACCATAATGAAAATCTATCAAAATCTATTGCACGAAAGGGTGAACCATTGTAGTTGTTTTAAAACACCGAGAAAGAAGGAGGACTAACACTTGTGAGCTTAGCTGTTGAAGAACGTGTTTTCTAGAGTGCAGTTTGAGGAAGGAGTCTTAGATTTCAGACAGGATATCATAGGAAGACACAACAACACATGTTAGGTGAGCTCTTCTAGATTTTCCACCTATCATATTTGATCAGACAGACTTATTAATTACTGAAGATGACTAAAAGAGGAGGAAAGCTAAAATGAATTGAACCACAAGGTGCTGACCTAGTGGATGCAAATTTGAATGTGAGAAGGTTTTTTGTTCAAGCAAGGTAGTATTCTTTGTTCTCAATATTAGGAAACTCTCACTTAGGAGTAGCTCAGGAGTTTGAAAAATCTTTCAATGGACAGGAAGCAACCATCTATGGTGGTCTTAAATTTCAGGTATCAGTAGATTCAATTGCTAAGGCATTCAACCTTCCACAAGAAGTATAAAGGTGGTTTAAAGGTAAAGTCATCACTAGAGGAGACCTCAACAGTTTCCTCAAACATGGACACAAAGATCCTAACTAGGCCAAATTAATTCCCAAAAGCTACCTCAAAAATGAATGGGCAGAAGTTGTTAAACTCGTCAAGATTTACCTCACTTGTGAAAGGAGGTATACAACAATGTTTCTTTACCATATGAGATTTATGTTTCATGTTGTAGGTATGAAGGCCCTCAACTTGCCATATTTTTTGTTGAAGATTCTGACAAATATTTCAGCCTGGATTCAAACACATATTGGTGCTTCAAAATATAGCTTGTATCATAAATCTCTCATCAAAGTGTTAGTAGAAGAGTTAAGGAAAATAAATCAAACATGGAACCATTTATTGCTTTATAGGGCAGGCCAACCTACACCTACACCTCCATCTTCACAAAAACACCCTCATCCTGCAAAAAGAACAAAAAGGAAGGCTAAGAAGGAGAATATCCATAAGGTCAAGAGCACAAAAGAAAATATTTCTTCATTCAAGGTTGAGAGGAATTTGGATAAAGGAGAGATCGCATCAATAAATAAGCCTAAATCCATGAAAATGGTGCCTCCTATTTCTAATTTTCCTAATTTCTACACCAGAGATCAAAGAGGAAGGTCTGCAACTGCAGAAAATCCAAAGCACAAACACT
Source organism: Pinus albicaulis (assembly GCA_034641835.2). Taxonomy (NCBI): domain Eukaryota; kingdom Viridiplantae; phylum Streptophyta; class Pinopsida; order Pinales; family Pinaceae; genus Pinus; species Pinus albicaulis. The sequence goes on along the minus strand of CM076575.1, from coordinate 545,376,496 downwards.
ACCTAAAATTCCAGAATCAGAGATTCAACAGAATATGCAAAAATAATATCAACCCACAAATTCTGATGAAGAACTCCTCAAAGATGCAGGGTATGAGATTAGTAGCAAGAGAAAGACAAAGGAGACAAAACCTATTGTTGGAACCAAAAAAAGACATAACAAAGACAGAAACAAGTTCAAGCTCAAGTCTAAGGCTTTGCATAATCCAATTTTGTTGACAGAGGTCATTGATGTAGAAGGAAAATCTGAAGGGTTAAATAAAAATGAGTCCAAGAAGAAAGATAAAAACAAAACCCCTTTAGAGAAACAAATAGAACCCTCAAAAATAAGAAATATCCAAAAAGGTTCAAAGGAGGAAAAGGCCATTGTTAAAGAAGTAGCCACAAGAAAATATCAAGATCAGCTTTTGGCAGAAAATCATACTTGGAAATTTTTTTTGAAGTTGCATCCCATATGGAACAAATGTAAAAAGGTTTTCTGGTAAAAATACCTTTTTTCTTATCATGTGCAATTTTGAACAGCAGCTCAAATTTCAAAGAGTATAAGTCTACATAGGATTTTCAGTATTTTTTGTGAATTTTTGAAAGAGAAATAGAGTGCTATCAGAAATTCTGGTAGCATTACATTTTTTTCGTTGTTATAGGTTTTTACAGGAATTTCCGGTAGCACCTGTTTTAAAGCAAAATTTCCGAGCCAGCTCAGGAATGATAAGGAATCATAACCAAATGGATATAAAAAGTGATGTTGATAATTGTTTATGAGGTTTTTGGAGGTCATATTGAATGAATATGCATGGTTATTTAAGAACCAAAGACAGAAGGAGACAAATTAGCAGAAAAAGGGGCAGCATGTCAGCATACTCAGCAGTTCAGCCCATATTCTCTTCTCTTCTTTCATCTGCGTTTGTCTTTTTAGTTAGATTTATATGGGATATGTATTTTAAAGTTCTATGACACCTATATAATGTTAGGATTAGTTTTTCCTTCTTTTTAGAAGAGATGGAGTTGGTGCCTCTCTTTCTATATATACCATTTGTAAATACCATTTCCAGGTTGGATGTTGGTCTACCTGAAGACTTAATATAATAAAGAAAACCATTTTGTACTTCATTCTGGAGGATTTTGTGAATAAAGAACTATCTAATGTATGGCTTGTTTCTCTCTTTGTTAATTTATTCTAATTTATGAGCTGCAGAAACTAGTAAGGTGTGAGTAAGAAATTGTTAAAGTATTTAATAGTAAATTATCTATTTTCCAGCTTCCTGCAAATCATATATATGTTGTAGAAAATGTTAGTGAATATTGCATAAATTATTTATGAAATAATTTATGCATGTACTCTACTATTTGAATGTTGTTTACTTTACATAAAACTGAGTTTGTGTAAAGATCCATCATTATAGTTGTGTGACTAATTTAATATATGAATATTTCATAGAGTAAGTGCCAGCTATCCATCTCCTTTCATTTTTTATACTCTACTTCCTATACTACCAATTTACCCATACAATTATACTTGCCATAGCTTTCCAAATGCATGAAAGTCTTAAAGAATAAAAATTCATTTCAAACTCTTTGAGAAGCCATCCCACCACTCAAAACCTTTAAATTTTAAATGAGTTATGATGTGTAATGCATACTCCTTTTGCAATCAAGGAGTGATTCCTTGCGCTAACACAAAAAATACCAATTACTTCTTAGACTTAGATCTTTCGAATTCTAAATCAAACTCTTGTAGGATGACAACCCATTTAGAGTATTTCCCCTAGAAAATGTTTAGTAAGAATGTAAATCATAGGGAAATCATATATCAAGGTTGTTTTGTTAAAATTAGGTAGTGACAAAAATTTTGGACAACTTAAATGGTTGCCAAGGCAAATTTCTCCACATGTTCATATTTGTTTTTGGTTTTTGTGAGATTCCTACTCAAATAGTAGATTACATGTTTAGTGTCAGATTCATATTCCTGAACTAATACCATTGCAATGGTGGAATCATATGTAGCTAAATACAAAGAGTAATATCGATGGTAATCAGACAGGTGCAATAATGGTGCATGTGTCAATGCGTTTTTTAATGCATCAAGAGTTTTTTTAGCAAGTTCGTCACAAAAGAATGGAATGCCCTTTTTAAAAGTCTAGTAAAACCTTTAGTTAACTCGATGTAGTTAGGCATTAATCTACGTAAAAAGTTTTCTTTCCCTTGCAAACTTTGGAGTTGGAAAAGATTATAAGGAGGAGGTAAAATTGACATGGCCTTGAACTTAAGTGGATCAACACAAATGCCTTCCTTTGACCTGAAAAATCCAAATAATCAACCCAATTGTACACAAAAAATGCACTTGTGTGGATTTAAACAAATATTGTAGTCCCTACATCGAATGAAAATAGATTTTAAATGCATGGGATGATTTTTTTGTCTCAATGAATCAGCTGGTAAGTCATCCAGATAGGGTTGCACAATATTTTTGATGTCGTGAAATGTTTTAGACATTTCCCTTTCAAAAGTTGCACTAGCGTTATTCAATTCAAATGGTAGTTTATGATAGTAAAAGGTCCCCCATGGACAAATTAATGTAGTTTTGGGATTATCGGAAGGGATTATGTTTATCTGATTGTATCCAGAATACCCATCCATAAATGAAAATATCTTGTTTCGCCACAATCCTCGATAATTTGGTCAATGTATGGGATAGGATAAAAAAAATTTAGGGAAGCTTTATTGATATCCCTATAATCGACACATAATCTAATAGTCCCTTGTTTTTTTTTATTAGAACAATATTGGATACTCAATCAGTCTAGGGAACAAGGTAAATGAAACTTGCTCCGATTATTTTTTCAACTTCAGCCTTGATAGCAGAAGCTTTTCGTGGATGAACTGGACGTAATCTTTGTGTGACAGGTTTAGTTTCTAGGTATGTATTAATTTAATGAAATACAATGATGGGATCAATTCCTGGCATTTCCTCACAGGGCTAGGAAACAATGGCGCGTAATTCCTGAAATAGGGCTTTATATGTCTTTGACTAAGATGTGAATCAATACTATTATGTTTCCTAAATCCGTTTCAGAATATGAATGATGGATTGACATAGGACGTTGAGGACTATTAACAATATCAATAAAAAAGATAGATGAAAAATCATTCTCGATTTTATCAAGTTTAGGCAAAAGGAATGAATGATGATGATAATCGTTCTATAGAAATTCACCCAAAGTCGTGAATTCCATGATACTCTCTTCAATTTGAAATGTGTTATCGAAAGGATCAAGAAATGATATTGGAACTAATCGTGACAAATGAGAATAGTTATCACTGATTACATTCAATTTATCAATTTCAATTGATGATAGGTTGGAAAGTGATTTAACTTCATGGTAAGCCAATTAAAACAAACTCAAAGGCATCACACTACCATACAATGCCAATTCAAAATTTGAAGTTACAATCAAAGGATCAAGCAATGTAATTGCGCTTGATGTAATCATGTTGGAATAGGCAACATTATGAAGAAAATTTGGCGGAAGCATCGAAAAATTCCCCATCAGAGATTAATCCTCAAGAAAATCTACTCCAACATCTTCATATGGAGTAATCGACTTCCCAACAAAAGGTATACTACTTGTAGAGCCAAGGTCTGAAGAATAGTAAAATATCTAGTCTACTTTCACAATTCTCCATTTGTGGTGAAACATTATCATTCAAAAATATGATGAGACCAAGTCGACATAACATAATATCAGCTTTGTCCTAATAAATTTTATATTCAATTTGAGTATCAACAACCTCAACTTCAACCACAATTGTTTTTCCTTCCATATCTATAGGTAGATAATTGAGTATCCCATATGGGTGAAAACCTCTTCCATCGAAGGCTTTCAAAGTTGTGGGGGATTGATTGATCGTTGGAGAACCAAGGTATTTCCAACAATCAATAGACATAATACACATAGAAAATCCTTCGTCAATTAACATTCGAAATACTCATCTGTTTTTACCGAAAATTGTTATTTGGAATGCCAAGTAATGTAGAATTCTAGGTACATAATTGTCTAGATCGAAGATAATGAGATCATAATATTGATGATCAATAGCTCCTATAGCCGAAAAAATAAATTTCATTTGTTCTGGACAAGTCTATAGCACTTCAAGGGCCAACATTACTAAAGGTGACATAGCCACATCTTCAACAATGTTTCAATTCTGAGCAGCTCGCGCATGTGGATTAAAAGCTAACTTTCAAAGAACACATTTAGGAGGCGGTCGAATAACCATGTCAGAACTAGGTTTCTCAATCTGTAATGGTTCAAAACGAGGAGGAATTTACGTGAAAGCTTGATTGGTTGAACCATCATTGTTTCCATTATCATGACCCTTATATCTGTAATCTTGAGATCTCGTAGCAACCATAACTTGAGAAGACATCATCATGATATCTCTTGATGAGATGGAAGAAGAATGATATTGAGAGACCATCTTACTATCTTGAAAATGAAATGGACCCTTCAAAATAACAGGGGTGGGTGAAACTTTGACGAACTTAGTTACTTTAGAGTGATGAGGGCATTCCTTGGTGTAATGATCTTCATCACAAACTAAACAAGGATAGCGACGCTTTTTATTTTTCTCGGATGGTTCGATTTTATCTCATTTCTCTTTCGAGGAAGTGTTTTTTTTCTTTACCCTTCCCCTTCTTCTTACTTCTGTTTGATTTATTTTTACTGGTAGATGAATCTACAGGCTTAATCTCAAAATAATTTTCGGGACAAGTATTTATTTTGGTTGAATCCAGTGAAGTTATAATTGGGGTATTATATTTGGAATTTTTCTTCTTACTCTTATATTGAATAACAGAACCGACTACACCATCAATGGCGTGAGATTTGGAAGGAGTTGTGGTTATTTGACCAGGGTGAGGCAAATCCATAATATTTTCATACAAAGTTCCAAATTGTGTGTAAAAAAGGTTCAGATATTGGGCACGAGCAATAACTTGTTCTTCTGTTACAACACCTCCCTTGGAAACATATTCAGTGATGATTGGAAGTGAATATTTCATAAACCACTCAGCCAAAATATAATAAGGAATGAAAAATTTAACAAAACGAAGTCTACGTATCCATTTGTGGATATGATCAGAAATATAGGTAGACGAATTATGATTTAAAGAGTTCAAAAGTTAGGTACGAGTATCGTAATGGATTGGTAACTAAAAATGGATCAAGAAAGAAGTAGCTAGGGCATTAAATTTGTGAAAAGAAGCTCTCGGTAAATCAATGTACCATGCCGCAACTAAACAGGTTAAGGTTCGTTGAAAAAGTCATAATAGAATGGAATCGTCGATTAATGAATTTGAAGCACACCAAAGATGATACATCATGACATGGTTTGAAGGGTCCTCTCCTGATTTACCTTAAAATTTCAAAATATCACATGGAAAATTTGTGGGAATTGTCGTCCAAAACAGAGAATTGTAAATCAGATCATTCGTTAGCCAAGACAAATTTTATATATCAAAAGTTGGAATAAATGGTAACTGTTGGTTGGGATATTGCTGTGGAAAATTATAACCCTGCAGAATAAGTTCAGTACATGGAGGAGGATATCCAAGATAACCTAGGATAGCCTGAGTGGTTGGGATTTTCATTCCTCTAGAATAATTAGGGTTAGCCATACGAAACTGAGGTTGAGACAGAATTTTAAACCTATGACTAGTGTATGGTTCACTCTAGAAAGGTGGATTTATGCCCATTTGTCCCAATTGATATTTCCGCTGAAAGGGTTGGCTTTGTAAAGGTTTCCCTTGAAAGAATTGACTCTGATAAGGCTGAATTTGAAAAGGTTTACCTTGAAAACAATTTCCCTAAAAATGTTGGCCTTGAAAAGTTGTTTGAAAAGTACCTATACCAGGTTTTCCCAAAGGTATTTGGAGTATAGACTGGATTTTAGGTCCATCTTGTTAAACGAATGTATGAGGGATAGCCCTTGTAATAATTTTGCACCAATACTTGAGGGGTAATTGGAATAGAAGTTTGAGGTACTCGCAGGATGGGCATTTGAGGTGTATGGGTTGATGAACAGATGTTTGTGTAGTAGATTGGATAGGAGTATGTGGACTTCTTGGACTAGGTTTCTAACTTTGTTGTTGAACAAACATCTATGGATTAAATTGAGGAATCCTGTGAACAGCTTGTTGGACTTGAGTTAGAACAAGTTGTGCAGTTGATTGAGTAGGTTGGTAAATTGGTATCTATGGAGCACCTTTAAAATTTTGTTGAGAAAACAAAGGGTTCCAAATGGTATTCATCCTTAGATAAGGATCACCTTCTAAGGGTTGACCTAAACCATCTTGAGGCATTTGACCATAACTTTCATAGTTTCTAGTTAAAGGTTGTCTTGCAACTGTAGGATATGAACCAACAAAAGGATACCCTCCATGTGGAGTTGGTTCCCCGCAGGGATATTATAACCACCTTTTGGGTTAGCTTGATGATTACCTACATAGCCAAAAATCATATATATGAGGTCAAACTTTGGGAAGTAGAAGTTGATAAACCAATTGACACAGTAGAAATTTGAGCAGAAGGAGAACCTCATGAAAAATCCCTAAAAACTAGCTGATATTCAGGAGGAACTGACAGAATGCCATATAACAATGTTTCTCGAGAAGTTGAAAACATGGATGTGTTAGTATACATACTTCCAAAATTCATTTCTAACATATTAATTGTGGGAAAATTGTAAAAAGGAATGTGGTGGTGTGGATGACCTAAAAAAGATGAATGTAAGGATTCAAAAGCTGTAAGGTACGAAGGATCCACTCGAAAAGGAAAAATAGGAAGGTCTAGAGGAAGAGTCTATTCACCGGTAAAAAATGGACTACTTGGAGTTTCTTCTTCATCGGTTGCAGTCATATCTTAAATACTAATGAAACCGAGAGGTAGATTCTTGGTAATAATAAGTTTTACTTTGGGTGAATTTGGAGTATGAATAGGGGCTATAACGTTTGTGTTGAGATTACCACAAGATGATGAACTTAGTGAAAAGAGTCGCCTTCACTAAGTGGGCCCACAAACTATTTTTTTGCAAAGTCTATTTTTAGACTGTGTCTATTTTTAGACATGTCGATCATATTCTATGAGTTGCAGGATGCTATTTCTAGATGGTTGGTCAAGTTGGAAAAATATATGGACTTCTATTTTTAAACAGATTGGGCGGAATCTATTTTTAGATTGCTAGTCTAAAAATAGATATGTCGAATATTATTAGCTCTTAATAATATTTAGACTCTAAACATTATCTTATTCTCTTGGAGCACTTCAGTTAAGTGCACATATGTGGTACAGGAGCTGACAGAATGAATTACGCTATTCCTGAGGGTTAAGTGGAGCTATTGCATGGAGACTTCATTTAAAACTCATGTGACAGATTTTGGTGGAGTTGTAGAAGTAGTTGGTGGAGTTGTGTTCATTTTAACTCAGTTAGACACAGTTGAGCTAGTTGTATCTAGTCTAACTGATTGATACACTAGTGAGAGTGGTGTGAATTAATTATTAATTACTTCACTAAATATTAACTCAATAATCAACTAAATAATACATCAGTTAACTACATTTCATGTATAGTTTCAGTGGAGACGAGTGGAGAGGTAGGTGAAAGAGCAAGTGTGACTATCAGTTGTGACTATAGTGATGCATTGATTGCATCCAACATTCAGTGGAGATGCCAATGAGGATTACATAGTGCAAGCCAGGTGGATTTGAGTTAACTCAGAGCCATTCTTCAGTAGGGATTGCACAGTAGAGGCAGACTAGCAGGTGGCAGAGATCGGTGCATGGATTTGCTAGATCAGACCTGATTAGTGTGTAGCGATTGTATTATACTGAGAGATTGTGAGAAGATTTGTATGAGGATTGTTACATGATCTCTATGAAATATATTATATACAGATATTTGGGGTTTTTAGCTTCAGGCTTTCCCGTTAAATCACTGTGTTAGTGTGTGTGAATTTTTATGGTTTCATGTGTGCATTGTAATTGTGTTAATTTCCGCATGTGATGATCAATGGTGGAACAGATTCTGTATTGTGCATGAAGTCAAATAGTGTATGATAAAGAGAATATTATACATATAAAATATCAGTTACATAATTTCTACATGGTATCAGAGAGATATTGATCATCGGAGAAATTGCAATTTATTGAAGCGGTTGAGTTTTGTGCTGGTGGAATTCGAATTTGCAGTAGTGTTTTCTTGGTATCGAAGTTGAGATGTCTTTCAACGGATTTTTATTGGAGTATGCCCTTGAGGGAAACTTGAATTATATTGCATGGAAGGATAGGATGGAGGCGGTGTTGGAGGATAATGGGTTGAAGGAGTTCATAGATGCAGAAATTCCAAAACCTGCTTCTAGCGATGCTACCGCACTTGACGCATGGAAAAAGAAGATAGAAAAATGTCGAAGGATTTTGTTGGAAGGTGTGAAGGATCACATAGTGTCCAGCCTTCATGGTAAAGCTTATCCATTCTTGATGTGGAAAGCTTTGACAGACTTGTTCCAAAGCAAAAGAGACCAGAGGAATTTGGCGGTTAAAGACAAGCTCAAGAAAATAAAAATGGAGAAGGGAAAAAGTATACCCAAGTACCTCACAAAGTTTTTCCAGTGCAGGGATGAGCTGGGAAGTGTGGGGGTTACTGTAGATGAAGAGGACTTGGTGATATTGGCTCTCCTTGGGCTTCCGAAGAGTTGGCATTCCTACAAGGACTCTTTCAATGGTCAGGAGAAACTGCCAGGATGTGAGCGACTTTGGTCTGATCTTGTGCAGGATGAGATAAGGTGGAGTACCAGGGATGGATCTTCATCGAAGAATGAAGATGAAGAAAATTTCACTTTGGCTACCAAATCAAGGAAAGGGAAGGGAAAGAAAAATCCTTCTCAATCTAGTGTGAAAGGCAAGAAGCAGGACATGTCCAAGGTGAAGTGCTTTCACTGTCACCAACACAGACATTACGCCACTAATTGTCCACAGAAGAAGAAAAATAAGTAGGCTTCTATATTTGCAGCTAGAGAGGCCTTAGCCTCACAGTTTGAGCTGGAGCTTGGTTTCAAGTGTGATGGGATCAGTGTGGTTTCTTGATAGTGGTGCGTCTTTCCATATGACCGGAGACAAATATTTTTTCAGTGATCTGGATGAGAAGGATCTTAGAGTGCACATCAAGATGGGAGATGATGGTAGATACAGTGCAACTAGTATTGGGACCATTTCCTTCGAAAGGGATTCTGGTAAACCTTTCATATTGAAGGATGTCATGCATGTTCCAGGATTGAAGAAGCTTCTGATCTCTATGGCTATGTTAGAAGACAAGGGATATGATGTTGTCTTTAGCGAGGGAAGGGCTTTCCTGCGCAATAAGGAAACTGGTGAAACTCGGAGGATAGGGGTTTGAGTTAAGAACCTTTATCAATTGTAGGTAGATGGCTGTGTAGCAATGGCAGGCAAAGTAGAAGGAGTGTTGAGCTGGGATGAGGGTGAATTGTGGCACAGGAGATTGGGCCATCTTCACCATGGCACTTTGAAAATTTTGCAGCAGATTTCTACCGGGCTTCCCAAGGGTACACTTGCGCAATCAAATCAGTGCAAGGGATGTACTTTGGGAAAATTTGTGAAAGCCACCTTTCATGAGAAGGATAGTCATGCCACAATGATCCTTGAGAGAATTCCTACAGACGTATGTGGACCTTTCTCAGTAGTTTCATTAGCAAAGCACAGGTATTTTGTGATATTTGTTGATAACTTTTCTCGTAAGTGTTGGATCTTCTTCATGCAGAAGAAGAGCGAGACATACTCAAAGTTCTGTGAGTTCAAGTCACTAGTGGAGAAAGAGTTGGGGAAGCAGGTGAAGGCTCTAAGAAGTGATAATGGTGGTGAATTCATCTTTGGCGAATTCAAAGACTTTTACAGTGCAGAATTAATATGAAGAGAGCTCATAGCGCCTCATAACCCACAGCAAAATGGGGTCGCGAAGCGAAAGAACAGAACGATCATGGGTGCTACACGGGTGATTTTGCATGATCAGGGCCTACCCATACACTTATGGGTGGAAGCATGCAACATTGCGGTTTATGTGCAAAACCGTTGTCCTCATAGAGTACTTGGCATGAGTACACCCGAAGAGGCATTTTCTGGTAAGAAGCCTGGTATTTCTCATTTGAAGATTTTTGGCTCACATGTTTACATTCATGTGATGAAGGATGCCAGGAAGAGGCTGGAGCTAACCACAGAGGTTGGGATATTTGTGGGGTACACAGAAACACCCCACAACTATCGTGTGTATTTTCCAGACAGTCATAAGACTGTTGTGCGATGGGATATCAAATTTCATGAGGAGAAAGCCATGAAGTGTTCGCTTGAGAGGGAGCTACACTTGCATGTAGATGAGGAGCTATTAGTTCCTAAGGATGAGCCTCAGGATGTGGATCAGCCACAAGAGGAGGTTCATGGAGTGGAAGAAACCACTCATGCAGTGCCAAACATCATAGGGCAGAAGCGCACTATAGAAGCTAAGCGACTGAATCTTGATGCATCGCAAAATGTAGGAGCACCTACATCACAGTGTAGACAAAGACAGTCACCTAACCGATTTACTGGATACATGGCTTTGATGAGAAAGTGTATCATGACGGAGCCATCCTATTTCGAGGAAGATGTGAAGGACCCTACATGGGTAGATGCCATGGTGGAAGAGTATGATTCAATTGTCAGAAACAGTGCATGGGAGATTGTCCCAAGGCCAGAAGGGAAATCAGTGGTAGGTTCAAGATGGATCTACAAAGTGAAGCAAGTTGCTGATGGGAGTGTCGAGAAGTACAAGGAAATATTTGTTTCCCAGGGCTTCTCAAAGATTGAGGGGATCAACTATGAAGAAACCTTTGCACCTGTCGCAAGGTATTCTTCCATACGGAGCATCCTTGCTCTCTCAACGTAGATAGGTTGGCACATTCATCAGATGGATGTGAAGACTGTGTTCCTCAACGGATTCATTGAGGAGGGGGTGTACATAGAGAAGCCTGAAGGTTTCAAAATCTTCAACAGCGAGTTTCATGTGTGCAGGCTCAAGAGAGCGTTGTATGGGCTGAAACAAGCACCTTGTGCTTGGTACACACAGATAGACAGTTATTTCATCGGACTTGGTTTTACCAAGAGTGTGGCAGATCCCAACCTGTACCAGATTGTGGTTGAGGGTAAGTTGTTGATCATTGTACTTTATGTATATGATTTGATACTAACTAGTGATGAACAGTTGATACTCTCATGCAATGCTGATTTTGCAAAGGAGTTTGATATGAAGGACTTGGGCCTCCTTCATTATTTCCTAGGATTGGAAATTTGGCAGCGGAAGGGTGGACTATTTATGTCTCAAGGAAAGTATGCCCAAGAGATACTGGAGAAGTTCAACATGCAAGGTTGCAAGCCTATCGACACTCCTCTTCCTAGTGGTTGGAGGAAATAGGATGATACATCGGCAGAGGTAGTGGATGCCACTGTTTATCGACAGGTGGTTGGTTCGCTCATGTATTTGGTCAATACACAACCGGACATATGCTATGCTGTTAACCAGCTTTCATAAGCTATGGTTAAGCCTACCAAGCTCTTTTGGAAGGCAGGAAAGCATGTTCTGAGGTATCTTAGAGGCACATCGAGATATGGATTTTGGTACAAACATTCGGATGAGTTGAAGTTGCATGGCTTCACAGATGCAGATTGGGCAAGGAGCCCAACAGGCAGAAAGAGCACATCTGAAGGGATTTTCAGTATCGGGTCTACAGCAGTTTCTTGGTACATCAAGAAACAGAGATCCGTGGCACTCAGTTTAGAGGAGGCCGAGTACATTGTTACACCTTTTTTTGGTCATCTAACCTATTATTATTAGATTAACCCAAGTACACCATGTAAGACCAATTTTACCCTAAGTAAAATTGCTTTCACTATGTGAAATAACTTAGTAAAACACCTTTATTAAGTTTTTTACGGTCTAAACAGGAAACCCCAAAAGGAAATAATAAACAAATCTATATTTGTTTATATTTCCTAGTCATATTTAACCCAAAACAAGGAAATCAATTAAATAAATCCTTATTTATTTTATTATTTCCTAGGAATAAGTTATTTAAATCCTTATTTAAATAATATTCCTAGTTAAATTTGACTAAATCATTTATAAATAATTAAATAAATAATGATTTATTTAATTACATTTCCACCATTTCCTTAAAATAATAAATAAATCATTTATTCATTTATTATTTATAAATAAAGGAATTGACCCAAGTCTAAAATCCTTTTCCCTCCAACAAATATAATAAAATATTCTTAAAGGGTGGTTCTAGAATTTCATTAATAATATTTTATTCATGCACCAAGTTCTAGACCGTCCTAATATTTTGTTATAAATAGAAGGGTTTTCCCCATTCATTAGTCACCTTTCATTGCATTAGATCACTCTAGATCTATACTCTTGGTCACATTCTCCATTTTTGCCTTGTGAGCTCCCTTTGAGTTCTATGTTTGTCTGGGTTTTCTACACCCACAAGAGAGAGAAATTTTAGGTCTGAAATGCTGAGGACTTTCAAGAACCCATCCCATTGAGGAGAATCAGAAACACCTTTCTTGTTTTCCTCTCAGGTGCCCCATTTTAATATAAAAAATTCTTTCAAATACACCGTTCTTGTCTTGTCTATTGGATGCATGGAGTGACATTTTATTTTCACTACTTAATGTCTTTTATGCTTAGATCTAGATTTGTGTAGCTTTATTTGGATCACCTAACTAAAGATTTAAAGATATTGGTAGCCATAATCGATGTTAGGGCTATTTTTATGTGTAGCTAAAGTGGTATTTTTCCGAGGAAAGATTCATACTAACAATTGGCGACTCCACACGGGTTTTCTTTTGCGACCGCTATCGTTTTAAATATTTGTGCATATCTAGCTATTTCAGACCCTAGGGTTTCTCTTCAGTTTTTTGTTTTTTCCTATTTTTACAGTGTTTTTCACCTATAAAACCCTCAAACATTCAAATTTTTAACTTTTGTGTGTTTCTGGCCCTATTGCGTAGGTGACAGACATCAGTCGCAGCTGAGATGACAACTTTTTCTGAAATCTACTGCCGAGAGACCCAGATCTGCAGGTCGCACTTATCGGCCCAAAAACTACGACCTGGACTATAGGGCACACTTTTCTACCCAAAAACTGCGACCTGGATTGAAATCAGGTCAGAACCTACAACCTGCCCTTTTTTCTGCACTTTTCCAGCAATTTTTCTGGGTTTGTCTGAAGCTTCTGTCATGGTTTTCCAGCCTCTATCTCTGCTCGTTTAGACCTGTTTCTGATCTGTTTCACTCAACTAAGTGGGAATATTTCCCCTTAGGGCTTTAGTACCCTCCAATTTTTGTGGGCAAGTTTTAGCTGTTTCATACGTCTGAATTTTCAAAGTTTCAGCCTTCTTCTTTTTAGATCTGATACCTCATTTTTAAAATCCCTATAGATCAGCTCTTATCCCTTTCAAATCACCTCATATAGTTTTGTTTGGGTTTACCTCTAGGGTCACCTCCTTGTCCCTCCTGCCTTTAGTTGATTTCCCCCTTTTGTTACAACAACCTTGCCTCTGCCTCTTTGTTGTTTTCTACACCTCTTTTCAGCAGATTTCCCCTTTAGATCCCTATCCCTCCCGACCTTAGATCTATTGGCCTCTTTTTCGTGTGTTTTGATTTGATTTTTTCCCTCTTTTAGACTAGTTTTAAGAGACCCGCCTTCTTGGGTTAGACCGATGCATTTTTAGCTATTAATTTTCTGTTATTTCAGTCTTATATACTGTTCTCTGCAGATTTATTTTTAGTTACGAAGCACACTTTTTCTTTTACTCTCAAAACACCTGGGTTTAAAAGTTAAAATTAACACATGCCACACACTGACCCTAAGTGAAGAAGAGTCTGGTTAACACCGCTTGGGAAAGACTTTAAAATCAATTGACACTGCACTTCTCTACCCTTGTTTTGACATTGACCTCACTTGATTTTTCACCTCCCTGCCCTTGTCAGTTTTTCTTATTCCCGTCATCATTGCACCTCCAAGGCATTTATCCCAGAGACTTCTTGGCCTTCACCCTCAGTTTCTGGTTGGTCGACTTCCTCCTTCTCGTCATCATCGAGTAAGTCCTCTCCCAAGTCCGCACTCCGACTCTTCTTCTGATTGTTCGAGTTCTCCCCCTACTCCTGGTTCTCCCCCTATTACCTTCACCATGTCTAGTTCAGGGCCTAGCACTAGCAGCAACCCCAGTTCTACTACCGGGTCTGTTTCCAGTGGAACCACTACAGGAACTACCTCGACTATCCCTTTGCTCCCTTATATGTCTGGTCTCAGTCTCCCCAATTTCAATCAGTTGATCAATGATCCTATCCGCCATGATGTTAATTGGTCTGCTATGCCAACCAAGCTCCCCTCCAACATTTCCAAGTTCGAAGGCCTTGCTAGTGAAGATCCCTCCAACCATATCCGATCTTTCCATATGTGGTGTTCATCCAACTCCATTACTAATGACTCCATCCGTCTTAGATTGTTCCAACGCACGCTTACCAGCGAAGCTTCTAAATGGTATGTTGATCAGGCTGCCTCTTCCCATACCACCTTTGCGACCATTGCCCAAACCTTTTTATCTTATTTCCAGCTCCCTCTTCGACCCGCCTTTCCGCTCATGTCCAGGAATGGTGGAGAAGAAGGAGCCTATGTCAAGCCCCCACCTTTTAAGATCGGGTTTATATGGACTGGTTCCTTCTCTCCCTCTTACCTCCCATCGGCAAATATTTCGCATCCCATTTCCCTCAAACTGAAGAAGCCACCCTCCAAACAACCTTGAAATATGACCTTATCTATGCTCAGTCTGGTTATGTTTATACCTTCCTTCCTGACCTCCCCAAGCCAAGTGGCGCTAATGCCTCGGGGGCATCTCACTCTATCGACGGTATCATTGGAACTCTTTCACATACCTCTGCTCAACCTCTTATGGGCTATGGTTTCCCTCCAGGAGGGGCCAGCACCTCCAGCACTTTTCCCCCTCCAGGTAGTATGTATCCAGGATATGGCATGCCTCCTCCTTTTTCCCACACTTCTGCTTAACTCAATGTTGCCCATCCTAACCCTTATCCTTACCCATAGCTTGGTGTCCCAACTCCTCTAGCATTTGGACCTCTCACTCCCTTGCCTCCTCCACCCCTGCAGCCGCACTTACTACCCCCTCCAGGGCATGTATCTGCGCAGCAGGGCGCGACTAATTCTCTTCCTTCTCAAAGAAAGAGGAAAGGAAATCAATCTGCCTCTGGTAATAATGGATCCAATCCTTCCAGTATTGATTCTAACACGGCCAACCAACCACAGGGTTCTCAGCCCAAGCCGGATAGGCCGCTTCGCACCAATAATCCCTGTTCTGTTGCGGTGTTTATGGTCATTACACACATGATTTTCCCCTATTACCACAGATGCGCCATATGTGGGAGTCTCAAGCCACCGTGTGGGGACAAAATTACTCCCCTACTATCCCTCCCAATATGACTACTTCTCAACCCGTTGTGTTTACCGATCCTTTTCCTCAACAACGATTTGTGGCTACAGAACCACCTCATGCCCCGGTAACCACCCAACCTTCCCCTTCTGGTTCCTCCGATTACTAGATTATCATGATGGACTCTGACCAACCTCTCACCATCGACCTTAACCTTCGAACTCGGTCTCGTTAATACTTCATGCCTTCCACTCCGTCTGTCCCCGAGTCCCCATTTTCAGGTCCTACAGAGCCTCTGTCGACACCCAATGGTCCCTTGCAAATCCCTCCGCCCAAAGCTGAGGTTCATACCAAGATTCCTAAGGGCCCATTACGTCGAAATACTGCCTCCGGTTGGGCTGCCCATTCATATAGCATAGTAGATGATCTGGCACAATCTCCTGCTGCCATTTCAACACTAGAACTCCTCCAGTCGTGTCCTTCTCAAAAGAAGTCTCTACTATCTACCATGGGTGTTGTAGATCCTGCTGATGACCAATTGATTTTTTTCGATGCCCATCAGTTAGACCATCCCCCCCTTCCTGCTTCCATTTCTTTCCAAATCCCAATCAAGATCCAAAATGCCAACGTCGCTCGGTGTATTATTGATGAGGGGGCATCTACCTGTGTGATGTATGCTTCGGTTTGGAGACAACTCAGATCTCCTGAGCTGGCCCCTTCCACAATCACCCTTCGTGCATGGGATGGCCATGCCTCACAACCCATTGGCTTATTTTGTAACTGTCTTATCACCCTTGCAGGCAAGACTGTTTGTGTCGATGTTGAAGTGATTGATGCCCCTCTTGACTATAACATTCTTTTAGGGCGTAGTTACACCTATGCCATGTCTGTCGTCCCATCTGCAGTCCACTGCAAGATGTTTTTCCCTCATAATGGAAATATTGTCACCATTGACCAGTTAACCTATCATGAGCTACAATCTCAGAATTCCCCTGAGTCCACCATCTTTGCTGTCACCAATAAGTAAACTGTTGATTCTTTGACCAGTGTTTCCCCGGGTGTCTACAAAGACTCCTCCTTGCTTGGAACCTTCCCGGGTCCTCCCCCTCCTCTGGTCTCTGATCCCATCTTAGTGAATGTTTGCATGATGCAATCATCTCAGGCTGACCTTCCACAGCCTGCTTTGGCTAGTCAGCAACCTCAACCTCACCCGCCGCAACCTGCTCCTAGCCCTTCGCCTCAGCTGACCGAACCTCTTCCACCTGGACCTTCTCATCCATCTCGCACTCAGGAACCTCCCTACCCTCCTGAGTTGGTTCCCCCAGGTCTCCACCATATGGGAGCCGTCCCTCCTGGCCATTACCCCACTGGTTAGATACCTTTAATTTCTCCCCCTCCCGGAGTCTATTCGGTTCCCATCATGGCCACCCTTTCCCTCCCTAATTTAACCTTGGTAATACCTGTATGGTATCTTACTCCTCCAGCCGAGACCCCACCCAGCCACCTCAAACCATACCTTGCTGTGACACCGGTTCAACTGATTCCCTTCGCTCCTACCATCGCTATAGTTCCCCTAGCCCCTCTGCAAGACCATCCTCATGCTGTGACAGCTACGGGCAAGAAAAGAAAATCTCGCAAGGGGGCATCCAAAGACAAGGCCACCGCACCCGATCCTACCCCTCCTCCACCTGCCAAGACTTGAGCCTTATGTGATGGTATTGGTCATGCCACCCATACTTGTCCTAAGTTGCCCTGTATCCAACCCATGGTTAAGGTCGCGTTCCCTTAATCTACAATCCCTGAAACCTCTGTTTCTTCCTCGTCTGTAGCCAAGAACCCAAATACTCTTCGCACCAAAAAACCCTGTGCTCTGTGTGGTGTCCATGGCCATTATTCTCTCCATTTTCCTCACCTCACGCATTACTGAGCCTCTTTAAAGGTCATTCACGAGTACGAGGTTGAACAAAATCAATCCGCCTCTCCCATCCTTGCTCAGTATGCGTTAGGCTTACTCGAGGATCCCCCTGCTACCATTGACATTCCTCCCCCTGATGTTGAGATGTCGAAACCTGCTGCCCCCCTCCTATACCTATCATCATCCGCACGACCCTCAGAGTACATTCCCTCTGAATCCACTCCATCCGTTTTGCTTGATTCCCCTTCAACAACATTCTTGGGCTCTACATGCTTTGACCATATTTTGACTTGTTCTTCTGTCATCCCCCATGACGATCCGTATGTGCGCCTTTCTTCCCATGCTGATGATTTAGGTAACTTTGCAGCATCATGTGGTTTCCTTGACCTTTCCCTTTCCTCCCATAACCAGGATGATACCATCCGTATCTATGATTTCCATCGCAGCATGAGCTCCCATAGTTCTCATTCATCACCCTCTAGTCAATCTTTGAGCCCTAGCCACCCTACCTAGACTACTCCCTCCCATAGTTGTCGTTTGATGTCTACCCTATCCTCACGCTGCCATCACTATTATCCTTCCTCCCATTTCTTGTCTTGTGAAACTATTATGCCGGACCTCTCGCCCACACATTATATTGGCTATGCCAATGGGGCAAGTCGCTATTCTTGGAATCTCGCCTCGGCCGCATGGGACATCTTTACCCCCTTGCATACCCTCGTTCTTTCGAATGGGGTCTGAATTGGTAATTCCACCAATAATCAGGCCAAATATGATGCAGTACGTGGTCTCTTAGCCGATGCCCTCTCTCACCGCATCCTCCATCTACACATTCGTTTAGATTTATTGCTCCTTGTCTTACAACTCAATGGTGTCTATCGTGTGCATAACCCTATCTTGTTTAGAAAATATTTACGAGTGAAAATTTTGATATGTGACTTTAGATTCATTACTTTCAACCATGTACCTAGAAGTCAAAATCACTGTGTAGATATAATTGCAAATCATGTTCTAGACTAGCATTTATCACACACAAGAAAATAACATTTCAAACCATCAACATAATGCATATACATAATATATATCATATAACATGTTTTTAGAGTCCATCTACTCTGAAACATATGAAATTCCCATAGCATGTTACAAAAAACAAAACTCAAACACTGGGGGGCACCACCTGCCCTACATCTAATCACTCTCTAGAGGATCCCGAGTCAATGGCTCCACTCCTGCAGTTCGTAGATCATGCACAGTCTGACCAGCCATCGCCATGCATCGCATGATACGTCGCCATTCCGAGGGTAGCCCAATACATAACTCTATGTACCGGTCGTCTAAATACTTCCCCTCACATCTATGATGAATTTCCTCCAAAAGAGCAGCCATATCCTTGTTCTGTGCCATCCTCGATCCACTAGCACCTGTAGTTCCAGCTGCTACAGGTCGTCCCATATATCTGGCCGGTTTCACCGAATCTATATCTGCATTCCAATAAGTATAAGGATCAGTACCATAAACACTATTCACAAACTTTAACATGCACATAACAGATTAGTTACTTGTCACTTACCATCAGGCCCCCATACTCGACCAGGCGGAAGCGGCAAGTCTGGATCTCCCCAATAACTTATCCCACTATAGGGATAGTCATCTATGTACAATGGCATCTCATCCCAATGGGCGAAGAACTCTGGTCGAAACACCTATCCAACCACCCATCCCCCTCCTCTACACAGTAGTCATCCCCACTGATGCATCCTGGGTTCTCTCGGACCCCGATCAGGTAGTTGTACATGAGGTTGCAAGGTCAGGATCTTCTCAAAAAAGAAGGAGAACAATGCAGTCCCATAAGCACAATCATGGTTCACTTGCCACTTACACAGTGACAGCTATTGTTTCAATGACACCAACATCATCTGGGCCCACCCATAGTAGGTCCCACTCAACACACTTTCTACAATCATCATCTGCCCTCCAGTGATGTGATGGAGCGCCTAGCTGCCCAAGATTCGCAACACTGCTGCCACCACTGCCCGGGTCTCCAACCTCTCTAGATCCCCAATCGATATTTGAGTCCCTTTGAATCGGACACCTGGTTGACAATGTCGCTCTACGAACTCCATGATTTTATGCCCCCGCGGTAACACTGGCTGTGTATTTCCCACCATCCCTAATGGTGGGAGACCAGTAAGGAAATACAGATCCAGGACTGTCAGCTCAATCCCGTGCCCCTGCACTATAAAAACCTCATGGTCTGGATCCCAATAACTGAAAATCCAAGCCAACAAGGGCTCCCCAACCCTCATCAAAGGGTTCTCCACAAATTTCAGAACCCCAAACCTGGCCAATGCATGACGGACACCCTGATTTGCTTGGATTTCCGTCCATAATGTACCTAGGTCTCTCTCTCTCAACTTGATCTATATATATACCATATCTGCACAAAACCATCATCTTTGTCAGTCTACAGATAGGTAAAACTGCATTAAATTACGCAAAAACTGAATCTCAGCCCACAACAGCACTAAACCCACCTCCATCTAACAGGTCGCACTTTTTGGCCAAATCCTGGGACAGATCGCACTTTTTGGCCAAATCTTGGGACAGGTCACACTTTTTAGACCCAAACCTGCATCCCAGGTCACAATTTTTCCACAAAAGTGTGACTCGGCCGTAATGATGAGGTAGGGGCTGTTACTGATATTTGGGATCCTAATCTGAACTTTTAATCCATCAAAAACAAAGAGTAGGATTAGGCCTCTTACCTGCAACTGACAGATCTCGATTCCAACGGTCGGTTTGTTCGCTATGATCGCCGCAAGATTTAGGGCCTTCTCTCCTTTCCACAATCACCACAGCTACACAATCAAATGAATGAATCTAGAGGGAAAATGCCTTCTTAGAAGAAAAACCCCTGCTTTTTATTTCGCCCGCTGCGACCAAACTGTAGCCCCGTTTGACACACCATCTGCACCGTTGTAAATATCTCACCGAGCACTCAAATGGGTATCTGTTAGTTTTTCATGTTTTCATACTTCACCAGGACACATTTTGTCAACAAAGGGTCTATTCACCTCTCCTCCAAATCAAATTTCCTCACATACAACACTTGTACTTGGGGCACCACTTTGCCTCCTTACTTGTCCTTGTTCGTGTTGATTTTTCGTCATCAGATACCCTATTGTACTCATGTTTTTTATGGTCCCCCATTGGACCTTTACTGTGTGGCAGTACCATCGAGTCGCTATTGTTTAAAGCATCCAAATTGAGTCATCATCGCAGTCATGGAGTCTATCTTGAGTTCCTTTGTACCCCGCTATAGTCCTCCATCCTTCATTGCTTCGTCCCTCTCTCGTGTTGCACATTATGGCCTTCAGTACCATTTTTCCCTATCCCTCATGATATTGTTTCAGTCGCTGCCATGCCATTCATACCCTTTATGCTCTAACAAGGGCAGTCTTCCATCTGTTACTCAGTATCACCCATTTCATCATCATCATTAATGTCCGTCTGTTAGTCTCTCTACTATTTTCTCTCATGCCTTAGTTGGGGATCCCTTATTGCCTCACCTATGGCGGACCTCCTTCTGTCGACATCAGCTCATTTACTCCAGAAGCCAGGTCTAGAGGGCGGTGTACCTTGGTTCGAGCTCCTTTCAGCATGATCGTGATTCGTATACTTGATGGTCCAGTGATGCAGCAACAACTATTGGTGATTCCCGTGTGTGTTTGAGATGTCTCAACATTCATGAGGGGGTGGCCCTGCAGGTAGCCCCCCACATGCCTGGATGACTTCTTCATTTCAGCCTTTGATGCAGCTCCTTACATTTGATGATGTCAGCCTCATCCGCTTGCAGCGCCTTTTCGATTGGCATGTATCAGTCAGATTTTGCGAGCCCTTCCCCGTGTATATGGGCATTTGGGTTGGATTTGTATCTCATGTACTAAAATATTATTGTATAAGTCCTGGCTGTATGTGGGATTCATCATTCTATTTTTCTGCCTTGTATTTATGCCGACATGTACTTTATAGTTCGGTTCCTTGTTTACTGGACATACTATTCTTTTGTATTTTGTCTCGGCGGGCATAGGTATGCCTCACCCGCCGCCTTTAGCACAGGTACCACTTCATAAATTAGAGACTTGTTGCACTTGTAAGTCTCGTCTCCTCAAGGTCTAGTCCTTTAGCACATTATACTACCTTACATTTCTCTCTCTAACTTCCCTCTTGATGTCTAGTGATTGAGTTCTTACAACGTACTTCGGTCATACGATTTTCTCCTAAAACTTGTACGTTGGGGGGCAATCTGTTACACCATTTTTTGGTGATCTAACCTATTATCATTAGATGAACCCAAGTACACCATGTAAGACCAATTTTACCCTAAGTAAAATTGCTTTCACTATGTGAAATAACTAGTAAAACACCTTTATTAAATTGTTTATGGTCTAAACAGAAACCCTAAAAGGAAATAATAAACAAATCTATAATTGTTTATATTCCTCGTCATATTTAACCCAAAACAGGAAAATTAATTAGATAAATCATTATTTATCTTATTATTTTCTAGGAATAATTATTTAAACCTTATTTAAATAATATTCCTTGTTAAATTTGACTAAATATTTTATAAATAATTAAATAAATCATTATTTATTTAATTATTACTTAACCACATCCTTAAAATAATAAATAAATCATTTATTCATTTATTATTTACAAATAAAAGGATTTGACCAAAACCAAATTCTTTTCCCCTCCAACAAATATAATAAAATATTCCTAAAGGGTGGTTCTAGAATTTGATTAATAATATTTTATTCATGCACCAAGTTCTAGACTTCCCTAATATTTTGTTATAAATCGAAGGGTTTTGTTAGGTAAACATGACTCGGGGTAGAGTCAATGTTGACTAGGGTACATAGTAGTGGTTTTGGGGCACATGGTTTTTTGCACCCATGGTTTTGGCCCATGGTATTACATGTAATGGAGCCTATAAGAGGCTGGGAATACTTCATTGTAAGGTAGGTCTAGAGGTGAGTGGTGAAGGCTCACTTGACTGGATTGGCCAGGGTTTTTTGGCCAATGGTTAATGAAATTTCATTGGTTGGGTTTTTCCCCGGATTTGGGGTTTTCCCGGTTAAACATTGTGTTTATGTTTATGTGATTTGTTGTTGGGTTTTGTATGTGTATTATTCTCTCAGTAAATATTATTTATTGCTACAGTAAATTCCTAACAAATGGTATCAGAGCCATATTTGGCTTCAAAGGGACGCTTTTGCAGCCAAGGGTTTTATTGGCCTATAAATGGAGAAATCAATGCAGCCTTTTGTAGATCTGGCCATACGGAGCATGTTGTTTCTAGGAAATAGGAAATATCCAAGTGATTGATTCCATGGGGAATTCCATGGAGGGTTTCTCAATGGATAAAGAGAACAATGGTGCTGCCACAGCTCAAATCTGGCGACTAGCAGTGATAAGAAGTTGGTTTGAGAAATTAAGAGATGAGAGGATGTTTCCACGTGGATTAATTAATTGATGAACCATGTATCTGAAGAGAACTCCTAGAGGACTGGCGGTTACAGAGGCTGGTGACCCATGTAATCCGGTAGATGGGTTCTTTTTTTATATGGACATTGATTTCATATGTACAAAGAGCAACAATGAAATAAAAAAATATATATTATTATAATGGAGTTAATTTTACATGTAAATGGGCATACTGCTGTAAGACCTAGTATGGCATGCGTACCCCTGGATAATCACTGGTAAAGTTTGGGTTAGACCTAGGTGATAGGGGGGATGTCAAATTAACAATTACCCTGGGTAAAAAATTTGAGGGGGGAAGAGTCAGGAGGGAGCTAGTATATCTCATTTAAAAGAGGTTTGGCTAGATTTATTCAATAATCCCTGTCGTTTTCATAAATCGTTGTAAACATGACCTGCAGATTCAATGTTGACTAGGGTAGATAGTAGTGGTTTTGGGGCACATGGTTTTGTGCACCCATGGTTTTGGCCCATGGTATTACATGTAATGGAGCCTATAAGAGGCTTCGGGAATACTTCATTGTAAGTAGTCTTGGAGGTGAGTGGTGAAGGCTCACTTGGCTTATCATTGCAGGTTTTTTGGCCAATGGTTAATGAAATTTCATTGGTTGGGTTTTTCCCTGCATTTTGGGTTTTCCCTCGTTAAACATTGTGTTTATGTTTATGTGATTTGTTGGCTGGTTTTGTATGTGTATTATTCTCTCTTGCATAAATATTTTATTTCTGGGCAGCAATTCCTAGCCTGTGTTTTCCCCATTCATTAGTCACCTTTCATTGCATTAGATCACTCTAGATCTATACTTTTTGTCACATTTTCCATTTTTGCCTTGTGAGCTCCCTTTGAGTTCTATGTTTGTATGGGTTTTCTACACCAACAAGAGAGAGAAATTTTAGATCTGAAATGCTGAGGACTTTCAAGAACCCATCCCATTGAGGAGAATAGGAAACACCTTTCTTGTTTTCCTCTCAAGTGCCCCCTTAAAAAAAAAAAAAACTTTCAAATACATCGTTCTTGTCTTGTCTATTGGATGCATGGAGTGACATTTTATTTTCACTGTTTAATGTCTTTTATGCTTAGATCTGGATTTGTGCAGCTTTATTTGGATCACCTAACTGTAGATTTAAAGATATTGGCAGCCATAATCGATGTTAGGGCTATTTGTTATGCGTAGCTAAAGTGGTCTTTTTCTGACGAAAGATTCATACTAACATATCGTTGTGTAGATTAATCCGTCTTGCGGACAAGACCGATCTCTCTAGTACAAAAAGGTAACTAGCAACAAACAGCCAATTATACTAATCTCTCTCTAAGCATATAAGATTTATAAAAACACTATACGGGTGTAAGGCCTACCTTATGTCCAACACTTGCTTGATTTTGTTGAAGTCCTTCCCGTGCATTATTACAAATCATACTTATCATAATGATCAAGGAATTTATGAAATAAACCATGAATTGACAGTTTAATGAGAGAAATGAGTATATTTGTATTAACTTCAAAGATAGAAAACCTTTACAACCTGTGCCTTGATGTTGTGCAGGTCCTCCCGGGGTCCGAAGCAGGAATCTCTTCTACTTTGACAAGCATTGCACTCTTTGAACTAAGACAAATGGAGATGAGTGATTTAACCTCACAGAAAGTCTTAGTTAACTAAGTCTGAATCTCAACAGCATTTAACTTCAAATCTCATAAGCTCGAACTCCCTTTGAGGCTACCCAAGGCCTCTTTTTATAGTGGAAAAGAGGAGGTTTCTTGTTCCAAATATGAAGGGATAGAATCCTCCTTCAAAGGGATAAGCTCCTTATATCAAGGGGTTAGCTCCATCAAGTGAGGGATGCATGAACCTCTTCAAAGCGTATCCATTCCTGAAAATTCCCGTCTAGAATCTTCTAGAATTCACCTGGAATTCACTTTTTATCTTCATTTTCTCGCCTTTTTATGTTTTACAGAGGTCCGCACCCATTACACGAAGAACGTGCGGTATGGTTCCGCAGGCAGGCTGAGATTTAGGTGCGGGACCGCAGGGAATGCATAGAGAAAGTGCGATACCAATTCTTAGGGGATTTTAGGGATTTTTCTCTGATTTTGAAGCTTGACATGAGGAGCTGGTATATTGGACTTGCAAAAGGAGGAAGTATGAGTAATAATGAGCTCATACAGTTAGCAGAATGTCAAGGTGACAATTTTCAGTGTAACAAATTGCCCCCTAAAGTGCAAAGTCTGGAATAAATGAAGCTATAGTCTGTCATATATGAAGAGTGCAGTACTTTATCATTTCAAAGATCATCCTGTGGACACCCCAGTCGGTACCTGTAAAAACATTCAATGCAAAATATATACATGTATATGTCATCACTGAGGTAGGCATTCCCATACTCAGATAAAAACTAACTATAAACTAACTGAAATCGTTCTGATACAGGAATGATTTTGAATACATCATAGTACAGAGATATGTAGACACAGTATGGACGCAGCCATCTGTTTATCAATAGTCTACTGTATAGATGACAACAAAATTCCTCGCAGCCTGGATGGTGGAAACTAGATCCAGGGTCTTGATTTCCGCATCTCGAACCAGTACGATTCTATCCATGTGAATGAATGTATCGAAGTCGAACATGGTAGAAACCACTTGATTTTTAGTCAATGATGTGAACTGTTAACAAGTGTGAGAGAAACCACCAGTAATGTCAATGGCTCTCAAAGTACTCAGTACAGTCCATGAAATGTGAATGAATGAGCTGAAGTCGAACATGTCACGGAGTCATTCGATCGAAGGTCATTGATGCAACCTGTCGTCGAAAGCGAGAAACCTGCCATTAAGGCATGCAGATTTCAAGGTACTGACAATTTCTGGATCAACTTCCTAGATAATGTGTTGATGTCGATAGAAAGCGATCTGTCGTAGGCAAGCCCACAACACGAAATCATAGATCAAGTTTTGAAAATATATTAGCAAGGACTGACTCAGGGATGGTCAAAGATGGATGACAGATATTTTGCAGATGAATGGTTTTATTTGAACTGTTCTCTTGGACACATAACGACACTGCAGATGGCTTGGTGACAATTGACCTAAAGCTAATACCCAGAAACCGGCTGAAAATTTTCAATGTGGTTTGATTAACTGTTAGGCAAAGGATTTCCCAACCCAGGTGAATATAAGTGTCGTGTCCAAGAGTGGTCGACTAAGTTTTCGGACAATTTTAAAATACAACAAACACGCCCATTTTTCTCTCTTTTCCCCCACCATTTCTGGCAAGTACCTCTTTATTTTTGACAAGCTTGAGGAGGATAAAATTTGCTTGGTTATAAGCTCATCCTTCGGATGAGTCCAACTTAGTTTAAAAATTCGAACCCTAAGAAGGAGTGGTTCGTTCCTGTTGAAAATTAAACAGGTCCTTTACTGTTAAGTTTTAACGAGTCCAGTATAGGAGAAACTCGGTGTTTTTCAGTTTTAGGGAGTCAGAAGAAAAACTTAATAAAACTCCATGGGTGTTCTTTTTCGTAAATTTAGTCTCTCGAGCCCGAAAAAGGATAAAATAATGCGGGAGAGAACTCTGTTGACCGTATTTAGTCAACGTATACCTTTTTCGTAAATAGTCCATTTCAGTCCGTAAAAAGGGTAAACTTATACTGAAGGGACGACTGTTCATTTACTTTAACGAGTTCGAATAGTCAAGTACTCGGCAATCTTTTCATATTTAGAGAGTCTGAAAAGGGCTTAAAAGAGGACTCCAAGGTTTCGCTTTTTCGTAAATTTTTGGAAGAGTCCGAAAAAGTGATAAAAGTATGCTCTTTGTTGAAAAACGATCATTTCACCTGAAAAATCCTGTTTCTGCACAAAAACTCAAAACATTACACATACATGTTTAAGATAAGTAAAAAAATGCTTTCAAAAATATCCCTTTTAAAGTGAAAAATAAACAAATTAAAAATTCATTCATTCGAAAAAACTTATAAAAAGGACTTTTTCTATTTCATTTTTACCGTTCAGTTGCAGAGTGAAAAGTAAAAAGCTTTTGGATAAAAAAGTTCCCGTGAAGATTCTGGAAAATTCAACCGCTGGAATCAAAAATCGTCAGCCTCAAGTAATCCACGACCTCCTTATCTTGTTTTTCATCCGTTTGAAATTCATTTTTAGGCTTTAGTTTGATTTTTTAGGGCAAAATTGGTTCAAAAATGCGCCCGCGGGGTCCGCATGCGGGACACAGGTTACCTGCGGACCCCGATTTTTTCTGAACGGGAAAAAATCGAGGGTACCGCACCCGGCACACATCTCGCATGCGGAGCTACGCTCTGTTTACAAAGAGCGGGTGCGGTACCCGCGCGGTCAAATTTAAAGCACGGTTTTCTCAAATTTCTGCCAAAATTTCTCAAATGAAATCATTCTAACTTGCCTTATTTTGTGTTGCAGGATTAACAAGATGATTATTTGGCGAGAAAGGGAGCATGAGGAAGTGGATGAAGCTGCAATACTTCATTTGCCCACACAAAGGGCATTAAAAACATGCTGCTTATACAAATTCTGGGCCATCTCTGGCATGAGGGCACAAGTGGAACTCTTAACATGGTTGGTAGACAGATGGCATGTGGAGGACCAGTGTTTCTTTATTGGTGGCCACCGGCTCGAAATTGAGCTGGAGGATATATACTTTTTGACTGGTTTGTCCAAGAGGGGTGAACATGTATCCTTGTTTGGGACTAGGCCAGGTGGCCAGACTATCGCTAGTCTTCAACTCGAATTTTGCAATGATCAGGAAAATCCTCGGGACAAACGGATTGACATAAAACATATCATCCGTCCTGAACTGAAGGTTATAGCATTCACTGTTACCAAACTATGTGGGAGCGCGTGCTTCATGTAGCTACTGGTTCCCAAATGCGTGTTGCAGTGGACTGTTTTCGCGGCACCATCTTCAACTGGTGCGAAGCTGTGTTGGCCAATATAAAAGGCCAACTTACCAGAGCAAAAACCGGGAAACTAAAAAACTTTGGATACGGATGCATCGTCGTTTCTTTTTCTTTGGAGAGGATTCCTCAATTAGCTCCACAGAGTATTGCAGTTGATGCCGGTCGACCTCGAGAACCAAGAATGGTTCGCTGGTCCGCGCTGATGGCCCGTCATGCTATTGAGGGCACTGAGATTGTACGATTCCCTGCTTCATATTTTCATTGGCTGGATCGCCAAGTTTTCATGATAGAGGATTTTCCGTATGCCGGGATGGATTTCCGCGGCGACAGAGAGATGTCTCTCCCTGCAGGGGAACAATGGGATGATTCAGGTAAAACATTTTTCAACGTTTGCTAAGTTCTAATTTTTTATTTTTATTTTTTTATCGTCTTAGAAAACTAATAACCAAAAGTTTTTTGAATACAGATGTGGGTCCACAACGACCAGCTCATCTCCAACCTTTCGAGAGGAGACAACCAGTTGCGCCTGCACCAGCCCCAACAGGCCAATCAGTAGAGATTTTGACTGATTTTGAGCATCATCTAGAGCGCCTGACTCTAGATATACCAGAGACCAACATAGATGACATTCCTCTCAGGCTACAAAGATATG
Organism: Pinus albicaulis; assembly: GCA_034641835.2. NCBI lineage: Eukaryota > Viridiplantae > Streptophyta > Pinopsida > Pinales > Pinaceae > Pinus > Pinus albicaulis. Next base: position 545,347,904 of record CM076575.1, on the reverse strand, counting down.
TGATTGGAGTCCCAGGACCTTTCAGGAGGTTCCTATGCAGGGTGGCTCGAGCAGTTGTTTCCTATCGAGATCATCATTAGTGATGAGATGATCGTGTAGACTCATTTTTGTACTTTTTTCATTATCATTTTTTCCGATCATAAGGTGTTTCCAACCTATGATCGAAGACGATGTATATTTTTTGAACACACTCCTATGATATATATCACTATTTTGACGGCTATCTGTATACATATATGAATGTTGATTGTTTTACTGCTTTTAATTATTGCAAATGTCTATTTATCATACTAGAAGCAATTGAATCTGCTAATGTATTTAAATGTCTTGGAATATGCTGATATTCAATGTAATCAAACTCACGTTCCAAGAGACGAACTCTCAAAAATAACCGTAATAACACCGGATTTCTAATGGTATAAACCATGTTAAGCTGTAATACAACAAGTTCAGAATCCAACCTTATAATCAAATTCTGAATTCCAAATGATATGGACTCAGATAATAACTCAATCACTGCACTATACTTGGCAATGTTATTTGTTGTTCGACCAAGGCTTACCCCATGCATGGATACTAACTCGTCAGAGGGTGAATAGATAACCCAAGCTGCGGAAGAAATGTTCCGTGTACTACGACAAGCACCATCAGCAAAACCAATGTAGGTTTGAAGAGTCGTCGACATCTGCAATATCAAGCGTAAAACTCAGATAAGCAGTCATAGTGACAAAAACACACTTCTAAACTAGGCACACTTTTCTAATCTAAAACACACCAGCAGTAAAGAAACCTAAACTAAAAAAAATCTCCACACCTTGTTTAAGCATAATATCGCTTTAGATAAAGTCCATTTCTGGGTTTATCCAAAGGGACACCGTCAAAATCTACTAACTCATAGGCCCCTTTTGCTAACTTTCGTTTCACAATGTAAGGACCATGCCACATAGGCACGAATTTTCCAACTCCTAGCTTGTCATTAGCTTGATCATAAAGTAAAACTAGGTCTCCTTCTGAAAAATTTCGAGGGGTCACATTTCTATCATACTGAGCTTTTATCCTTTTAACATGAGCCTCGTTTGCTATTGCAGCATTTCATCGATTCTCATCTAATTGGGCTAAGTACAAGAAACGTTTCTCCTCTTCGGACGTAGCTGGAAGTAATTCTACGGCTAATTTTAGTGACGGTATTTCGCATTCAATCGGCAACACAGCTTCCAAACCGTAAACCAGTTGAAAAGGAGTGAAACCCGTTGATGTTTTGACTGAGGTTCGATATGCCCAAAGCACTGAAAATAACATGGAATGCCAATTCGTCTTGTGAATACCAATGATTCGTTTAATCATGGTGACTAAAACTTTGTTAATGGCTTCAACCAGACCATTTGCTTGTGGATAGTACGGAGTGGAACTATCGTGGCGTAGGCCAAGTTGTTCTGTTAGTTCAGTCATCATGATATTCCGAAAATGAATTCCATGATCCGTAATAATAGCTTGAGGAACACCGAACCTAGCAATTATGTGATTAAATACGAATGTTGCAGCAGTCTTGCCGTCAGTTGAATATGTAGGCATCGCCTCGGCCCATTTCGTAAAATAATCTACTGCGAGAATAATATAGGCATGCCCCCCGGCCGAGTGAGGGTTACATGTGATAAAATCGATACCCCATTTTGCGAAAGGACCAACAACAATTATAGGGTGAAGAGGAGCGGGTGGTGCGCGCATTTTTCGATAAAAAATTTGACAGTTGTGGCATTTCCGAACCGCATAAATGCAATCTTTAAATAATGTTGGCCAGAAATAACCTGCACGCAATATCTTTTGGGCAGTGGCATACCCAGACATATGACCGCCACATGCTCCAGAATGACAGTCATTTAACACCTTCTCAGCCTCTTCATGAGTTAGACAACGTCGGAAAACAGAATCCGCTCCTCGTCGATAAAGTGTATCACCAATGATATTATATTGTTGGGATTGGAAGCGTATTTTCCGTCGCTGAGTTCGTGAAATATCGGGCCGAAAAGATTGGGTTTGGAGATACACAATAATATCCCCATACCATGGATCAAGCGTACTGATAAGAAACAAAGATTCGTCCACAATGGACTCTTCTGCCACTGTTTCAATATCAGTAGAGGGAAAATCACACATTAGTTCCGCAAAAACCAAAGATTTCTTTGCCTTGGATTTTTCAAATTCCAAGTCAAATTCTTGCAGGATAACTATCCATTTAGAATACTTGCCCCCTAGCAATTTTCTGGTCAAAATATACATCATAGGGTTGCAATCAGAAATTACCATGGTTTTACGTAACAAGATGTAATGTTTAAAACGTTGGACAGCTTGAACAGCTGCCAAGGCCAATTTCTCCACGTGTGTATTTGATTTCAGTCGGATTCAAATTTCGACTAAGATAATAAATCACATGTTCGTTGTGAGATTCATCTTCCTGAACTAGTACCATCCCAATAGTTGAATGAGAAGCAGCGAGATACAAAATGTAATCTTGGTTGTAGTTGGGAGGATGCAATAACGGTGCATGGGTCAACACGTGTTTAAGTGCATTAAAAGATCGATCAGCGACCTCGTCCCAAAAGAACGGAATGTCCTGTTTCAACAACCGGGTAAAACCCTTTGCAAGCTCAGCATAGTTCAGAATAAATCTATGTAAAAAGTTTGCTTTCCCCTGCAAACTTTGGAGTTGGCGCAATGTCGAAGGAGGAGGCAATTTAACAATAGCTTCGACCTTCGAAGGATCGACACGAATGCCTGATTTCGAAACAACAAATCCCAGTAAACGACCCGATTCTACGCAGAAAACACATTTATGCAGATTCAACCTCATCCGATAATGCCGACATCTCATAAAAATTGCTCGTAAATGAGTGGGATGATCGGCCCTACGTAATGAATGAACAGGTAAATCATCGAGATATGGCTGAACAATGTGCTTAATGTCATGAAATGCATAAGACATTGCCCGTTGAAAAGTTGCTCCAGCTTTCTTTAGTCCAAAAGGTAGTTTACAATAGGCAAACGTTCCCCATGGACAAATGAAAGTTGTTTTAGGTTGATCTGCAGGGAGTATGTTTATTTGATTGTAGCTGGAAAAACCATCCATAAAGGAGAATAGTTCACTACCAGCACAATCGTCGATTATCTAATCGATATAGGGAGTTGGATAATTCTCTTTTGGACACGCTCGATTAATATCCCTATAATCGATACATACTCTTATTTTTCCTTGTTTTTTAGTCACAGGAACAATATTCGATACCCAATCCGTTAAGGGAATTGGATAAATGAATCCTGCTCGAAGTAATTTTTCAACTTCAGATTTTATAGCAGCAGCTTTTCTAGGATGAATTTGACGTAATCGTTGACGAACAGGTTTAGCATCCGGGTAAGTCTTAATTTCATGAACTACGATCGATGGATCAATTCCTGGCATTTCTTCATAAGACCAGGCAAACACGTCACATAATTCTTGAAATAGGGCTTTATAAGTCTGAATTTCTTCGTCTGAACAACAAGCACCTATATGAATGTTTTCAATTATTCCTGGCTTTACTGAAATGTCAATTGGAACCGTTCTAGATATATTTTCTAAATTTAATTCAGAATCAGGATTTTTCAATGGATTCTGAGGTTCCTTGGCATATTCAGCAGTAAAGATTGAAGCGAAATCATTTTCAAAATGATCTAATTCAGGTAAGAATGAAGACCTATGATGGAGATCTTCCCATGGTAAATCATCAACAGACAAAAAATCACGAATTTGCTCATCTGTATGAACAATTTCAGGAAATGTCGTTGCGTCTGAACTAGAAATAGAAAGCGATTCCTCTTGGATCCCATTCATTGGATCGATTTCGGTTGAAGAGAGGTTGGAAAAAGACTGTACAGTCTGGTACGCAATTTCAAATGGACTCAAAGGCATCATGCCATCAAATGAATCTATCTCGGATTCTGAAGGAATAATCCAAGGATCATCAAACATAACTGTGTCTGATGAAATCATATGAATAGTTGCAATAGAAGACGATACGTTAGGAGGAGGAAAGGAAAAAGTTCCTAGCAAACCAGAATCTTTAACCAAACCTACTCCAACATCCTTATAAGGGATAGCCGTTTTACCAACATGTTGGATTGTTTCTGTAGAGGCTGGGTCTGACAAAAAATAAGTTAACTGATCTATTGTCACGATCCTTCCTTGATATGGAAATTTTATAAGTCGAAAGACCGAAGAGACAACAACAGTCATAGCATAAGACCAACTACGACCCAGTAGAAGGTTGTAATTTAGAGGGGCATCAACCACCTCCACATCTAGATTAACAATTTTCCCTTCAACCCCTATGGGTAAATCCTGCAAAATACCATAAGGTTGAAAACCTCGACCATCAAAAGCTTTAGAATCGTCGGAGATTGGTTAAGTGTAGGAGAACCAAGAGATTTCCAACACTGAAGCGACATAATACACGTTGAAGCTCCCTCATCAATCACAGTCCGAAAAATAGGTCTGTTTTTGACTAACACTGGAATCTGGAAAGCCATTTGGTGAGGAATACGCGGCGTACTAGTTTCTAAATCGAAGATTATAAGGTTAGAATCCTGAACATCAACAGCTCCTATGGCAGATAATAACAATTTACGTTGTGCTGGACACGATTGCAGCACTTCCAAAGCCGACATCGTTGAAGGAGAAACAGCTAAATCTTCAACAATGTTGTAATTCTGAGCAGCTCTCGCATGTGGATTGAAAGCTGATTTACGAAGAACACCTTTAGCAGGCAGTTTGATTATCAAGTCTGGATTTTGTTTCTCGATCTGTAGCGGACCGGAAACAGGAGGAGTTGTATTTGATGCGTTGGCATTAGAAGACTCTCCTTCCTTGCCATCAACGGGATTCTTAGAACCGTAATCTTGCGATCGCGTCGCAATCCTTACATGAGACATCATCATAATAGGCTCTTCTAAAGTAGTCGAGGAAGAACCAATCATCTTACTATCTTGAACTGGAAAAGGATCCTTCAAGACAACAGGTTGTTGCGATCCTTTAACGAGTTTTGTAACTTCCTCTCGATATGGACATTCTTTCGTGAAGTGATCTTGTTCAAAAATGAAGCAAGGATAGCGAGGTTTACGTTTCTCATCATTAGATTCTTCTCTATCTGTTTTCTCTTTCGAATTTTTCTTGTTTTTATTCCTCCCCTTATTTTTACCACCGGATTTTGATTTTGCCGTAGATGTTTCAACGACATGAATATCGGCAGAAAATTCTTGAGAGGATTCTCCTTTTGGGGAATCAGGTAAAGTTATAATTGGAGAAGAATTCTTTGAGGATTTCTTCTTACTTTTAGAACTAACTGTACCAATCATACCGTCAGCGGCATGAGACCCTGAAGGAGCAGCAGCTATTTGACCTTGTTTGGGTAGATCGGGAATTTTCTCATGTAGAGTACCTGACTGCGTATAAACGAGGTCAAGGTACTGAGCCTGAGAAATTACTTGCTCTTCAGTAACAACACCAACCTTAGCTACATCTTCAGTGATCTTGGGCAATAATGATTTCACAAACCATTCTGCCAAAATTTGATCCGGAATATAAACCTTCACCAAACGTCGTCTACGTCGCCACTCATGAATATGATCAGAAATGAACGTGGACGTAGACTGTTTTAGCGAAGTTAATAATTCTGTGCCATTGTCGTATCTGACAGGCAACTGGAAATGAGTTAAGAAAGATGTTGCTAACTGACTGAAATGATGAAACGAGCCTCGTGGCAACTCAATGTACCATTTGGCTGCAAGACCTATGAGGGTTCTTTGGAAAACACGTAAGTGAATCGAATCATCAATAATCGAATTAGATGCACAACAAAGGTGATAAGTCATAACATGATTTGATGGATCCTCTCCTGACTTACCTTCAAATTTCGGTATATCACTAGGCAACTTATGAGGCATTGACGACCAGTTTTGATAATAGAAAATAGGATCATTTGTAAGGCGCGTCAAATCAGGTAAGTCCAAAGTTGCGATGAACGGTAATTGACGGTTAGGGTCACGAAAACCTTGAGAAGCCAAAGCAGATCCAGGAGGCGGATACCCAGGATAACTAGGAATCGGATTAGCATTGGGTATTGTATAACCTCCCGGATAACCAGGATGAATCGGACCATACTGAGGTTGTTGATAAGTATAACCAGGGTATGGTTGATAGCTTGGATTATGAACATAGGGACCGAATTGCGGCTGTCCTTGGTACGGTTGATAAGTAAATTGAGGTTGACTTGTAACAACTGTACTTGTACCGGCTTGTCCTGCAGGCATCTGAACTGTAGTCTGAACTGAGGGTCCTGACTGAGGTACAGAGACTTGAGGGATTTGCACAGATACAGGGATAGCCGAACCCGGGGCTGCAGACACTCCAGAAACAGGTGTAACAGGTTGAACAGACGTTGCAACAGTTGCAGCAGTTTGGGGCGGAGTCTGAGGTGTACTAGGCCCAGCCTGCTGAACTGAACTAGGTGCAAGAGTTTGAATAGCTGGCTGAAAAGGTTGCTGGGTTGAACCAGAAACCAATGGCTGACCAGGTTGATAAGGTAACTGCACAGTAGGCTGCAAAGGCTGTTGATATTGGGACGGATCCCACACCATCATTCCGGGGTATTGTCCCGTAGAAGGTTGAACGTAAGGACCAAAACCTGGTTGAACGTAGGGTTGATAATTAAAAGGCAAATTTCCGGCTCCTTGAACAGATGGTTGACTAGAAGGCTATTGGTAACCTTGCATTGGGTACTGCCCTTGAGGTTGATAACCTTGAGGCACGTACTGAAGTTGGGGTTGTTGAGGACCCTAAGGAGCATATTGAGTTTGGGGTTGACCTTAAGGAATGTACTGTCCTTGAGGTTGATAACCCTGAGGTATGTACTGTCCTTGGGGTTTCCCCCCAAAATAATATGGATCCACAGTTTGTCCTGGGAAAAAGCTACCTTGAGGTTGTGCCCCGGGTGGTAACTGACTACCTTGAGGTTGCCCCCCAGGCGGTAATTGACTACCCTGGGGTTTCCCCCCAGGCGGTAACTGAGTTCCCTGAGGTTGACCCCCAGAAGGAAACTGACTGCCTTGAGCTTGAGGATTAGGAATGTTACCAGACATCATATAAACTTGCTCTGCGTTCGACGTTTCAATTTTAAGTCCACCAAGACCAGATGATAACACATTTTCGATAGGTTGAGGAGCTGCTCCTGAGAAAGTACCAGACAAAGACTGATATCCCGAAGGAACAGAAGGACCACCATGTAAAAAAGATTCAGGCGTTTGAGAAAACATGGATGACTCACCAGCCATAATAGATGACGGATAATAACCTCTGGGTGTAGGATGAAATGGAACTCGAGGTGGATAAAAAGCAAGACCCGGATTCTCTAAAAAATCAGTTAAAGAAAGATACCAGGGATTAGTTCGAATAGGGCTGTAGAAAATAGATTCACACTCCCTAAGATTTAACGATTGAGGGGAGTTGGGAAGAGATATGTCTTCGTCTGGATTAGTAAGTTCTTCTATAGAAATTAGTCCAGAGGGAAGATTTTCAGTAATGATATTTCTAACCCTGGGTGAACCTGGATCGCTAGAAGTTGGTGAGATAAATCCTGAGGACGTTTCTAACACAGAAGATTCAGTTTCAGGCTCAGAGATTTCAGGTTCGTCAGATAATTCTCCAGTAGGAGAAATATTTTCAGTGACTTCAGAAACTGAAACCGGTTCTTGAATATATTCTGTTGTAGGAATTTGATGATCGGGATGTATCACAATAGCAGAGCTTTCAGCTTCTGTTGATCTAAGTCTACGGCTACTGTGTGGTACCAGAGCTCGAAGCCCTTCAAGATGACCTGGTGTAAATTCAGGGGGTTTCCCTTGTATTCTCCGGGATTGTCTCGGCAATTCCGCCACGATGAAAAATTATCTAATCACACGCAAACAAAGAAAAATTTCAATGAAAATACCTAAATTCTCTAAGAAACAAACAATTGAGTCACTCGCTTAAAAAATCTAAGAGTTCAAACCACACACAAATAAGTAACTTTCCGTACTAAAATCACTAGTTGGTGATGAAATCCAACTTAGTAGAGTTTTAACACGAAAAGGGCGGTTGGAACAGTTACCCCGACAACCTGCTTAATGAAACAGACTGGCACAAGTTTCTTCACATAACCATCTCGAGTGAAGAGAACCCCCCAGAGAGTCCAAGTGAGTCTAGTCGACGTCTGTTCCTGGTACAGTGGGATCTTCCCTCCACCGTCACCTTAGGAAAGAATCCTAAAGATTATGGCCTCTAAGGTTACCAACTGAAACAAATATACCTGGGGGAACAGTCTACGATCCAACACACACGCAAGGGCAGAGTAACAAAGCTCAATCCCCTTGAAGGCTCCTTGAATAGAATCCAAGGTTTACCAACAAGTGACCCCTGGCTCCTCGACAATGGTCTATCCGAGGTTTACCGTTTTTAATACGTGTATATCTTCTATCGTTCCCAATGAGGAAGGATTGATTACCCCACTGGTTCAGATATGATCTCGTGCTTAACTCCTTTAAGAGGACCTTCCCAGAGCATACATGCAACAACTGGAATTCTTCCTACCGCAAGATATATCTACTTGTTTGTTTTATCTATCTTGGAGAGTTAATTACTCCCTACTCCAAGATACTAGCCTAAGCTATGTTGGTGATGAGAGCCCTAGAAATAAAAAGATTACTAGATGAATTTTGTTTAAGCGTTACTTTTAAGAGCTGTTTCTTAAGTCAATGGGTGCGGAAATGAAACTTTGTATGATGTGAAGACTCGACTTCCAAAAACACTAAAATGCACCTATGATGATATTCAATTCTTTTTTCTTTCAATGAACTTTCTATCTAAAGAAGAATTAGAGAATGCAACCTTTAAATTCCTTCTTCAAACATGAAAACTAATTGAAAGAAACTATTTTGTCTTTTCAATAAACTATCAAAGCTCACAAGAAAAACTCTTTTCTTTTCCAAACAAGAAGCTACAAAACAATTCTCTTTCGAAAGAAATCTATAAAAATTAAAACTATTCAAAACTACAAAGACTAATCTTGAGAACTAATCTAAATTGAGTAAAAGCTTTTTAGAGTTTTTTTTATGAATGTTTCTCTTAGTTGTTCAGCAAACTAAGAATCTATTCGTTCAGATAACAAACAGATCAAAAACACTCAAAATATGTTTTTTCAAAACACTCAAAGAAAAAATGAAATTCAAAAATTTGAAGCAAGTTCTTTCGAAGATTTGCAAAGAAATCAAAAGGCTTAATTTCTCAACATAGGATGTTTCCACCATCAGGTCGGATTCAAAAGACAAAAAGAGATCAATGTAATCTGAGATACTACAAATTGTCAAAAGTTCGAATCACTACAAAGACCAAGCAGGAAAAATAATCCAATCGGCAAAATCTCCTAGAAAATCATCAAAACACTAACACTGTTGGAGTTCATACACAATGAATTCTTGATAAACACAATAACCAGTCTGGGCAGGAACCAAAGATCTAAAAAATTAACCAGAAAAAGAAACCTAGAAATTTTCTAAAATTTTTACAGGGTCTGCATGTAAGCAGTGTTGACAGGTGCGGTCCCGCACTGTATTCTATAGAGAATGTGCGAAACTGCCCGCACTGTCAAAGTTATGCAGAGTGCGGTCCTAGCAAAAATTATATAAAAACTCAAACACTTCTAAATTTTCAAAAACAGAAAAAAATTTAAAGTACCCAGACAGATGTGAATCAATCAAAAACCAGAAAAAACGTTTTCTCAAGTCAAAAATCAAAGATAACCAAGAACAAACAAGTTCTTCCCCAGTGGAGTCGCCATTTTGTTGTGTAGATTAATCCGTCTTGCGGACAAGACCGATCTCTCTAGTACAAAAGGTAACTAGCAACAAACAACCAATTATACTAATCTCTCTCTAAGCATATACGATTCATAAAAACACTATATAGGTGTAAGGCCTACCTTATGTCCAACGCTTGCTTGATTTCGTTGAAGTCCTTCCCGTGCACTGAAAGAACGTTCCTCGTGAATCTGCAGTCACAAACAAGCAAAAAGATTAAGCAGCACCTGTATAGACATTATCACAAATCATACTTATCATAATGATCAAGGAATTTATGAAATAAACCATGAATTGACAGTTTAATGAGAGAAATGAGTATATTTGTATTAACTTCAAAGATAGAAAACCTTTACAACCTATGCCTTGATGTTGTGCAGTCTCCTGGGTCCTAAGGTAATCTTCATTTGACAAGCACCCTTTGAACTAAGACAAATGAGGATAAGTGATTTAACCTCACAGAAAGTCTTAAGTTACTCAAGTCTAAATCTCAACAGCATTTAACTTCAAATCTCATAAGCTTCAACTCCCTTTGAGGCTACCCAAGGCCTCTTTTTATAGTGAAAGAGAGGAGGTTTCTAGTTCCAAATATGAAGGGACAGAATCCTCCTTCAAAGGGATTAGCTCCTTACATCAAGGGGTTAGCTCCATCAAGTAAGGGATGCATGAACCTTATCAAAGCGTATCCATTCCCGAAAATTCCCATCTAGAATATTCTAGAATTGATCTGAAATCAACTTTATCATTTTCTCGCCTTTTTATATTTTACAGAGGTCCGCACCCATTACACAAAGAACGTGCGGTATGGTTCCGCAGGCAGGCTGAGATTTAGGTGCGGGACTGCAGGGAATGCATAGAGAAAGTGCGATACCAATTCTTAGGGGATTTTAGGGATTTTTCTCTAATTTTGAAGCTTGACATGAGGAGCTGATATATTGGACTTGCAAAAGGAGGAAGTATGAGTAATGATGAGCTCATACTCATGGTAAAATGTCAAGGTGACATGTTCTAACACATACATGGCGCAAGGAAGGCCGCATGCGAGGCTATATGGAGGAGGGAGTATCTCTAGTGCGCTTGTTCTTGGCTCACACTCTCTTTATGGTTGTGATATATTGTGATAATCATAGTTGCATTAAACTCTTATTTAATCTAGTATTTCATGATATATCTAACCATATTGACATCTGGTACCATCATATCAGAGATTGTGTGCAGCGGAAGATCATGTTACTATCTTACATTCCTACGGAGGATCAGGATGCTGATATTCTGATGAAGACGCTCACCAGGAGAAAATTCGAATACCATAGAGGCAGGATCAGGGTGGCAGATAATCCTTATCTTGTTGAGAGGGAGTGTTGATATTTCAACAAGATGATGAGCTTAGTGAAAAGAGTCACCTTCACTAAGTAGGCCTGTAGGCTATTTTTGGCGCAAAGTCTATTTTTCGACTATGTCTATTTTTAGACATGTCAATCATATTCTATGAGTTATAGGATGTTATTTTTGGATGGTTGGTCAAGTTGGAAAAATATATAGACTTTTATTTTTAGACATATTGGGCGAAATCTATTTTTAGATTACTAGTCTAAAAATAGATATGTCGAATATTATTAGCTCTTAATAATATTTAGACTCTAAACATTATCTTATTCTCTTGGAGCACTTCAGTTAAGTGCACAGAGTGGCACAGGAGCTGACAGAAGGAATTACGCTATTCCTGAGGGTTAAGTGGAGCTATTGCATGGAGAATTCAGTTAGAACTCATGTGACAGAGTTTGGTGGAGTTGATTGAGGAAGTTAATGGAGTTGTGTTCAGTTTAACTAATCTAAACATAGTTGAGCTATTTGTATCTAGTTTAACTAATTGATACAATTAGTGAGAGTGGTGTGAATTAATTATTGATTAATTCACTAATTAATAACTCATTAATCAACTAAAGAATACATCAGTTAACTACAGTGCATGGACAGTTTCAGTGGAGACCAGTGGAGAGGTAGGTGAAAGAGCAAGTGTGACTATCAGTTGTGACTATAGTGATGCATTGATTGCATCCAACACTCAGTGGAGATGCCAATGAGGATTGCACAATGCAAGCCATGTGGATTCGAGTTCATTCGGATCCATTCTTCAGCAGGGATTGTGCAGTAGAGGCAGGATAGCAGGTGGTAGATGTCGGTGCATGGATTTGCTAGATCGAACCTGATTAGTGTGTGGCGATTGTATTGTACTGAGAGCTTGTGAGAAGCTTTGTATGAGGATTGTTACATGATCTCTATGACATATATTATATACAGATATTTAGGGTTTTTAGCTTCAGGATTTCCCATTAAATCACTGTGTTAATGTGTGTGAGTTTTTATGGTTTCATGTGTGCATGTTGCAATTTTGTTAATTTCCGCATGTGATGATCAATGGTGGAATAGATTATGTATTTTGCATGAAGTCAAATAGTGTATGATCAGGAGAATATTATACATATAACATATCAGTTATATAATTTATACAGTGTGAAGAAGACTCTCGTTCTGAAACATCAGACTCGAGTTCATAAATTTCCGGCTCAGTTAATTGTGTCTGAAACCTCGTCAGTATTGGATTTTGATCTGGAAGTTTTGGTAACTAGTGGTTCAATTTTCTCTAAGTTAGTTTCAAATCCCTTAGGTTGATTCACTTCAGTTTTAGATTTTTCCACGATAGACATTTCAAGTTGATCTGAAGATCCAAATCTTATTCATTTTTCCCTTTCAGCCTTAAATTTCTCTAATTGACTCAGTGTATACTCATGGGGTTTACCCTGCATTCTACGTGAAAGTCTTGGTATATCAGCCACGATGAATTGTTTTTTAAGAGCTCACAAAATATTAATAAATCACACCCAAAGATTCTAAAAAGTAAAAACAAACAAATTAGCATGCGCTAGAAAATCTAGGAGTCAAACCACACAAACAATCCTTTCACAGTGAAATCACTAGTTGGTGATGAAATCCAACGTCACAGAAATCAATGTGAAAATATATAGATAAATCGGATGGAACCAGTTACCCTGAAAACCTGCTTAATGAAACAATATGGTGCAAGTAACTCCACTTATGCCATTTCGAGTGAATATTACCCTCCAAAAATTCCAAGTGAGTCTAGTCAACGTCTATTCTAGGTACAGTAGAGACCTTCCCTCTACCATCACCTCAAGAAAATCCCCTAAGATTATGGTCACTAAGGTTACCAACTATAAAAATTCAACCTTGGGGGATAGTTGTAGATTCTACATACACACAAGGGAAGATTCAAAAAGCTCAATCCCCTTGAAATCTCCTTGACATGGTAAATCTGAGGTTTACTTCCAAGTGACCCCAAGTATCGTTTGGCACCATTTGTAAGGCACGCACATCTTCTATTGTAGCCAATTAAATAAGTAAAATTACTTCACCAAGTCCGATATGACCTTGTGCTTGACTCCTGTTGGGGTTCATATGTTTTGGTAGATTTGGCAATACCAAAAGATAAGACAACATCAAACCACTTTGGAATCCTAGGATCTAGCCCTCCTGGATCCGGAGAGTGATCTCTCCATAAATAAAAAGAATGATATATACCTTTGAAGCTCATAATGAGGTATTAGGCTAGGTATGAAGCACAAAGGAGGTTTAAAATGATTTGGTTGTTGGGTTGGTCTGAGATCATTAACTAAGAGGGTTATGGAATGAAAGGAACAAAGCAGCAGGATGTTTCGGAAAAATAAGATAGGTTAGTAATGTGCCATCCATTGAGCTATGGAGTCATGAAAGGGGATTACTTGCATAATAGCTAACCAAGGCTTTCCATAGGGCAAGTCATCTATACTAAAGGATATTCTTAGATAGATGGTGGAATGGAACAATAAGGAATGAAGTGAAAGAAAAAAGAAACCCAAGTGCAGTCTAGAGATCAGGTCAGATATCATTTAAATCCAAGCCTGCTTTGACATAATCAGAAGAAACTCTCAATGAAGACAAAAAGGGTAGCGTAAGATCAGGTCAGAGGTCATCTAAATCCAAGCCTGCTTTCAACATACTCTCAAGGAAAAACAGAGTTAAGATTTAACTTAGAGCAAGGCCTAAGATCAAAGAAGGAATTTGAACCTTCAATGCTTTTGACACTCACTCAAAGGGATCTTAGAAAGGCCAGCTGGTTGTACAAGGACACTAGTGGACAGGGCTAACTCTAAATCCCCAGTATCCAAATCTTCCAGCTTAAACCCAACAAGAACATCTAAGCAACAAACTCCAAATCCATACATCAGTAAGCATGGGCATGCCAACATCTTTGACTGGTTAAATTACATGAATTTGTTCTTAGATACACTATCAACAGAAAAAATCAAAGACAAGAAGAGCAGTCGGCATTAAGGTACCATGAAAGGGTATATCCTAAGCCTGATTTACTGATTTTTATCAGAAAAATGTGAACAGCATGATTAAAATGAAATAAGATAGGAAAACATCACCCGTAATATAGACCAGGATCCTGTGAAATTTTCTTGATTAATTGATGGCAAAACCAGTCACATACTTTGAGCTCAATGGCTGAACACAATCCAGACTTCTCCTCCCTGCCTACTAAATTACAAACTACTCAGCTACTTCCTCCCAACAACTGTTCTAACAGTCGAATGAATCCCTACAGTAACAACAACAACAACCTTTACAATATGTTCTTCAGGGGTTCTTATAGGATAATGAGTAACTGTGGAAGTAGATGTAATTTTAAATGACTCATTAAGACAGAGTGGAGGTAGTGTTTCGAGCCCACTCTGCTTAATGGCTCTGCATTGTACTCTGTGGTCTAGTTCGGAGTCTTTGTCAGGTTGATAGCAACCTCAGATGTTTCTTCGAAGTCCTTTCTGGCTGTTTGGTATTCTATGCTGCCTTCTAGAATAAATGACCGAGATAAAAAGGTCTGCGGGTCTCCATATTTCCATAACTGTGGTGCTGACGGTCTTTAAGAAGCTCCTGCCAGTGTACTAACTTTTAAGGGCTCGAGGAAGCATGGAAACTTCCGTAGGAAGGTATCCTAACTAGGAAAATATGTTCTATTGTTATGTAGCACTGATATGACCTGTTAGTGTGCTTTAGTCTTCAAACTGTGTCTTCTTCCTTTGAACACGGGATTAGAGCGCTAAATCTTCAATTACGGGCTCCAAATCCCTTTAATCTCTGCTACTTCACTTGGCTGCTGCTGTAATGTCTTCTCTGTGCCCTCAGTCACAGGGCCGTGACTATTTGAAACAGAGTGAATTTCACACTCTGTGAACCCTACGCAATGAAATAAACCAGTTATAAAATCCAGGGGAGAAAAATAGAACTTGCTGTGGAGGCCGTTGGAAATGGGGTAAAGTGCATGAAAGTGGGGCCCGGCGGGTGGAGGGCGATTGACTGTGAGCCATTGGATCTCAAGAGGAGATCAACAACGCAAATTAAAAGATGAAATTTTGGGAAGGTCCGATGGAATAATCATTAAAAGGGAACGTGATGCAACATGGGCCATTGATCTAGATCAGATCAGGCGGTCACGATTGAATTAGAAGATCGCAATCGGGGGAAGGCACAGAGGGTGAAACTTTAAGAACTTCAGATTGGCGATGGCGCGATTGAACACCAGTCGTCGGATCGCGAGGGGAATCAATGGTGGAGATTCAATCGGTGGGGAGAGAGACGGGGGCAAGGAGCAGGGAGAGATGAAATATGGACCGTTGGATCAGAATGGATTGACGGCGGAGATCGAATCAGGGATCAGCAATCGAGGCAACAGGAAGTGGAATTTTAAGAAAAATTCGATTGGCGATGCTGTGATTACGAGCGAGCCGTCGGATCCGGTGGGGAGATAAATGGTTGATATTCCATCGAGGAGGAAAATCGGAAGAAGCGATGGGCAAGATGTGGAACAAGTGTCAACCGTCAGATCTTGTAAAGATCGATGACTCAGAACACGCCCGTAATCTATAGAACAAAATACCATCACATCGAGGATTTTTCATTTAACAAATGAACGTGCCCATATGGGCGCTCCGATTGCGATAGGTGCCCAGGGCCTTAGTGCTTGGTTTTGGGCGTGGGTCACGTGGGGAAGTGGTTAAGGGGCTGGCTGAAAGGGGCTTAAGCCTATAATGAAATTTAAGCCAAAAGAGGGTTTTTAAGGCTTTTAAGATGGGTTTCATTGGAAGGAAAAAAGGGATTTTTATCCAAATGAAGGGAGCCATAAGGTCATTAAAAGGGGCTTTTGATGATCTAGAGGGTTAGTGAGGGATTTTTAGAGGGACTTTGCAAGGGGGCCAGGGATGGAAAAATGAGGTTTTTGAGCGAATAAAAAGGGGGAAATATAGGTCTTTTGAGCATATTCTTTCACAAACAGAGAGGCTTTTTAACTGGAAACAACAGTGAGGATTATTCAAAGGGAAAAAGACATAGAAGGCTTCAATAATGATATGTTTTCAGAGGAAATTTATTTCTTGAAGGCTCAAGAACAATTTAGCCACATGTTTGCTTGTCAAAAAATTTATAGGTGGCTAACAGTGGCTCCACATGGGGATGGCATCTTCTTGAAGGTGTCAAGAATTCAGAAAATAATCTTTGGAGTAGGCCAGATGCTTGGCACTTGACACATATTTTTCCTTTTATGGATCAGCTGCCACAATCATGAATACATCATATCAGCAATAATATTCTCCCAAACAACTACCTACCCATACTATTGTCCTAACATTTTTCTTCTGGGTGCATTTGGACTTGCAGACCCTTTACATCATCAATTTTTTACAAACAGGAAAATAAACCTATTCTATTTCTACCCTTATTACTCCATGAGACAAAATTAAACTGTTGGTCTCATAGTTTCTCTACCTAAACTATTTTATGCTAGGATTGAACTGTCTAGCAGATTTCTTCTCTACATTCTAAGACAGAAATTGAAAAATAGTCAAGCCAGGATTAGACTGTCTGGCTTGCTGGACTTTGCAGAAATTAAAAACATTGACTAAATTCTCATATACTGAGCTTATTGAAACTTCCTACCTACCCTACTCTACCTTGAAATCTCTGATGTTCTAGGTGATACAATAATGCCAATGCAGCCAGTCAAGCAGTAACAAAAAAGGGTAAAAAAAATGATTTCTTGTCAGAGATAACCACATGGTACTCTGCGTGTGTTTCTTAAAAACTGAGGTCACCATCAGTGGTGACCAATCCTAATGAATCTTTCCCCTGTGAAGGATCAACGCTGGAGAATTCGAGCTAATCCAGGCCTCCATATACTCTGCCACAAGATCAATGAACACAGGGTGTACACTTTCTTCTTTCAGGCCTTCCATGACTGGCAGGTTGTCTACATCCTGGGCAGCTTTGATTACTGCATCTTCCACTGCATCTTTAGTGTGGCTCTTGAAATCCCTATCATCTTCTTCTTGTACTACGATAGGCAGCGGAAACTCTTCCTTTTTAGGGGGAGGGAGACTTTCCAAAAGCGCTCTGGGGTCTTTGAATTGATATGGTTTTTCTTTTGAGTTCAAAAGTTCAATCTCAGTTTCATATCTTTCAACCACCAATCCTAAGAAAATTTTCTTAAGCACAGGTTTGAATTTTGAGCTGAGAAGGATAGCCCCAGGAAGATCTTCCCATTCCATTTTTTCCAAGTCACTCGACATTATACCACGACACTCTGCTATGAAACTGGGATGCATTTCTATGAATTATTCAGAGTCTTCCATTATTGAAGTGACTTGGTCTTTAGTGTGGATGATGTTGCAATGCGACCGGTCTCCCAGTGGATTCTAGTGAAACCAAGATAATCAGTGGCCTACTGATCACCAGTAGAGTCTTTTAATCATTTAGGAATTGTGGAGTCACCAAGTGGAGGATTTAAGATGGTCAAGGAGTTTTACCTTTCACCATACTAATTTACTACCAAATCAAGGCTGACTAGTCTTCTTTCCCCAGCGGAGTCACCATTATGTTGGGGTTTCTATGTTTTGGCAGATTTGGCAATACCAAAAGATAAGACAACATCAAACCACTTTGGGATCCTAGGATCTAGCCCTCCTAGATCCGAAGAGGGATCTCTCCATAAATACAAAGAATGATATATATATTTGAAGCTCAGAATGAGGTATTAGGCTAGGTATGAAGCACAAAGGAGCTTTAAAATGATTTGGTTGTTGGGTTGGTCGGAGATCATTAACTAAGAAGGTTATGGAATGAAAGGAACAAAGCACCAGGATGTTTCGACAAAAGAAGATAGGTTAGGAATGTGCCATCCATTGGGATATGGAGTCATGAAAGGGGATTACTTGCATAACAGCTAACCAAGGCTTTCCATAGGGCAAGTCATCTATACTAAAGGATCTTCTTAGATAGATGGTGGAATGGAACAATAAGGAATGAAGTGAAAGAAATAAAGAAACACAAGTGCAGTCTGGAGATCAGGTCAGATATCATTTAAATCAAGACCTGCTTTGACATACTCAGAGGCAACACTCAATGAAGACATAAATGGTAGCTTAAGATCATATCAGAGGTCATCTAACTCCAGGCCTACTTTGAGCATACTCTCAAGGAAAAACAGAGTTAAGGTTTAACATAGAGCAAGGCCTAAGATCAGAGAATGACTTTGAACCTTCAATGCTTTTGACACTCACTCAAAGGGATCTTAGAAATGCAAGCTGGTTGTACAAGGACCCTAGTGGACAGGGCTAACTCTAAATTCCCAGTATCCAAATCTTCCAGCTTAAACCCAACAAGAACATATAAGAAACAAACTCCAAATCCATACATCAATAAGAATGGGCATGCCAACATCTTTGACTCGTTAAATTAAATGAATTTTTTCTTAGATACACTATCAGCAGAAAACATCAAAGACAAGAAGATAAGTGGGCATTAAGGTACCATGCGAGGGTATATCCTAAGGCTGATTTACTGATTATTATCAGAGAAATATGAACAACATGATTAAAATGAAAAAAGATATGAAAACATCACCCGTAATATAGACCAGGATCCTGTGAAATTTTCTTGATTAATTGATGGCAAAACCAGTCACATACTTTGAGCTCAATGGCTAAATACAATCCAAAATTCTCCTCCCAGCCTACTAAATTACAAACTACTCAGCTACTTCCTCCCAAAAACTGTTCTAATAGTCGAATGAATCCTTACACTAACAACAGCAACAACAACCTTTACAATATGTTCTTCAGGGGTTCTTATAGGAGAATGAGTAACTGTGGAAGGAGATGTAATTTTAAATGACTCATTAAGATAGAGTGGAGGCAGTGTTTCAAACCCAGTTTGCTTAATGTCTCTGCATTGTACTATGTGGTCTGGTTCAGAGTCTTTGTCAGGTTGATAGCAACCTCAGATGTTTCTTCGAAGTCCTTTCTGGCTGTTTGGTACTCTACGCTACCTTCTAGAATAAATGACCGAGATATAAAGGTCTGTGGGTCTCCATACTTCCATAACTGTGGTGATGATGGTCTTTAAGAAGCTCCTGTTAGTGTACTAACTTTTAAGGGCTCGAGGAAGCATGGAAACTTCGATAGGAAGGCGTCCTAACTGGGAAAATACGTTCTGTTGTTATGTAGCACTGATATGACCAATTAGTGTGCTTTAGTCTTCAAACTGCATCTTCTTCCTTTGAACATGAGATTAGAGCACTAAATCGTCAATTACGGGCTCCAAATCCCTTTAATCCATCTCTACTGCTTCACTTGGCTGTTGCTGTAATGGCTTCTCTGCGCCCTCAATCACAGGGCTACGACTGTTTGAAACATAGTGAATTTCACACTCTGTGAACCCTGCGCAATGAAATAAACCAGTTATAAAATCCATGGGAGTGAAAGAGAACTTGTTGTGGAGGCTGGTGGAAATGGGGTAAAATGTATGAAAGTGGGGCCTGGCAGGCGGGGGGCGATTGACTGTGAGTCGTTGGATCTCAGGAGGATATCAACGACGGAAATTAAAATATGAATTTTTGGGAAGGTCCGATGGAATAATCGTTAAAATAGAACGCGATGCAACATGGGCAGTCGATCAAGATCAGATCGTATGATCACAATTGAATTGGAAGATCGCAATCGGGGGGGGGCGCAGAGGGTGACACTTTCATAACTTCCGATTGGCGATGGCGTGATTGAACGCCAGCCGTCGGATCACGAGGGGAATCAACGGTGGAGATTAAATCGGCGGGGAGACGGATGGGGGCAAGGATCAGGGAGTGATGAAATCTGGACCGTTGGATCAGAATGGATGGATGGCGGAGATCGGATCAAGGATCGGCAATCGGGGCAAAAGGAAGTGGCATTTTAAGAAAACTCTGATTGGCGATGGTGTGATTACGTGCCAGCCGTTAGATCCGGCAAGGAGATCAACGATTGATATTCCATCAGGGAGGTGAATGGGAAGAAGTGATGGGCGCGATGCGGAACAAGTGTTGATCGTCAGATCTTGTAAATATCGATGGCTCATAACATGCCCACGGTCTATAGAACAAAAGACCATCGCATCGGGGATTTTTCATTTAACAAAGGAACGCACTCATATGGGCACTCCAATTGTGATAGGCACCCAAGGCCTTAGCGCTTGGTTCTGGGCGTGGGTCACATGGGGAAGTGGTTAAGGGGTTGGCTGAAAGGGGCTTAAGCCTATAATGAAATTTAAGCCAAAAGAGGGTTTTTAAGGCTTTTAAGATGGGTTTCGGTAGAAGGAAAAAAGGGATTTTTAACCAAATGAAGGGAGCCATAAGGTCATTAAAAGGGGATTTTGATGATCTAGAGGGTTAGTGAGGGATTTTTAGAGGGACTTTGCAAGGGGGCAGGGATGGAAAAATGAGGTTTTGGAGTGAATAAAAAGGGAGAAATGGAGGTCTTCTGAGCATATTATTAAACAAACAGAGAGGCTTTTTAACTGGAGCAGTGAGGATTCTTCAAAGGGAAAAAGACACAAGAGGCTTCAAGAATGATATGTTTTCAGAGGAAATGTATTTCTTGAAGGCTCAAGAAAAATTTAGCCACAAGTTTGCTTGTCAAAAAATTTATAGGTGGCTAACAACTCCTGTATAAGAGGGGTTGCCGAGAGAAAAAATTTAATAATTGGATTTACTCCCTACCGCAAGATTCTATTGTTTATTTATAGCTTTGGAAAATTTTCTCACTTCCCTATTCCAAAGTACTAACCTAATCTATGTTGGTGGAATGAGCCCTAAAAATGTAAAATTCTAGATTCATTTTAACTAATGTTGTGTTATTATGTTGTTACTTACTTAGAGGGCTATGGACGTGAAATTGATGATATTTTTACTAAATCAAAATAATTTAATGCATTCAAAAATGAAATCGTGTTCTTTCCTTTCAATGAATTCCTAGTTATGGCAAAGTGAGGGGTTCTTTGATTTTTAAAAGAAATGAAAAACTCAAATTCCAATAACGTTCTTTTTCACAAAATTCCAGTTTTACTTAAGTAAAATAAACATACAGAAGTCTCTTTCACAAGCAATCACTCACAATTCTTCAAATTTTGTGGAGAAACTAATAAAAATCTAAAATAAAAAATTTGTAATGAATGCTTCCAATTAATGATGTCTAAAAGTGAAATTATGAAAACCTCAAACTGAAAAGGAATAATTTTCTTTTAACATTCAGCAAATAGAAGCACTCTTTCAAAAAAACACTGATTCTTTGAGAAAGCCCTTACTTCACTAATCTAGAATATATTTCACAAATAAGAAAAGTATTTTGCCCAAATAATAAGATTAATAATAAACCTGGTGTATTTGATAGAAAAAGATAGGGAAACAGTGACCTTAAGCAATAACCTATCTCTTTTTGATGAATCAACAAACAATCCAAATGAAATCCTACTAAAAAATGTGAAAATTATTGATTCTCAAAAAAGAATACACTACGGCATTCAAACAAGCTCATAGAAGGACTCTAAAGATAAAACCAAACATAATGACCATTTAGAAGTTAAAATCCAAAATTTGACCAAAATAAAGGTTATTTTTTCAAAAAATTATAAGGCTTGTGTAGGTAGTTAGTTATTTCCAATCTGAATTTCCATTGTTTTTGAAAGAAAACTGTGCAAATATGTGCTCTATTACTGAAACAAAATTGCACAGATCAAGGAAAATTCAAGAAATAGATAAAATCAAGGAAATAAATCCAGAGGATCTGAAAAGTCACAATTTTTCCAATACGTAGACACATTCAAACAAAAAATATCAGAAAGAAAAACCAAGGAAAATGAAGAAAACTAAGACGTTCCCCAGTGGAGTCATCAATCTGTTATGTGGACAAATTCCTCTTATGGATAAGTGCTATCTCCCTAGATTTCTAAAGGAAAACTAGAAACAAACAGGCAATTGAATAGCTCTTTCCCTAAGATAAATTCAGTTAAATAATCAAAACAAGAGAAGGAGAGTAGTGCCCTTACCTATTTTTGAAATTCTTGATGGAGATCCCTAATCTGTCCTGATGCAGCTCCTCAATTATTGATTAAATATGAAATCATAGGCATTGAAGAGATCTAAGGAATATGAAATATAATGATTCAAAACAAGCTTAATCTAATGATCAATGAGATTAGAAATTGAATTCATCTTAATGAATACATAAAGGTACGTAAATAATATATCATTTCAGTAAGACAATACAATGAGAAAAAGGATTCATTTGTATTAATTTAGAGATAAAATAAGAACCTTACAACCATGCCTTAATGTCATGAGGTTCCTCCCAAATGCCTCAAATCCTCTGCTTGGATGATAAGCTTCCCAATCTAAATTTACTAGCATAAGACTACCTTTTGTGAACTCCCTGAACCTTCTAGGCTCTCCTCAATTTATAGGACAAATGGAGGAGATTTTAGATCCAAAAGAGAAGGATGAGATCCACTAATAGTGGATTAGGGTTCCTTGATGAAAGGGAATTAGTTCCATGCTATAAGGGATAAGGATCAAATATATATGACCAAGAAGCTTATAATTGGGATATATTCTCCCAAAACTCCTCTAGAACTTACATTTTACTTTTAATTTTCATTGATTCATGTGTACGCTCTACAGTGGAAGATAGAGCGCAGTTATGCGTAGGTTTCAATAGAATAAATTGTGCATGCATAGACACTGACTAGGAAAAGCGCAGGTCATACTAAACAGGTTAAAAGGCCATGTTACAAAAAATTCATAATTTCTTCAAAGGTTTTAGGTGTTTGACTTACAAGGGAGCACATTAAAAGATGTGTATGGATGGCAAGAGATCCATTTTAATCGTCAAGTTTCATGGTGACAAAATGATGTGTAAAAAATACCAAAATACTTGATGAAGTTCACTCAATGTCAAGATGACCTTGGAAGTGTTGGTGTGATAGTTGTCGAGGATGATCTGGTGAGCCTAACACTTCTAGGACTTCCCAAGAGCTGGTACAACTACCGGGATTTTGTGAATGGGAGGGAGAAGCTACCAGAGTGGGAGAGATTGTGGTCCAACTTGGTACAAGAAGAGATTCAGAGGAATTCCAGAGATGGATCCTCATCAAAGACTGATGATGAGGAGAACTATGCCTTAGCTAGAAAGGAAAAGAAATGGAATGGGAAGGAATATCATTCCAAATCACATTTAGATTAGGCAGGAAAGAAGAAGGGCTTGTTGAAGTGTTGGGAAAAATACTGAGAGGGGGGGGGGGGGTGAATCAGTATTTAGAGCTGACTGACAAGTTTTAGTTTTCCTTTCTCTTAAAACCATATGTTACATTACTGCATCCAACATGTATGTCCAGAGATCTTATTATGTATTTACTTAGATCATTGCATCATTCATAAGCAGTAAGCATGAACAAAAATAACAGAACAAACCATCAAACATAAGCAACACATATGAACACCAAGATTTAAGGTGGAAACCCAATTCGGGAGAAAACCACCGCTGCTGTAATCTCTGTCTTCAATATTTATTATAGAGAAAACTTCTTACAATTTTATGCTGGTGCAGACTCATACCAGCATGCAGGCACCCACCTGCAGAAGGCTACAACCTTCTCTCGTTTACCATCCTTTCTTGGAAGGGAGCTACAACCCCCTGTTCTCATTTACCAGCTACCACGGGAAGGGAGCTACAACCCCCTTACTGAAGGCTTCGACCCTCAGCATCACTGCAGACCACGCTTCATCCACTTCCACACAACATACCTTGCAGGCCACCATATTTATTTAATTTCTTCAGAGGTGCATCGTTAATTCAGCAATATGTTACCCATTCCATACAGATATACTTCAGAGTGAAGTATTCATTCACAACCCTTGTACGTTCTTCATGATTTCGTCAGTCGATTGAACCAGGAATTAATCGTCATCTGACTTAAAGATCTTGATCAATCATCATATTCACAGGTGCGCCATAGATTCAGATATATCAGAGTTTATTCATACAGATATCTCTAAAAGAGATTCGTTTATTATCAACCCTTTCGTACGCACACTATTCTTCATAATTCTCATCACCTTATATATTTTTCGCCTTTATTAAAACCATGGGTCAAAACCATTCAATTACTAATGGTATTCTTGAACGGTATTTCCTTTAGCACCCTTACGTAACTCTTTGATTTCTTTTTAATTTATTTATCAATTTGAATAAATTGATAAATAAATAGATTTACACTTTTGAACAGAACTTTAGGATTAAACTTAACCCTTCGCATTTTAACACTTTCAAATAATATGGTAAACCTTTGACCCCGGGCCCACAAATATAGTCAATATCCAATCAAATACGCGCATGGTACCATAGGTAATCTTCGTGCAATTCTAGCGTTCGATCACTGTTAGATTAGCAAGCTTCCAGATCAACGCCATATATGCATATCGCTCGACCTCCGATGCCGAATGTTAACGTGCGATGGCCCACCGTACATGTGTTAATCTTCGTGCACCTTCAACAAATGGTGACTATCTGATGACCCCTTCTCAAATCAATGACATATATGCATATCGCTCGACCTCCGATGCCGAACGTTAACATGTGATGGCCCACCGTACCTGTGTTAATCTTCGCGCACCTTCAACAAATGATGACCATCCGATGACCCCTTCCCAGATCAACGACGCTCAACGATATCGCTGGGCATCTTGGATCGAACTATAACGCGCGATGGCACACAGTGACAAGCGGTTTTCCATGGGTCCACCTCGCCACGCGTCAACGTTTCTATGGAATCGCTCCCCAACCAAGAAATACCGCCCATCACCGAAACGTGGTGTGATGAAAACCGTAAACCACCTTCATTGTTCACTCGGTCATGGTTCCGCTCCTCCACGTAGGGTTCCGTCGCCTTTTCATTGTATTATTATAATTAAGTTGTGCTCCAAGGTTTTTCCTTTCTACTCCTAGTTCCGTCCAACTTTGTGTTCTGTCGTCACCAAGTGTTCTGCTACTCCATTAATCTGCGCCATCTCCCATCAACTCCCTCATCAGATACAGAGTATCATTCAAGCCTTCCAATTACACAAGACATCATTCGACTCCATTACAGAGATTATTCACACAGAGGTTCACGGGATTCCACACAAGAATTACATCAGTTAATACACATATAATACACATATCCCTAACTCTACAACAATGATTTCATTCCTCTTCGGGCACCGTAGGTATCCTCTGCCCATTATGAAATTGATCACACAGGTCATATATATTCTAGATTTACTCAACCATACTTAACACAATTCCACAGTTATTCATCAAAATACACAAATCTTGGCCAGATATTCAATTTTCCCTTCAATCTATTACCTTGTCTCTTCTTAGCAACTCTCCCTTTTTCCATCTCCTTTGCAAACTGAATTAAACCCCTAATTCAACTCTACTGCTCTGTCTCTAATTCCTCTGTTTCATATGTTGCCTCTGCTACCTCTATGTTCCTAGTTACTGTTTCAGATGCCAATTCCTCTGCCACTGCTTTCTCTGATGTCCCTGCTACCTTTCCAGATCTCCAATAAACTAACCCTTCTAAAACTGCCTCAGCTTCATATTTCATTTGCTCTTTTCTTTGTTGTTGTTTCAAGTGCTCCTCTTTTGGCATTGATGGATATATTACATCTTTAACACATAGGTTGCTTATCATAGGCAATTATTAAGTAGGTTTCCATCAAGGACAACTTCATCAAGTAGGTTTCCATCATTTATCGAGTAGGTTGCCATCAAGGACAACACTCTACATCATATTGCCAACAATCTCCCCCTTTGGACTTGATGGCAACCATGATGGTGTTTGAACACCACAACAGATAGATACATTGATTAGAATCATTATTCAAACACCATGATACTCTCCCCCTTTGACATCAAGGGCAAATGTCGGATCAAAACCAAAACAAGGTTTCTCTTCTCTTGTAGGAAGAAGAGCTCTATAGATCTGATGTGTACTGAAGTTACCATGCTCCCCCTGAGTTCATGCTGAATCTTCAAACTTAATATTCAATGAATTACATGACTCTATGACCTTTCCTATCACCAAGGACTCAAACTTACATCAATGATCCAACCAAGTGGATTTACATATGTGACACAAGTACCCAACCAAGTGGGTTTACACATTTGAGCAAGTCCTTACGTGACTGAATATTACAATTTTACATCATGACCTCAACATGATATTTTTCATCACATTATAACTTATACAATCAATACCAAGGAATCTCAAGCATGAGATCAGACCACAGAAAATAATTAGAATGCCAACAATGCATATTTTTCATAAGACCAAAGCTCCCCCTTAGCATGTTCATCCTGAACACTTTCACCATCAAATCATCAAGGCATATTCATCAAAAAGATCAGAGAGTAAAACAGAATTATGAGAGCAGAAACATCACCAAAGATCCCCAACAGCACCATAGCTGTGTATTCAAGTGTCATCCAACAGTTGTAGCATAAGTACATTAGTAACCAAGCCTTCAGGCTCTTTGCCGCATCAACATATTCTTCTCAAGAGGAATTATCATACCATAACAACTTCTTCAATAGTCAAATTGAGTCAAGTAAACATATATGTGATCTATTATCACCAATATCTTCATGATTTATATTTATTTCATAATCATGATGTACCATGTGTAGGAACTATATATATAAGGTCTCAACCATGACAAAAGTCATCAGCATCAAACTCTACACGATCTATCCTTATCTCTGAATCATAAGACTTCCATCTCATCCATGTGTGAAAGAAAACGGGACTCTTCAGCAAAAAGAAATTAGGGCTTATCCATAATGTCATCAAAGGAAACCATGTATCATTTTCACTCCTCCATGTCATACTTTTTCAGTATTTTCTTAAGATATTTTGCTTGTGATAGGAATATGCTATCTGTTGTTCGTTGTATTTGCAAGTCAAGAAAGAATGGTAGTTCCCCAAGTAAAGACATTTCAAATTATTGTTGCACATCAGAAGCAAATATCTGACTCATAGACTCTTCATAACTTCCAAAAATGATATCATCAACATATACAACCATAATCAATAGTTCACCATTTTTAGTTTTTGTGTATAAGTTGATATCAGCAGACCCTTTTGAAAATCCTTGTTGATGAAGATATTTGTCAAGACGATAGTACCATGCCCTTGGAGCTTGTTTGAGACCATATAGAGCCTTTTTAAGTCTACAAACAAGTTTTTAATCATTTCCTAAAATGAATCCTTCTGGTTGTTCTATGTAAACTTCTTCTTCTTCTTGTTGAGCATACCCCTTGCAAACAAGTCTAGATTTATTTCTTATAACATCCCCATTCTCATTTAAATTGTTTTAGAATATCCATTTAGTTACAATGACATATTTGTCATGAGGTCTTGGTACTAATTCCCAAGTGTGATTATTTTCAATTTGATCAAGCTCTTTATTCATGGCTTGAATCCAACATTCATCTTTGCTAGCTTGAATGACATTGTGAGGTTCAATAGTGGATAGAAATGCCAGATTGCTAGAAGATCCCACAAGAGTCCTTCTTGTTTGTACACTTGATCCCTTTTCTCCCAAAATTTGAGATTCTGGATGATTCTTCTGAAAATATCTGGATGGAGCCTTTTCAGACAAATCATCTTCGGGTTCTTCATTGGGTTCATTGTTTGTATCATCCTTATTTGATGTAGAGGAATATATGTCATTGTCATCTTCTACATTTGTTGTTTGTTTTTCTTCTTTTGGAGTTGCAAAAATAAATTAAGGGAAATCAGAACCATCATAATGCCAACAATGCATTATTCTCAGTAAGGCTAATGCTCCCCCTGAACTTATGCCACCTGTACATGTCTTCTTCACATCAGATGCTCTATTAGAATTAAACACAACTATCATTCATTGCTCCCCCTGTGATGATACATTACTGATTCCTATAATGTATTTCACATCACTCCTGCAGTCATTATGAGAAGTAAGCTTTAGAAGCATATGACTGCAGTAGGGTCAATATTCCCTACGTTTCTGACCAGTCCTCCTTCTTTTTCTAGCTTTGCTTGAAATTTCTTATAGTGTGCTGGAAATTGTCCAATTTCTCAGATCTATTCATTCTGCATTCTTTTTCTACATGTCCATACTTGTTAAAAGAATAACATCTTGCGTGACCAGAAAAGTAAGCATAGGGATCATAATGTGTTTTTCTATTCTTTCTTTTATTCCAATGAGCTGCTTTATGACCAAACTTGCTGCATGAAAAACAATATCCCTTAAAGAAACCTGAGTACCTTTCTGTGTGGAATCTGTTTTTTTGTGACTGAAACAATCTGCTTTTGCAATTGGTTGCAACATGCCCATAATTATGAAATTTAAAGCATTCAACATTATTGATCAAATGAGGGAATGATTTCTTTTGAGAGTTCATGATTGTCGGTTGACCTTCTGTTTCTTTCAATACTTCAGATTTTGCATTGATATCCTTTAAATCTTTAGCACTTCCTTGTGAACTAGATTCTCCTTTAACAGTTTCATGAAAACCAAGACCAAATTTAATAGAAGGAGACCTTTGACTACTAAGAATATTGTCCAGAGTCTTAGTACTATCTTGAAACCTCAAGAGTTTATATTTTTCTTCTAATTTACCTTTTAAAATGTTTACCTCAACCTCCAATCTTTGGCATTGCTTCTTCATACTTTCTTCGATCCTTCTTCCTTCTTCTACTTGATCCTTCAATTTTAAAATATCTTCTTTCAACCCATTTTCTTGTTCTTCAAATGTTTGTAAAAGGTCTTCATTCTTCTTATTTGATTTTTCTCGATCTTCTTTCAGAGAGATGATTTTTTGTTCAAGTCTTTCATTTTGATTGGTTACTTTATCCTGCAGTTTTTGATACATTTCTATCTGTCCATTCATTCTAGAGATCACATATTTGTAGAGAGATTCCTTCCTTTTAAATTGATCCCAATCATTACTTTCACTTTCTTTTTCTCTATCTTCACCAATGCATGTACAAGGAAGTGAATTACAAGAACAACAATCAGTACCTGATTCATTATCTTCATTTTCTGTTGTACATGTTTTCTGAGATCTCTCCTTTATTTGAGTAGCCTCCTTCTTTTGCTTCCTTCCCATTGTGACGGATCTCCTTCAAGTGATCAAGCTTCTGCAGAAGGACCTGCTCTGATTCCAATTGTTGGGAAAAATACTGAGAAGGGGGGGGGGGTGAATCAGTATTTAGAGCTAACTGACAATTTTTAGTTTTCCTTTCTCTTAAAACCATATGTTACATTACTGCATCCAACTTGTATGTCTAGAGATCTTATTATGTCTTTACTTAGATCATTGCATCATTCATAAGAAGTAAGCATGAATAGAAATAACCGAACAAACCATCAAACATAAGCAACACATATGAACACCAGGATTTAAGGTGGAAACCCAATTCGGGAGAAAACCACTGCTGCTGTAATCTTTGTCTTCAATATTTATTATAGAGAAAACTTCTTACAATTTTATGCTGGTGCAGACTCAAACCAGCACGCAGGCACCCACCTGCAGAAGGCTAAAACCTTCTCTCGTTTACCAACCTTTCCTGGAAGGGAGCTACAACCCCCTGTTCTCGTTTACCAGCTACCACTGGAAGGGAGCTACAGCCCCCTTACTAAAGGCTTCGACCCTCAGCATCATTGCAGACCACGCTTCATCCACTTCCACACAACATACCTTGTAGGCCACTAGATTTATTTAATTTCTTCAGAGGTGCATCCTTAATTCAACAATCTGTTACCCATTCCATACAGATATACTTCAGAGTGAAGTATTCATTCACAACCCTTATACGTTATTCATGATTTTGTCAGTCGATTGAACCAAGAATTAATCATCATCTGATTTAAAGATCTGGAACAATTATCATATTCACAGGTGTGCCATAGATTCAGATATATCAGAGTTTATTAATACAGATATCTCTAAAAGATATTCGTTTATTATCAACCCTTTCGTACACACACTATTCTTCATAATTCTCATCACCTTATATAGTTTTCGCCTTTATTAAAACCATGGTTCAAAACCATTCAATTACTAATGGTATTCCTGAATGGTATTTACTTTAGCACCCTTACGTACCTCTTTGATTTATTTTTAATTTATTTATCAATTTGAAGAAATTAATAAATAAATAGATTTACAATTTTGAACAGAACTTTAGGATTAAAGTTAACCCTTCGCATTTTAATTCTTTCAAATAATATGGTAAACCTTTGACCCCAAGCCCACAAATATAGTCAATAGCCAATCAAATACGCCCATGGTACCATAGGTAAACTTCGCGCAAGTCCAGCGTCTGATCACTGTTATATTAGCAAGCTTCCAGATCAATGGCGTATATGCATATCGCTCGACCTCCGATGCCGAACGTTAACGTGCGATGGCCCGCTGTACCTGTATTAATCTTCATGCACCTTCAACAAATGATGACCGTCCGATGACCCCTTCTCAGATCAATGGCATATATGCATATCACTCGACCTCTGATTCCGAACGTTAACATGCGATGGCCCGTCGTACCTGTGTTAATCTTCGCGCGCCTTCAACAAATGATGACCGTCCGATGACCCCTTCCCAGATCAACGACGCTCAACGATATCGCTGGGCATCCTGGATCGATGGCGCATAGTGACAAGCGGTTTTCCATGGGTACACCTCGCCACGCATCAACGTTTCTATGGAATCGCTCCCCAACCAGGAAATACCGCCCATCACCGAAAGGTGGTGCGATGAAAACCGTAAACCACTTTCACTATTCACTCGGTCATGGTTCCGCTCCTCCATGCAGGGTTCCGTCACCTTTTCAATGTATTATTATAATTAAGTTGTGCTCTAAGGTTTTTCCTTTCTGCTCCTAGTTCCGTCCAACTTCGCGTTCCGTCGTCACCAAGTGTTCCACTACTTCATTAATCTGCGCCATATCCCATCAACTCCCTCATCAGATATAGAGTATCATTCAAGCCTTCCAATTACACAAGAAATCATTTGACTCCATTACAGAGATTATTCACACAGAGGTTCAGGGGATTCCACACAAGAATTACATCAGTTAATACACATATAATACACATATCCCTAACTCTGCAACAATGATTTCATTCCTCTTCGGGCACCGTAGGTATCCACTTCCCATTATGAAATTGATCACACAGGTCATATATATTCCAGATTTACTCAACCATACTTAACACAATTCCATAGTTCTTCATCAACATATACAAATCTTGGCCAGATATTCAATTTGTCCTTCAATCTATTACCTTGTCTCTTCCTAGCAGCTCTCCCTTTTTCCATCTCCTTTGCAAACTGAATTAAACTCCTAATTCAACTATTAAACCCCTAATTCAACGCTACTGCTCTGTCTCTAATTCCTCTATTTCATCTATTGCCTCTACTACCTCTCTGTTCCTAGTTACTGTTTCAAATGCCAATTCCTCTGCCACTATTTTCTCTGATGTCTCTGCTGCCTTTTCAGATCTCCAATCAACTAACCCTTCTAAAACTGCCTCAGCTTCATATTTCATTTTCTCTTTTCTTTGTTTCTATTTCAAGTGCTCCTCTTTTGGCATTGATGGAGATATTACATATTTAACACATAGGTTGCTTATCATAGGCAATTATTAAGTAGGTTTCCATCAAGGACAACTTCATCAAGTAGGTTTCCATCAACTTTATCGATTAGGTTGCCATCAAGGACAACACTTTGCGTCATATTTCCAACATGAAGATTAAATGTTTTAACTGTCATGAGCTAGGACACAATGCCACAAAGTGTCTGCACAAGAAGTCCAGCAAGAATCCCTCAACAGGAGTTGCAGGTGAAGCACCTGATTCACAATTCAAGTTGGATTTCACTCTCATCGCATGCATGGTGTCATCAATGATGGGTTCTATGTGGTACCTGGATACTAGAGCTTCATTCCATATGAACGGAAATAAAGAATTCTTCAGCGTCTTGGAGGAGAAGTATCTCCAAATGCACATAGAGATGGGACATGATGGGAGGTATAGTGTGATCGACATAGGTATTGTTACCTTACATAGGGAGTCTAGTACTCCTCTCACTTTAAAATACTTCATGTATGTTCCTTGTTTAAATAAGAATTTAGTTTCAATTGCTATGTTGGAAGATCATGGCTATGATGTGATATTTAGCAAAGGAAACACGTTCCTTCGTTACAAAGCCATGAGACAGGTGAAGAATATTTGGGTTCAGGTAAATAACCTCTATAAAATAGATGTAGAATATTTTTCTACGTTGAGGATGAAAGCAGAGAAGGTGCAGTGACAAGACATTAGTGAGTTGTGGCATAGAAGATTGAGCCATCTACATCATGGCACTTTGAATATCATGCAGAAAAATTCTACAGGACTTCCCAACGGTGCACTTGAGCAATGAGATATATGCAAAGGCTGTACATTCGGAAAGTACACCAAGTACACCTTTCATGATAAGGGAAGTCAAGTAAAGGCGATCCTTGAAAGAGTTCACTCAGATGTGTGGAACCATTCTCGACATCCTCCACAAAAAAAATAGGTAATATTTGATTTTGTAGATGATTTTTCATGCAAGTGTTGGATATTATTCTTGCAGAGGAAATATCATATGTTCTCAAAATTTTGTGAGTTCAAAGCACTTGTCGATAAAGACATAGGGAAGAAGGTGAATTGGCAACGGTGGAGAATGTGTCTCGGATGAATTCAATAACTTATGTGCTTCTGAAGGAATTTGACGGGAATTGGTAGCACCTCATAACCCAAAGAAAAATGGGTTTGCAGGAAGGAAGAGCATAACTATTATGGGAGTAGCATGAGTGATGTTTCATGATCAGGGCCTATCTTTGCGCTTGTGGGTTGAAGCATGCAATACAACAATATTTTTGCAGAACATAAGTCCTCATTGGATTCTCGGGATGAGTACACCAGAGGAAGATTTTTCAGGTAAGAAACTAGAAATTAGGGGAATTTTGAGGTCTAAAATGGGCCTCCTAAGGAAATTATAAAATCATAGTGAAAATAATAAAACAATATTAAATTACATCATCAAATTTTAGAGGAAAAAAATAAAAAAAACTACTATTTCAACTCGTATTTTCAACTTATCTCCCTATGGGTTTACTCAAATTTCGAGCCGGAAATATTGTTGGATGCATAATTCGATTCCTCATCGAAGGAGTACCTGTGTTTCATACTTTCAATGGACACTGCTACACAAAAAATGAGAAATACATGAAAAACGTGATTGCAATCACGTTTTTTTCATGTATTTCTCAATTTTCGTGTAGCAAGGTCTATCGAAAATATTCAACATGGGTAATCCTTGGATGACGAATCAAATTTTTCATCCAACGAGTACTCTTTCCTGAAATGTGAGTAAAACCTTAGGGAAATAAATTTAAAATACAAGTTGAAAAAGTATTTTTATTATTTTATTATTTTTTAATCTTTTTACCTTTTTACCCCAAAAATGGTGAATCATCCCCCATGGTTGACATCATCATATTGAATCCTATAGGTTCTTATAAAAATTATTTTGGTTGTAATTTTTTATTAGGATGCCCATTTTAGACCACAAAATTTCTCTAATGTGTAGCACACTTTATAATTTTTGGTTCATGAGTTTATTGCTATGTAACCAAAGATGTTAGGAAAAAGCTAGAGCCAATAGTTGAGTTGGGAATATTTGTGGGGTACACTCATACACCTCACAACTACCGGGTGTCCTTTCCATATCATAAGATAACAATGATCATTAGAGATGTGAAATTCAATGAAGAGAAGGTCATATGAATTTTCCTTGAGAAGGAGATTCAGTTGCATTCAGTTGAGGAACTCTTAGCTCCAGAAGCAAAACCTCAATATGTGGAGCAGCCACAAGAAGAGGAACATAGAGTCGAAGCACCCACTCATGCAGAGACATTCAGAGAAAGAATTAAGCACACTAGAGAGGCTAACATGTTAGTTCTTGATGCTAGAGAGAATGGGGGAGTACACATATCATGGCGCAGGCAGAGAAGGACCCCAAAGCGGTACACTCGCTACATGCCTCTTATGAGCAAGAGTGTAAAGATTAATCCATTCGCATTCAAGGAGGAAGTGTAGCAACCAATTTGGCTTGATGCAATGTTCGAGGAGTATGACTCCATTATCAGAAATAGTTCATGGGAGGTTGTCCCAAGACTAGAGGGGAAGTCATTTGTAGGATCCATGTTGATCTACAAGGTGAAGCAGACAACGAATGTGAGTATTGAGAAACACAAGGCCATATTTGTGGTGAGAGGGTTCTCTGATGTGGAGGGAATTTATTACGAGAAGAAATTTTCTCTAGTTTCAAGGTACTAATCAATCATATCTATCCTTACACTTTCAGCATAGATGGGATGGAAGATACATCAGATGAATCTAAATTCAACCTTCTTCAATGGAGTGATTTAGGAAGAGGTGTACATTGAATAGTCAGAAGCGTTTGAGACCTTCGACATAGAGTCACATTTTTTCAAACTCAAGATATGATTGTGTGGACTGAAACACCCACCCCATGCTTGGTATGCTGGGATCGACAACTACTTCACAGGGTTGGGCTTCACCAAAAATGAAGCAAATGTAAACCTTTATTGTATTGTGGTAGAAGGTAAAATATTGATCATTGTAATCTATGTCGATGATTTGATTATGACAGGTGATGAGAAGCTCATAAAATATTGGAAATAGGATCTTGCAATATAATTTGAGATGAAGTATATGGGGCTCTTGCATTATTTCCTTGGATTGGAAATTTTGAAAAGGGATGGGAACTATTTTTATCTCAGGAAAAGTATGCCAATGATATTTTGAAGAAGTTTCTCATGGAAATTAGCAAACCCATGGAGACTCCTCTAGCAGGGAACTAGAGGAAGGAGGATGTTATTTTATACAAAGTGGTAGACGATACCATTTATAGGAAGATTGTGGGTTCACTCGTGTACTTGGTGAACACGCGACTAGACATATGCTACACGGTTAACCATATTAGTCAAGATATGGTTAAGCCTATCAAGCTCTATTGGAAGGTAGGCAAGCATGTGTTGAGATACCTCAGAGGCACCACATGGTTTGGGCTATGGTACATGTGGACAGAGGGAGTGAAGCTTCAAGGATTCACATATGTAGATTGGGTATGACATTCATCTGATAAGAAGAGAACATTAGGGGGCATCTTCAGTTTTGGGTTAGTAGCAATTTCTTGGTACAACGGGAAGCAGAGATCAATTGCACTCAATTCAGCAAAGGCAGAGTACATTGTTTTTAGTCAAGAATCTTGTGAGTCCATCTGGATGAGGAATATACTTGTTGGTGTGTTTTGTCAACATATTGATCTAAAAATGATTTATTTTGATAACCATAGTTGCGTCAAACTCTCGTTTAATCCAATTTTTCATAACATGTCCAAGCATATTAATATCTGGTATCACCATATTAGAGATTGTGTGTAGAGGAGGATTATTTCATTAGAGTAAATTCCTACATAGGAGAAAGATGCATACATCGTGACGAAGGAACTTTAAAGAGGAAAATTCAATTTCTAGAGGGGCAGGGTCAAGGTAGAAGAAAATCTCTTTCTTGTTGAGAGGGAGTATTTAAATTGGCAACAAGAAGAGGCTTCTAATTTAATTTTCCCTTAATTAAATTAGAAGGAAATTGTAATTCCACATCACATGATGGCTTGTATGAGTTAACTAAGTCATGAATACTTATCTAGCTCAGTCAATTCGAGTTGAGGTTCAAACTGGAGGCATGTAGAGTTCTCTCTATGTTTTAGGGGGTCAAGTTATAGTTTTTTTAGCTGTAATTATTGAACTTAATTATTTTAGCTAAAATCAGTTTAACTAGTTCTAACTAATGGAGGAACTAGTGAGAGGTCCAGTGAATTAAATATGACTTAATTCACATGCGATGATCAATCAGATAACTGATAATTTGCTATAAATAGTTGTTTCAAGTCATTTATGAGGAAGACCGAGTTGTGATTGGAGTTAAAGGGAAGTGTACTATCAGTTGTATAATTATAAAATTATACAGGTCATGCATGGAGCCAACAGAAGACCTTAGATGTATTATGCAATCATTAATTGGGAATTTACTAATTAATAGGGGCTCAATTTCCCTAGGGATTGTGCAAGCAAGGCATGGCATCCAGAGGGAGTAAATGGTTAATTATTGGACCTAGCAGGCCTAGAATAGAGTGAGATAGTCAGAGATAGTGCAGAGAGCTCTCAAGCCTGAGAGAAGCATTTTATTGTTTCATATTCTTAACTTATGCAATATAAATATAGTGGGGTTTTTAGCTGAGGATTTACCAAGATAAATATTTGTGTTGTGTGATTGAAATTATTTCTCTTTCTTGTTCAAGTGATTATGCGATCGTAATTGTTTTCCGCAATTTTTAGAATATATTCAAGTATTTTGTTATAGATTATTACAAAATCAGTTGAATCTATGTGGATTTTCTACAATAAGGTTTTAGATCTATGCTCTAGGAACATTGAGCAATGGAGATAGGATGCATTTGATGGTAGTTAGTTCAGATTGGAAGTATGTGATAAGAAGAAAAATGATGAAGATCCATATTTCTTACCAAATTTCATACATGCTCTTTCAAGGATCCCTAAATATTTTAATTGTAACAAATGATGTAGACCCAATGTTCTTGTGTTAGAATTTATATTTCCATTAATTTGGCTTCCTACATTGAAGTATCAACACTACTTTTAGTTGAAACCAGAATATGTAGATATGTCATGGTTATACTTGATTGTTTTTCAAGGATATAGGGCCATCACATCGGACACATTAAGCTTTATTCATGACATGTGTTGAGAGTTCATTGAAGGGTCTGCATGAGGACATGTATTTACTTTAGTTGGGGGAGATGTTGGGTCTTGGAATTGGCATATTGTTCACCATAATATTCTTACCTTTTCAATCGCTTTTCTGCAATAAGGTTTTAGATCTATGCTCTAGGAACATTGAGCAATGGAGATAGGATGCATTTGATGGTAGTAAGCTCATATTGGAATTATGTGATAAGAAGCAAAATGATGAAGATGCATATTTCTTACCAAATTTAATACATGCTCTTTCAAGGATCCCTAAATATTTTAATTGTAACAAATGATGTAGACCCAATGTTCTTGTGTTAGAATTTATATTTCCATTAATTTGGCTTCCTACATTAAAGTATCAACACTACTTTTAGTTGAAACCAGAATATGTAGATATGTCATGGTTATACTTGATTGTTTTTCAAGGATATAGGGCCATCACATCAGACACATTGAGCTTTATTCATGACATGTGTTGAGAGTTCATTGAAGGGTCTGCATGAGGACATGTATTTACTTTAGTTGGGGGAGATGTTGGGTCTTGGAATTGGCATATTGTTCACCATAATATTCTTACCTTTTCAATCGCTTTTACCCTTATAATCACACTTTGTTACTCCATTGACTTTCATTTTGACCAATTATTGCCACCCCTTCATGTCACCTTAATTATTGCATTTTTTGTGTGTATATATTGTAGCCGCTACAACGCCACCCAAAATTTTGGGTATATTCAAAATTTTGGGTCCCCCTGAGCTCGCTCAACCCATAGTTTTGGACTCGGCCTTCAGTCGGTAATATCCCCATGACCTATTTCTGCCCAGCCCTATCACCTCACCCACTTGTCTTGCTGTCTCTCGACTACGCTAGGGTATATAAGTTTTAAGCCAATTTCTGAACTTAGAGATGCTCAAGCAATTGAAATAAGTTACAATATCTTAGGTTGGATATTTCAATGTTGTTTCTCCTCGAATGAGCTATTTTTCCTAGTCACTTGTTTTTCTCATTATTACCAAGAGCTAACTCATTCTCATATTATTCCTTTCAGGAAATTGGTCAAAGGTGCTATTAGTATACATCGAACAACATATCTATTTTATTAAGAGTCCATTGGCACGACACCATTAAAATAATCTACGAGATGAGGTTCCAACCGTTCTTGTGGAAGCTATTGGCATGCACGAAGAGCCAGGGTTTTCCCAGCAAGCAAGGGGACCCTTTCAAAGCAAGGTGGATCTTCATGAATCTCCAAAAGCCTCACTTTAAGCTCAAAGGCACCTGGTCACTTGCACAAGACTGATATGCAAGTAAAGGCATCTTGCTGTGAAAATCGAAGATCACCGAAAGAGGAATGCAGAAGGGATAAAACTCAAGGTTGCATGTCGCATATGACTCAAGGTCGCAAATAACCCTAGGTCATAGATGAACCAAGGTTGTAGGTCACACATGACTCAAGGTCGCAGGTCACAGAATACTCCAAGTTACAGGTTGCAAAAGTCGCAAAGTCGCAAAATTGCATAGGTCGCAAAGTCTCATAACACGCAAAGTCTCAAAGCTCACAAAGTGCAAGGTTGCAAGGTCGCAAGGTCACAAAATCACATAGGTCGCAACGTCGCAAAGTCTCATAGTTTGCAAAGTCACATAGGTCGTGAGGTAACGAGCTCGCAAGGTCGCAAAGTTGCATAGGTTTCAAGGTCGCAAAGTTGCAAAGTCACATAGGTCGCAAGGTCGCAAATTTGCATGGTTGCAAAGTCACAAAGTTGCAAAGATGCATAGGTCGCAAATTCACAAAGTTGCATAGGTCGCCAAGTCACATAGGTCACAAAGTCGCAAAGTTTGCAAAGTTTCAAGGTCGCGAGGTCGAAAAGTCGCATAGTTCACAAAGTCGCATAGGTCGCAACGTCACAAGGTCACAAGGTCGTTGGGTCGCAGGGATCACGAGGTCACGGGGTCACATTGTTTGCAAGTCACATGGGTCACAGAATTCACATAGGTCACAAAGTAGCAAAGTCGCATAGGTCGCAAAGTCACAAAGTTGCATAGGTTGCAAGGTCGCAAATTCGCAAAGTCACATAGGTCGCAAAGTTGCAAATTCGTAAAGAGACATAGGTCTCAAGGTCGCGAGGTCGCATGGTCGCAAGGTCGCATAGGTCGCAAAGTCGCATAGTTCGCAAAGTTACATAGGCCGCAAGGTCACGAGGTCACAAGGTCGCAAGGTCACGGTTGCATATTTTGCAAGATCGCAAAGTCTCCTCGGTTTTCCAAGTCACATAGGTCGCGAGGTCACGAGGTCGCATGGTCTGAGCGCGAATCGCGTGGTCAAGGGTCGCAAAGTTGCATGGTCGCAAAGTCCTGAGGTCTGAGAATCCGCAAAAGTTGCAAATTAGCATAGGTTGCAAAAGTATGAGGATCGCAAAGGGAAATGATTCATGGTCGCAAAGTTACATAGGCCGCAAGGTCACGAGGTCACAAGGTCGCAAGGTCGCAAAATCACATAGGTCGTAAGGTCACAAAGTCGCATAGGTTGTAAAGTCGCAAGGTCACAAAGTCGAAAAGGTCGCAAGGTTGCAAAGTTGCATAGGTCGCAAGGTTGCAAAGTCACAAAGTCACATAGGTCGCAAAGTTGCAAAGTTGCATTGTTCGCAAAGTCGCAAGGTCGCAAGGTCGCATAGGTCGCAAAGTCACAAGGTTGCAAAGTTGCATAGTTCGAAAAGTCACATAGTTCGCAAGGTCGCGAGGTTGCAAGGTTGCGAAAGTCGCGGGTCGCGGAATTCACAAAGTCGCATAGGTCTGGAGATGGCAAGGTCGCAAGGTATGAGGTTGCAAGGTCGCAACCTCCCTTAGGTTGCAACTTCCCCTCAGTCACAAGTAATCCCAAGAGTCGAGGGAGACCAAAGGTCACGGGAAACCCAAGAATCACCTCGGCCTATATGTACATCTTCTAGCGATTTTGTAATGGACTTTTGGGTTGTGGAATTTTGAGAGAGACACATTGCTTTTTATTGAATGGATGCCTCTTGATGAATACAAAGAAGTGTTATTGGATCTCACTATTGAATCCGATGGAAGTCTCCTATGTGGTTATGCTATGAATATGGTCTCTTCAAATGAATGTATGCTTCTTTAAAATATTGGTGCACATTTCTACTTATGTATTCCCTTGTGTTATGAGCTTCCTTGCAACACGTGGATGATATATGATGTATAACTTAAAGAAATGTTGGTGAACTGCTTTGTCAATATTTTCTTTAAATCTTTATTGGGATGTGCATAGTTGATAAATGAAACACTTGACCATTGTGAACTTTTTCTCGTTTTTAAGTGAATCTTGCAATAAGTATGATCTTGGTAAAGTTTTGCTAACAATGCTTTTCATAAGTTTCATGCTTTAAATTCCGCTTTTCTATTCATGGTAATATGTTTCACAGGGAATTTGTTAATCACTGACTTGTATTCGTTCAGCATCCATGCATTCTCCATCCCAGTGAGTCCCCTCTCTATCCGCAAAACATCTTCACCAATTTAATGGCAATCGGGCCTACATACCGGATGGGATCCCAAAACCAAACGGTGTAGAGCGTAGTTGGGATTCTGCACTGGGGAGATCCCCTTGCTATTGGCGAGACATTTTTAACCGTCAACAGATTTGGCGCTAGAAGGAGGGAAGATGATAAGTTGAGCCCTTGGAGCCTAAAATTTAGTCTCATATCTATAA
This sequence comes from Pinus albicaulis, assembly GCA_034641835.2. Classification (NCBI taxonomy): domain Eukaryota; kingdom Viridiplantae; phylum Streptophyta; class Pinopsida; order Pinales; family Pinaceae; genus Pinus; species Pinus albicaulis. Next base: position 545,306,877 of record CM076575.1, on the reverse strand, counting down.
AATTGGCTCATCCCAAAATCATACTCTCGAGATGTTTATCGGTTTTATCTATTTGTAGATGTTGAATCCCTGATGAACCTCTCTATCACTTGTCTTAGTTGAAGTTCGATGGTGAAAATGGAATTTTCGTAACCGACCACCTATCTGATTTTCTTGAGTTTTGTGAATATTACGAAATTGATGATGAGGAGTTTTCTTGTGTGATTTTCTCCCTCACCCTTGAATGATGCGTCAAGAAATGGTGTCGCACGCTGCCAACAACTTCCATCCATTCGTTTGAGCAACTCATTGGTGAGCTTAAACATGCTTTTCAAAGGTATGATTTTCAAGATGTATTAATAAGGATAAATGAGATCAGAATTAAACCTCATGAATCTATAGAGGATTTTTCTATTAGATTTGTTCATACTCGTTTTGAGTTCCATGAAAGAGATGTCGATTGGGCATATTTAATTGAACAGTTTCAACAGTTGGTTTTTGTTTCTTTGCAACACCTTTGATCTGAAATAAATCTTGATCCTTACGGTTGTCATGATAATCCTCAAGTTACTAACTATCCCAATTCAGTCATGAATATTTTCTTTCCCATCTCTATGAGTCAATAAAAACATCAAGCCTCCAAGGAGGAACTTACTATTTGTGACATTTCTCATCCTCCTCCTGATTTTCTACCTAATGGAGTTATGTTCACAAATAGTTTAAGTGATGAAATATGCTTGTAGGGAAATGAACCATGTTGTATCGCCTCTGCATATTTCATACTCCTTGTCAAATCAAGAATAAAAAAGCAAGTTGATTTAACATCTCTCCATGTTAATGAAACCAATCTTGAGTCCATTGAACATAAGCCTGGGTCTAGTCCTAAATCTCATTCACCTATCGGTAATGATTTGGGATTTGTCTCGTATGAAGTTGATTTTCCTATAAAATCCATGCACCATGACATTCATGCAGGTCCATTGTTCCTTCTAGATGAAAATAATGTGCAAGATGAAAGTCCTAGTACTATTGGTACTCCCTCATCTGAATCATTTCATCCATTATTCCCTGATTCATTTCTTGAGTCTACCACACAAGTGATTTCTAAAAATAATTCAGAACTTTCTTCTACTGGTGTTGGTGGTAGTGATGAACACGAGGGTGATGTTTCACAATGGCACTACAAGGATGATGAATATCTTACTCCTGATCTCTTCCATCCGTAGTCCTTAATCGGTCAAGAAAGAGACCTTATGTCTCGACAATATCAGGATGCTTCTCTCACTGTTTCATCCTCATTTTCAATCCAAGAAGAGCCTAATGTACCGGATACCCCATCTGATCAAATTGATGGCTCCAATTATTTCTACTTATCTGAAAACATATTCACTCATGCCTCTGAGAACTACCATTCATATATATTTTTAAACCTTATGAATCCACTCAAATTCGATGAACTGTTATGTGATGATGCAGGGACCCATCAATAAATCGAATCAATTAAGCTTCTGCTGTTGGTTATTGTTGTGAAACTAGCTCCAAAAAGAGAAGAAAAGAGATATCAACGCCTTAGAAATAAGCCACTTCGAGGGGGCAACCTCCAATACATTACATGAATGAACAATTCTTGGATGATTCAAATTACAAAACCTCCTTTCTATATATAGGAGTGCATGGGGCCACAATGTAATCCTAGTGGGGCCACAATGTAATCCTATCCGACCTAACAATAATAATTTAAGGGCACAATAATAACAATATGGGGGTTACAAGGGTACAATAATAACAATAAGGGGGTTACACTAACAACAATAAGGGACTATACTAGTAATATAGGGAACTAACATGCCCCTCTCCTTCAAAAAAGTGTTGTCCTCAACGCTTGAGTAGCTCTGGGTGCTTCTGTATAAAATTCTCATCCTCCCATGTAGAATCTTCGGTGGGTAAGTTCTTCCACTTGATGAGATACTCTGAAATTGATCGATTCCGTAGTTGTCGAGTTCTTGTTTCCGTGACCGCTTCAGGTTCCAATATGATTTTTCCTTCCTCATCAAGTTCTGGCAATATTTTTTGAACTAGAAGATTTTCACCTATAACCTTCTTTAAGCATGAAACATGGAAAACTGGATGTACTCGCGAAGAAGCAGGAAGCTCCAATTTGTATGCCATAGTACGAATCTTTTGCAACACCTTGTAAGGACCATAGTACTTTGGCGATAATTTATTATCCTTCTTAGCTTGCTTGAGGGACATTTGTTTATATGGTTGTAGCCGTAAAAATACCCGATCTCCTACATCAAAACTTCTCTCGCTGCGATGTTGATCTGCCTGTTGTTTCATTCGATTTTGTGCCAAATTCAGGTTATCCTTTAAGAGTTGGAGAACTTCTTGCTGATGCTTGATGTGATCTTCCACTTCTTGAACCTTCGAATTTTCCCTTAAATATGATGTGATGGATGGTGGATGATATCCATAAAGTGCCATAAATGGGGTCATTTTTGCTGCAGTATAGAAGGAAGTGTTATACCACCATTCAGCGAGAGGTAACCACTTGACCCATTGTGTTTGTTTATCAGATACAAAACAACGAAGATATCCTTCCAAATATTTATTTACTATCTCAGTTTGACCATCAGATTGAGGATGATAAGATGAGCTATGAGCTAATTGAGTACCCAAACAAGAAAATAACTTCGTCCAAAAATTTCTAGTAAAAATGGGATCTCTATCACTCACAATAACCCTTGGGTTCCCATGTAGCTTTTGAACTGTGTCCATAAATGTAGTAACAACTGTACTTGCTTTAAATGGATGAGATAATGCACAAAAGTGTGCATACTTGGTAAGTCTATCAACTACCACCATGATGACACTCTTTCCTTCAGACTTAGGTAAACCTATGATAAAATCCATTGAAATATCCTCCCAATGTTGACTTGGAATGGATAAAGGTTGTAGAAGACTCAGGTTTTTAATTGTCTCAACTTTACTCTACTGGAAAATCAAACATTTCGCACAAACTTTTGAATATTAGATTTAAGGCCATCCCAAAAAAATTCTTTCTTCACCTTGTGGTAAGTTTTTAAAAATCCTGAGTGTCCTCCTAAAGGAGAAGTGTGAAATTCCAAAAGAGTCTTTTGTTTTAGTTGGGAATTCTTACAAAGATTTAAGTGATCTTTGTACCATAAGGAATCATTTTTCCAACTAAATGTATCAGATTGACTAGGATCTTGCTACAAATTTTGAATGAGCGTCCACACTTCTTCGTCCTTCTTCCATTCATCTCTTGCTTCAGTTATCCAATCTGGTTGGATAATAGAAATGACACAAAGCAATGCTTCCACCTCTTCATTATTTCTTGAGAGTGCATCTGCAACAACATTTAGCTTCCCTTTTTTGTAGATTATTTCAAAGTCATAACCCAACATCTTTGTGACCCATTTTTGCTGCTTTTCTGAATATAGTCTTTGTTCCAAAAAGTGTTTAAGACTATCATGATCAATTTTTACCTTGAAGTGTCTTCCCATTAGTTAAGTTCACCATTTCTTTAGTGCATGCAATATTGCTAACATTTCCTTCTCATAAATAGGTTTCTGTAAATAATTTCCTTTGATTGGAAGACTTTCAAAAGCTATGGGTCTTCCTTCTTGCATTAAAATAACACCAATTCCATTTCCTGAGACATCACATTCCACAATAAAGGTTTTTGTGAAGTCTGGCGTAGCTAAGACCAGTGCTAGGCACATTGCCTCTTTCAGCTGTTCAAAGGCCTTAGTTGCTTATGGAGTCCATGAAAATGCATCTTTCTTCAATAATTTTTTTAGAGGTGCTACTATTCTCCCATAATTCTTAACAAACTTGTGATACCCTTTTAACCTGAGAAATCCTCACAACTGCTTTATGGTTGTGGGGAATTTCCATTCCTTAATGGCTTTAATTTTGTTAGGGTCTGCCTCAACACCCTCGTGAGATACAATACGGCCCAAATATTCCACCTCTTCTACTCCAAAGAAACATTTGGATGTTTTTTTCATATAATTGTTTCTCCTGCAATAGTTTGAGCACCCTCTCAACAAGTTGAACATGATCCTTCCAAGACCTGTTGTAGATTAGTATATCATCAAAAAATACTAGCAAAAATTTCCTAAGGAAGGGTTTGAAAATGGAATTCATCAACCCTTGAAATGTAGAAGGTGCATTGGTAAGGCCAAAAGGCATGACCAAAAATTCATAATGACCCTCATGAGTTGGAAATGCTGTTTTTGGAATATCTTTAGTCTTCATTCTAATTTGATGATATCCTGAACGAAGATCCAACTTGGTAAAATAAATTGCTCCATGTAATTCATCCAATAATTCATCAATCGCAGGAATGGGAAATTTATATTTAATGGTGAGTTTATTGAGCTCCCTATAATCCGAACACATGTGCCATGATCCATCCTTATTGTGTACCAATACTACAGGAGCAGAGAAATAACTTTGACTAGGTTGAATTATACCCGCATCTAACATTTCTGCAATCATACGTTCAATTTCGCTCCTTTGGACATAAGGATATCTATAAGGCCTGATGTTTGGAGGAACACTTCTTGGAATCAAATGAATATGTTGGCTCAAGGGGTCCTGACCCAGGTTCAGAGCTCAAGCTTTGCCAACAAACCCTTATACTACTGGCCCTTTCGGCAATGACCTACTTGCGCAGGTCAAAGTCTCACCCGAAGTAGTATGGGTGGGTGCTGGAATTAGGTTTCCACACCCTGAGAAAGGATAGGTAAGGCAAGAAGAGCTGCACTAGGCCCTATGATTCCCAGATTACCTTGTTCTACGCAAGGCCAATTATGTCTCTATTCGCATCCACGTGCGCTAGATTTATAATTATATGCTTTTATGATAGTAGCACAACATTGCATAAACAGAATAGAACAGATCCAGATATAGAAAACACACTTACACAGATCTTCGCATCTTAAATATAGAAAACACACAATGTAGTAATTACCAATGATTCACACAAAGTGTACTCACAGATTTAGTTCTCTATAAACCTTATTCATAAATTCACCAATTCCTTCATACAATTCCCTTCCCAGCCTGCGCACACAGTAGCAGGGTCCACACACAGCTGGACTTGGATCTTCACGCACACAGCCAGCAGGAGTCCTTCCCCAAAAAACCCAAACAGATAACTTAAACCGTAATTCGCTTCAATAGCTCTTAATTTCTCTACTTTACAATACAAAATGTTCCTCTATTTATAATAATCTAGCCTAGACTTTCCTATGGTCTGCAAACCATGGTTTTTAGACCCATGGTGTTGGAAAAAATACTTGAGAGGGGGGGGGGGGGTGAATCAGTATTTAGGGCTGAAACAATTTTCCTTTTCTTTCTCTTAAAACCATATGTTACAGTACTACATCCAACATGTATGTCCAGATATCTTATTATGACTTTACTTAGAGCATTGCATCAGATAAGCATTAAACATGAACAGAAATAACATAACAAACCATCAAACATAAACAACACATATGAACACCAGGATTTAAGGTGGAAACCCAATTCGGGAGAAAACCACTGCTGCTGTAATCTCAGTCTTCAATATTTATTATAGAGAAAACTTCTTACAATATATGCTGGTGCAGAATTATACCAGCACGCAGACACCCACCTGCAGAAGGCTACAACCTTCTCTCGTTTACCAGCCTCTCCTGGAAGGGAGCTACTACCCCCTGGTCTCATTTACCAGCTACCACTGGAAGGGACCTACAACCCCCTTACTAAAGACTTCGACCCTCAGCACCACTGCGGACCACGTTTCATCAATTTTCAAACTAGATCCACCAGTTTCCATACGACATACCTTGTCGGTCACCAAATTTATTTATTTTCTGTATACTCACACCAATTCTTTATGATTTCGTCCGTCATTCAAACCAGAGATTCATCGTTGTCAAATCATTCTATCCGTGGGTGCATCGTAGATTCAGATATATCAGTTAAGATCAGAGTTTGCCCTTGCAGATATTCCTTAGAAATATTTATTCATTCACAACCCTTACAATGCACACATCGTTCTTTATTTTTCTTTTCCTTATATAGTTTTTCCTTTATTAAAACCATGAGTCAAAACCACGAACTGCTAGTGGTATTTCTTTGTCAATATTTTTTTTAGTTTGTCCCACGGGGATTTTTGATTTCTTTTTAATTTATTCATCAATTTTAAAGAAATTGACAAATAAATATATTTACAACTTTTGAATTTAACCCTTCGGATTTTATAGAAACATCCAACGCTTCCAAATAAATTAATCTTACGATAAATCTTTGACCCCTGGGCCCACATACATATTCAATAGTCAATCCAATATGCCCATCGTACCACAGTAATCTTTTGCGCAAGTCTAGCGTCCGATCACCGTTATATTAGCAAGCTTCCAGATCAACGACGTATATGTATATCGCTCGACCTCCGATGCCAAATGTTAACAAGCGATGGTCCGCCGTACTTGTGTTAATCTTCGCATCTTTAACAAATGACGACGAATGCGATGACCCCGCCCGGATCATGACGCTCAACGATATCGCTGGGCATCCTGGGTCAAACGATAACGCGCGATGGCGCACAGTGAAAAGCGGTTTTGTGAAATCATACAGGGATGCGTGTCGCCCGTTCTATGGAATCGCTCCCCACCTCTTGTATACTGCTTGCCCGTTGAAAGCGGTGTGATGAAAACCAGAAACCACCTTCACTGTTCCTCCTTCGTGGTTCCGCCCTTCGCTCAAGGTTCCATTCATGATTCCAAAGGGTTAGTCTGGGTTTGCGCTCTAACTCTGGTCTATCTTTGGCAGGATTTCCAATAATCAACGAAAAAATGTAGTTCTCTTTCGACGGGATAAACATTAACTCGAGCCAATTCAATGTCATTCTTCAATTCTGCTATGATATATATAACATATCAACCTTCCATTTCGGATTTCTATCCTGTCACATTTTCGCTTCTACCTGTACATTCAAAAACATCATATCTCTGCCACCATTAAGTTCTTTAATGGATACACTGAATGCCTCGAGAGCCCCTCATATATTCAACCAAGTAGTTCCCACATTTGAAAATATCCATGCTTCGAATCGATTCGAATCCTTCCACCATATGAATCCTCGAATCCTCAACGAGTTTCACTTTTTAACCCATACGCGAGAGACTCATAAAGGTTCGGGGGTTTGCCATCGGTGACAACATTTCCAACAATCTCCCCCTTTAGCATGTTGTTGCTCTTCCTCTAATGGTCTTATAGAAGCCCTTTGTTGCTTTTCCTCCCCCTTTGACATCGATGGAAAGAGTTTGATCAGAGCCTTTGAACGAACGGTACCATGCTCCCCACGAGATGTCTGGTTAGAGCTCCTCCATGACAATTTAATCTTCTGCATTTAAGTAGAGCTGGTCCTCTGCATGGCAGAGACTACTCCTAGCTTCTGTCTGAGATATTCAAACGCTTCCCTGGGTAGATGTTTGGTAAATATATCAGCAACTTGTTCTTTGGAGGGAACATACTCCAATTTCACCTTTTGTTCAAGCACTTGTTCACGTAAGAAGTGATATTTTATGGGAATGTGCTTGGTCTTGGAATGCATAACAGGATTATTTGAGATACTGATGGCACTTGTATTGTCACACATAATGGAGATAGGAGGTGAACATTTGATTTTAAAGTCTTGCAAGGTTTGCATCATCCAGAGAAGTTGAGTGCAACATGATGCAACAGCCACATATTCTGCTTCTGCTGTAGATAAGGCAATATATCTTTGCTTCTTGTTGAACCAAGATACTAACCGGGGCCCCATATAGAATGCACCACCACTAGTGCTTTTCCGATCATCAACATTTCCAGCCCAATCTGCATCAGTGTAAGCATGAAGAGTAAGATCGGCATTCTTTGGATACCATATTCCAAAGTCTTGAGTTCCTTGTAGGTATTTTAATATTCTTTTCACAGCTTAAAGGTGAGACTCTTTTGGATTAGCTTGGAATCTTCCAACAATCCCAACTGCATGCATAATGTATAGTCTTGTCCCAGTGAGATACAGTAGACTTCCTATCATAGATCTGTATTCTGGTTGATTCACCGTGGGGGAATCATCATTATAACTGAGATTACATCTGGTTATCATTGGTGTACTTACAGGTTTGCAATCTTCCATGGCATACTTCTTCAAGATTTTCTTAAGATATTTTGCCTGTGATAAGAATATGCCATCTGTTGCTTGTTGCACTTGCAAGCCAAGAAAGAATGTTAGTTCCCAAAGTAAAGACATTTCAAATTCTTGCTGCATATCAGAAGCAAATTTCTGACTCATAGACTCTTCATTGCTTCCAAAAATGATATCATCAACATATACAACCACAATCAATAGTTTGTCATTTTCAGTTTTTGTGTATAAGTTGCTATCAGCAGACCCTTTTGAAAATCCTTGTTGATGAAGATATTTGCCAAGATGATAGTACCATGCCCTTGGAGCTTGTTTGAGACCATATAGAGCCTTTCTAAGTCTACAAACAAGTTTTTCATCATTTCCCAAAATGAATCCTTTTGGTTGTTCTATGTAAACTTCTTCTTCTAGATCACCATTGAGAAAACGAGATTTTACATCCATTTGATAGACTTTGATTTGTCGGAAGCTTGAAAAAGCAAGAAACATTCTCATGGCTTCAAGTCTGGCTACAGGAGCAAAGGTTTCTTCAAATTCTATACCATCTTGTTGAGCATACCCCTTGCAAACAAGTCTAGCTTTATTTCTTATAACATCCCCATTCTCATTTAGCTTGTTTTTGAATATCCATTTAGTTCCAATGAAATTTTTGTCTTGAGGTCTTGGTACTAATTCCCAAGTGTGATTCTTTTCAATTTGATCAAGCTCTTCATTCATGGTTTGAATCTGACATTCATCTTTGCTAGCTTGACTAACAATGTGAGGTTCAATAGTGGGTAGAAATTCCAGATTGCTAGAAGACCCCGCAAGAGTCCTTCTTGTTTGTACACCTGATCCCTTTTCTCCCAAAATTTGAGATCCTGGATGATTATTTTGAACATATCTGGATGGAGCCTTTCCAGACAAATCATCTTCGGGTTCTTCACTGGGTTCACTGTTTGTATCATTACTATTTGATGTAGAAGGATATGTTCCATCATCATCTTCATCTGTTGTTTGATTTTCTTCTTTTGGAGCTGCAGGAGACTCATCAATGACAACACCAATACATTCAGAAATCTTCCGAAGTCTTTTATTGTAACATTTATATGCCCTACTCCTAGAGGAGTAACCGAGAAATATTCCTTCATCTGCTCTGGGCTCAAACTTGCCAAGTTTTTCATCATTATTCTTGATAAAGAATTTTCTTCCAAAAATTTTAAAATTCTTTATAGTGGGAGGATTACCATACCAGAGTTCATATGGATTTTTATCACTATTTACACGAACATGTGCCTTGTTGAGAATGTTTACTGCTATATGTGCTGCTTCTCCCCAAAATGTGTCAGGTGTTCCGGAATCATCAAGTATAGCTCTAGCCATTTGTTGAACTGTTCTGTTCATTCTTTCTGCAATTCCATTCTGTTGTGGAGTGCCAGCTACAGAAAACTGTCTTTTTATGCCATGTTGTTCAAAAAATTCAAGGAATTCATTGGATGTATATTCTCCTCCTTGATCAGATCTAAGACACTTGATTTTTAGATCTAATTCATTCTCAACTAGTGCTTTGAAGATCTGAAATTTCTCAAATGCTTCATCTTTGTGTTTAAGCAGCCCAATCCAACACATTCTAGAAAAATCATCAATGAATAAGATATAGTATTCTTCACCACGTGGTGACTTTTTCCTCATAGGTCCACATATGTCAGTATGAATGAGTTCAAGAGGCTTACTTGATGATCCTTCCTTGGCAATAAATTGTACTCTGGTTTGCTTACCGAATTGGCAAGATTTGCATATGATATTTTCAGGTAGAGTAATATTGGGAAGATCACGAACAGCTTTAAGTCTGCTTGATTTGTTGATTTGAGAGAAGCTCAGATGCCCTAACCTTCTATGCCATAGCCAGTTTTCTGAAGATTTACTCAAGTAACATTGTTCTTTGCAGTTCTTCAATACATACAGGTTGCTTGGAGTTCTTTTTCCTTTTATAATTGTTTTACCTGTATCAAGATCACATACCACACATTCTTTTGAACTAAAGACAACTTCAGTTCCTTGATCACACATTTGACTTACACTTAACAAGTTATGCTTTAATCCATACACATACATGACTTCATTGGCTTTCACCTTTTCTTTTAGAAAAAAAGACCCTTTTCCCTTAATGACTGCAGGAGTATCATTTCCAAATGTAACATTATTTTCTTTTTCTAGAGCACTATATGCAAGAAGTTTGGTTTTATCACCTGTCATGTGTCTTGAGCATCCACTATCAATGTACCATTGGTTTTCTTCATCTTCTGAAAATAATGCTATGCCACAATTTTCAACCTATAATACCTTCGTTTTCAATACTTTGGAACTTGAAGGAACATGTTCTTTTGGCTGAACTTTGCTCTTTCATTCATATTCTTCATGGCCAAAGTTATTGCGATAAGCACATTCAACTTCATTTTGAAGAGGAGAAAATTTGTTATAGGTATTCTTCTTTGTTTCAATATCAATCATTTTATTTCTTTCTTCTCTTGTCATGATAGTTTTATATGCTACACATTGAACAACTTTATGACCAAAATTGTGACATGAGAAACATTGTCCATTGAAGAAGAAATTTCTGTGATCATAAAATCTTCTACATGAATTTACCTGTTGATTGGTGTTTCTTTGAAAGACATTGCTGTTAGTGTTCTTTGAGTTGAGATGATCATGTTTTATCTGTAAAGATTCTTTATTCCCTTGCTGAGTGGCAGTATGTTGTAAACCAGTTGTAACTGGTTTTAGATAATTTGGTGTTGAAGCCTAAGAAGATTCTCCAATATATCCAAGACCTGTCTTTATAAAAGGAGAATGTTGTACCTTGATAATATAATCTAATGTTTCATATCCTTTAGCAAATCTAAGATTCAGAGTCTTTACTTTCTCAAGTTATTTTCTTAAACTTACTACTTCACACTCTAATTTCTCATTGTGTTTCTCTTTATCTTCAAGCTGATTTTTCAGAGTTTCTATGGTTATTTTACTCTCTTCTAAGCAAATTTTGAGTTTATTGTTTTCATCAAGAAAATCACTGTCTTCTAGAGAATCCACAGAAGTATCCTTTTCTTCTCTAGATTCTTTTTCAAATGCCATGAGAAGTCTAAGATCTTGTTCACATTCTTCCTCACTATCAGATAACCCATCACTATCTTCATGAGTATAGTAACTGTTTCTAGTGCTGAAACGATTCTTATTCCTTCTTGCTACTTCCTTCCCCTTTTTATGTGTTTCTTTATGAGGACACTTAGCAGCATAATGACCAACTCTTCCACAATAAAAACATTTGAAAGGAAGCTTACCTCTGAACCGTCCTGTGCCAAGTTGAAGTTTCCTTACAAAGTTTATCTCTTCTTCTTCTGAGATATATCCTGATCCCTCTGTTTTTTGTACTTCCTTCCCTTTTGTAGAAGTTCTAAAGAATAATTCTTTGACTTCTAATGGTCCTCCTCTTCTCATTTCATATGCAGTTAGTATGCCATGAAGTTGCACCACAATAAGATTTTGAAGATCCTGCTTTTCTTCAAGAGCAGAAACTTTTGACTCAAATTTTGTCGTTAGTGATCTTAAGACTTTCTCAACCAAGGTAGATTCGGTTATTGTTTCTCCCAGATTTCTCATACGATTTACAATATCATCAAGACGTAAAAACAAATTGGCAATGCTTTCCTCATTATCCATTTTTAGATTCTCATATTGAATTCTGAGAGTTTGGAGTTTAGCATTTTTTACCTTTGCATCACCTTCATAAATTAGAATGATTTTGTCCCATATTATCTTGGCTTTATTCAGCTGCATGACTTTGACAAATTCTGATTCAGTTAGACTTCCCAATAGAGCATTAACTGCCTTTGCATTTGTTTCATAATTCTTTCTTTCCGTTGGATCTGTTGGTACTGCAGCTGGATATTGATATCCTTGTTCAAAAATTTCCCATACCTCTGCTCCTAGAGACTGAAGATAGGATCTCATCCTTGTTTTTCGGAAGATTAAATTGTTTCCGTTAAAGAGCGGAGGCCTGATATATGTTGTTCTATCTTTATTGCTCATCTTGCTTGATCTTCCTTCTAACGGCTAAGCTTTTTCAGAAGAACCTGGCTCCGATACCAATTGTTGGGAAAAATACTTGAGAGGGGGGGGGGGTGAATCAATATTTATGGCTGAAACGATTTTTCTTTTCTTTCTCTTAAAACCATATGTTATAATACTGCATCCAACATGTATGTCCAGATATCTTATTATGACTTTACTTAGAGCATAGCATCAGATAAGCATTAAGCATGAACATAAATAACAGAACAAACCATCAAACATAAACAACACGTATGAACACCAGGATTTAAGGTGGAAACCCAATTCAGGAGAAAACCACCACTGCTGTAATGTCAGTCTTCAATATTTATTATAGAGAAAACTTCTTACAATATATGCTGGTGCAGACTTATACCAGCACGCAAGCACCCACCTGCAGAAGGCTACAACCTTCTCTCGTTTACTAGCCTCTCCTATAAGGGAGCTACTACCCCCTGCTCTCGTGTACCAGCTACCACTGGAAGGGAGCTACAACCCCCTTACTGAAGACTTCGACCCTCAACACCACTGCGGACCACGTTTCATCAATTTTCAAACTAGATCCTCCAGTTTCCATACGACATACCGCCCCGGTCACCAGATTTATTTATTTTCTGTATACTCACCCCATTTCTTTATGATTTCGTCCGTCATTCAAACCAGAGATTCATCATTGTCAGATCATTCTATCCATGGGTGCATCGTAGATTCAAATATATCAGTTAAGATTAGAGTTCGCCCTTGCAGATATTCCTTAGAAATATTTATTCATTCACAACCCTTACAAATGCACACCTCGTTCTTTATTTTTCTTTTCCTTATATAGTTTTGCCTTTATTAAAACCATGAGTCAAAACCATGAACCGCTAGTGGTATTTCTCTATCAGTATTTTTTTTTTAGTTTGTCCCACGGGGCTTTTTGATTTCCTTTTAATTTATTTATAAATTTTAAAGAAATTGACAAATAAATATATTTACAAATTTTGAATTTAACCCTTCGAACGTTATAGAAACATCCAACGCTTCCAAATAAATTAATCTTACGATAAATCTTTGACCCCTGGGCCCACATACATAGTCAATAGCCAATCCAATACGCCCATCGTACCACAGTAATATTTGCGCAAGTCCAGCGTCCAATCACCGTTATATTAGCAAGCTTCCAGATCAACAGCGTATATGTATATTGCTCGACCTCCGATGCCAAACGTTAGCGAGCGATGGTCCGTCGTAACTGTGCTAATCTTCATGCATCTTTAACAAATGACGACTGTCCGATGACCCCTTCCCAGATCAACGATGCTCAACGATATCGCTGGGAATCCTGGGTCGAAAAATAACGCGCGATGGTGCATAGTGAAAAGTGGTTTTAAAAAAATGTACAGGGACCTGTGTCGCCCGTTCTATGGAATCGCTCCCTACCTCTTGAATACCGCTTGCCCGTTGAAATCGATGCGATGAAAACCATAAAACGCCTTCAATGTTCCTCCTTTATGGTTCTGCCCTTTGCTCAAGGTTCCGTTCATGATTCCAAAAGGGTTAGTCTGGGTTTGCGCTATAACTCTGGTCTATCAGGATTTCCAATATTCAACGAGAAAAAGTAGTTCTCTTCCGATGGGATTTCCTTACAAACATTAACTCGTGACAATTCAATGTCATTCTTCAATTCTACTATGGTATATATAACATATCAACCTTCCATTTGGAGTTCTATCCTGTCACAATTCCGCTTCTACCTGTTCATTTAAAAACCTCATATCTCTGCCACCATTAAGTTCGTCAATGGATACACTGAATGCCTCGAGAGCCCCTCATATGTTCAACCAAGTAGTTCCACGACTGAAAATATCAAACTAAGCCAGTTCTTATTCAAATCCTTCCACCATGAATCCTAAACAGGATTTCACTTTTAACTCCATACGTAGAGACTCATACAAAGGTTTAGGGGATTGCCATCAATGACAACATTTCCAACACCTGGTTTACCCTTTTACCCATTACAATGCTTTCGAGGCTTTGACCCACCCCAAAACCCTTGCGCTAGACTAAATTTAATCAAAAGTATTCAAAATGGACCAGTTTCGCAGCTTGTAGGAGACCCTATTCCAACAGTCCCCGAACACAATCTTGTGACTTGTCCCAAGTCACAGCGGTGGTGTGGCCTCGATCTACGCATGCAAGGTATCAAGAGTGCAGAAGAGCGGAGGGAGCACTTCCTGACTCTGGGTAGCAGCTCGCTGTGCAATTTTGACAAGCGTCAGGGAGGCAGGGCCGTCTGGAGCCACGGTAACCTATTATAACATCTGGTGGAGGCACGCAATGGCGGTATGAGCATCCTAGGAGATCTAGAGGGCGGTGCCACCCCATGGTTTCAACCGTTTCCTGATGACATGCTTGGCGCGGCAAAGATTGGAAATCGTGTCTATGACGGCTAGACGTTGTGTAGAGACGCTAGAGGGCAAGGGAGCTCTGACATGATTGAAAGCAGCTTCTACCTACCAATTGCATGCCCTGAGTAAGCTGCTCCTGAATAATATTTGTTGCTTCTATGACCAATGCAACCCGTTGTCCCCGAACTTCCAGAGGTATTTAACACTTTTGTTCTGCAGTCCGGTCACGGTGGCGGACCTCTTGCAACACAGTGGTGTATAATCCTTGTAACGCCTCTTGGAATAGTTGCGCAAAATTTATTTTTAGGTCCATAGCTATTGGGTTGTGGTCGTTAACGATGATAGTACAAGGGAGCGAACAAATATGGCTTTCGCTGGTAGGTGATCTAGGACTGTGAAGAAGTCGCAACAGATTCCTATATTTCTTTGTTCCTTCCTTGCGCAGGACGAGCTATGATTTTACTATGACAGCGTGGGTGGCGAACTAAGGAACTTGCGAATCCTCCTGTGTAGTCCCATCCGAGGCCATCTAACTGGGTCATGCAATCGTTCCTGGGCTACGAAGGTTGGGAACCACCGTCATACAGCTGTCGTGCCTCTCCACGTGAGGTGTGAAGTTAATTCCCCCTGTAGGGGCTAGTGACCAATCATATGATCAGTCTTGGCATCCCCAGACCCTCTCAATATGATGTCTGTGGGTGTTGGACGAATAGGGACCAAAACATTCGGCGGGTTAGGGGTCGCCATATCAAAAAAAGGACAGGTGTCCTAGAACACGTCAATGATTCCAATAATCCAGTAGGAAGATAACAGAGGCATGGTGTAGAGATAATATGTAGCCCGTTGTGAAGCTATCCTATTAACTGCACACTATCCAAAGCTATATAATGGTAGAGTAACCCATACTTGAAACTTACCATCGGTCGTCCGAAGCAAACTTACCATAAATTTCCGCATTGATGACCAACCGCCCAGTGTGTGTAATATTAAGGTTCCCTTCCTACCCAAATGAAATGTTCTAACGATCGTTATTAATACCTGAGGGATTTCCCATAGATCTCCAGTCTTCAAATGATGCCTACGTGTTGTTCGCATACCCCGAATTAAAGTTGACGCCAGATGTTTTGTAACATAGTTCAGGTACAATTCCAGCAATTTTTCCACCATACTTCTTGAAAGGCATTATTTTCCCTTGGCCAGGGCATCTGTGTGCGGCAAGGTTGCGTCAAGAGTCCTTGTGCCATCTGTCCCCTGAAATTTTTACAATTTTTCCCAATTGCGCGTGGGTTGGTGTAGCTCTGTACTCAAACGCAAGCCTAGGTCATAGGTAACCAGGTGAGCTTGTTCGGGCGGGGTCCTATCACACCATTGAGTTTCACTTGCCAGCATGTATCTGCATGGGTCCTCTAACCTCGGCATCCATCTGTCAGCTGGGGTTCCCAAGCGCAGGAACATCCCACTCCGATACGTCTCCCAAGTGTGGAATAACGGCCCTTGCGTATCCCACCAATGCGCAGGGCTAGTGGCAGTACCCCTAGCCTGCTTTCCTTGGAAATTTTGGCTTCAACAAACTTTATAAAATTACCTACATCATCACGGTAGGGCAGGTATCTTACCTTGGTAGAGATGCGGCCGAAATTCCTGGTGGTCTGAAGACATCGTAGTGCTAAAACCTCATGCAACCGTCCTTGCCAATTTTCCAGTTCCTCATTAGATTCGGACAACCATTCACTATCCTTTTCCTAGCAGAGTACTCCTTCGATCATGGGGTTAACCCGATCTTCGTCCCACGCAGTGAATTTGTAAATGTGATCTATTTCCTCCTCCTCATAGGCTGGCTCTGTATACCGCACACCTTCTCCTAGATCTAGTGGTACTATTACGTGCGTACCATTTTTCTCAAACACCATGCTGCACTTTTTGAGATTTATGACACCCCCATGTCTATAGCCCAGTCCAGTCCTAGGAGTGTGGGGTAGGTATCCGCATCTTCCACAATTTCTATTACTTCAAAGTCAGCTACGACCTTTACCCCTACAATATCGACCATGAACTTTGGTAGCCTTCCTAAAGGAATGATTTTTTGTTGATTTTCCATTCACAGCTAGATGGTGGACCATTCTAATTTAGGCTCTCTCATTCTTTACCATGTCTGCTTTGGTAATATGTTTGCATCCAATCCAAGATCTAAGATAACTTGATCCATCTCGTAGTCACCAATCTACGCAGTCAACTGCATTTATCTTCCAGTGCATTTTTTATAGTTGTATAGTTTGTGTACATCCTTGGTCCCAGGAATCAGATTGGGCCAAGATGTGCAGGTATTCATTAATGCTTGGAGGTTCTCTATGGCCTACGAGTTTCGTAGCAGCTTCAGACATGCCTGCAGGAAGGGCTCAACCACCTCCCCTATCTTGAGGTGTGTCGGCAGTTGAGCGGGGACTGCTAGTGGTTCCTGTTCTTTGAGGTTCACTCCTTCCCAAGAGGCAAGCTATCCCTTTTCTCCCTTGGTTACCATCACACTGCGTATCATGACTTTTACACTCGGATCTACATTCCTTAGTTTAGTTTTAACTCTTTGCACATTCTGCGTAGGGGTGGGCTATTTTTCCTGCATCTTGGCTATTAAAATTGGGCAATCCTCCACCACATGGTCCAGATGCCAATAATACTTGCACGATGGCCTCGTCGAATTTGGGAATTCTCTGGTGAAGTGTCCTAGCTCTCCACAGTTATAACAGATTAGCTTCCCACGTCCTCCTCCTGCACTTCCCCCCTGCTATAGGGTAAACTGCTTGGGTTGTTGGTTTTCGAATATCCCTCTCAGGGCTTTCTGGTGCCCGAGGCAGACAGTAAGATTAGCTGTGTTGTTCACAAAGATGGCATAAGTATGTTCATATTAACTTAAGATAACTGAATGGGATGCGATATATAATTACCTCTTTGACAATCTTGGAGTCCCTTGGAGAGCGCTAGGCCGCGAAGGCAAGAGTCTTTCTTCACCGGCTCCAAGTCTTAGTCCTGCAATCAGTCAAAGCACCCACGTAATTGCTAACATAACACATATCCTATCAATCAAGTCAATATGCAATGAACTACCAATTTCTACACATCTGAGCCATTCATATCGTACTATGTAAATGTTTAAGAAATAATGACAATATTAAGCATTGAATGGACAAAACAAACACAATTCTATTGATTTTGAAAAAATGGGATTACAACCGTCGGTTGTACCAAGCCCTCCTCAGTCTCCCAATATCTCTTATCTCTTAAGTGAAGAAGTCCAAGTCAACAAGCTCTCTAGGAACCTCTTTGACTCTTGGCCTTCACAACACAACACTATTCTCTATTCTACAAGTATGCCAAAACCTTTAGCAATCCTTCGACCTTCAATTAAGAGCCTTCAACTCCTTCTTATAGGAGAGGGAGAAGGCCATTGTTGCCCTTCTCTTTCAACTAGTCTGGAATGGAAGAAAATTAGATGTTTCTTTGATCTCTATGCTTTTGCCTCCTTTGGAGTTCAGTCTTGTTATGGAAATGACCAATAATGAACTGGTGCTCTGCAGTTTCCTTCATGGACTGACTCTCTTGTGAGGGAAAGTCGGAGATTCAAATAATTCTCCGCGGGCTTTTCCCGATTCAAACTTAAAACACGGGTAAAGCTTCCTTTTAGTGTAGACAGAGCATTTCCCTAGCCACTAACACGGTCCATTCACTGATTGACTACGTTATAACGCTCTTGTACTATTATAGATAGGTGTTACCCTGGCAGAAATAGGTTTAATTTAGGTCTTTGCACTTCTTCCATATTTGTCTTCCCCTCTAAGCTGATGAGGAGGTATTTTGACCTGTAACAGATGCCCCCTAAAGTGTGAGGTCAGAGACGAAGACGATGGCCAAAATAATTTATAATTTGTGTAGAGATAGAGAGATTGAAAGACTGAGGAAAATCTGAAACAACAACATATGTCAGAAAATATAGTATTTGCCTTGAGTCGGGCATTTCCCATGCTCAGTAGCTTAAACAACATGATTTCTCTAGAATAGAGATATGAATAATCTGTCCACCAATAGGCATAACGTGGAAGTGTCTGTCATAACAGGATCAGGCTGAAGAAGCTGTCTCCATAAACAATATCGCAACTTGGGGAAGGAAACACAACTTTAATGATGTAGCCTTTTCCCCAAGGTCTTGACCGCTGATTCACTTAAACTGCATATTCCTCAACATGTGAATGAAGGAGTTGTCGTCGAACATGTGAGAAATCGTCTGATTACCATTCAATAATGAAAACTGTTAACAGACGCGAAGGTGGCCACCGATAATGATGATGGTCCCTAAGATGCACAGTACAATCTAGTGAGTGTGAATAAAATGATTTGAAGTCGAACACTCATAGAATCATTCGACCAGGGGCCAATGATGAAGACCCCTGATCAAACACAAGACTACCTGCCACTGATGTCTGCAAGTATCCGGGTACTGAATGAGTTTTTGGAGAAACTTCCTAGATAAGATGTTGAAGTCGATAGGAAGTGATCTGTTGAAAGGTAGTCACTGAGGTGTCCTACATCAGTCAACATGAAACGGAAACCAACTGATTTTGTTTATGATTGATATCATGAAGAGTAAATGGGAATGTGTTGACGGGAAAATATGTCCAGCCAATAGTAGGGGATCTCCCCGGTAGAAAGTCCCAATTAGACCTTGAACCGTTTGGAGTAGGGATCCCGTCCGGGGTGTGGGTCCGGCTACCGCTTAAGACGCCTTCCCCTTTGGTCTCAAAAAAACTTGATTGAACCTGCGCACACACACTTATTCACATGATACAGAATACATGATTTATGCATCAAACATGAATAGAACACTATGCGTAGCGAGGCAATGAATAAAACATGTACGCCCAAGGAGGTGTCATTAGCAACACATCTTTGGGGTAATGCTTGTAAGGTAGTATGACCACAATAGAAATAGTTCTTTATGGTGAGATATCCCTTTACTTTCTGAAAGATAAAACTAAATGCTAATAAAATAGTTCATTAACATTCATTAAGAGAGCAAATGGTAAACTGAACATCATCAACACAAACAAAGATAGCCATGATGCATAAATGACGCTATTGAGAGTGCAGCTTCATTAATCAAAAGATGTTTTGAAACTGTATAAGAAAGTACACATAGTGTTCGCACAGCAAAACACATCATCCAACAAAGGGGTTTTAACAAGTATCTGTATTCATATGCACAAGAGTATAATCTTTCAATACAATGCTATGTGGCTCTTGAGTCTCCAAAAGAAAAAGCCCCCTTTTACAAGCTCCCGAAGGAGTATTTATAAAACAAAACCTACCCTTTGGGCTTCCTTGACCTTTCATCTTCCTGACCGTTGGGCTACCTTGCGACCCAGTCCTTTTTCGACCTGCGACTTGGCTGCTGTTGCGACCTGCGACTTGACTGGGTCGCGGGGTCGCAAGTTGTAAGAAAATGAGAGAATGCGACCTTGAGACCTTGCGACTCGGTTGCTGGGTTGCGAGGTCACAAAAGGTGAAAAACCGAAGGTATGTGACCTTGCGACCTTGCGACTAGGTCGCTGGGTCGCGGGGTCGCAAAAGGGAGGAAAACCGAAGAAATGCGGCCTTGCGACCTTACGACTAGGTCGCTGGGTCACGGGGTCAAGAAAGGAAAAAGAATCGAAGATATGCGACCTTGTGACCTATTGGGGTTTGTGACTTCGCGACCTAGGCCATCAGCGACCTGCGACTTGAAGAAATTTGCAACCTGCGACTTCAATCAGATCTGCAGATTTTGTAGCAGTATTCCTCATCTCACATGCTTTGAAAACCGGTCCACTTGCTTGCTGGGGAAAACCTCTGCTCTCATGTGCAAACATAAAGTTTCTTCCTGCAATAAAATAACATAGGTCACATGTCTCCATGATTGAACAATAATAATAAAGCTAAGGGCATTTTAATCAATTGTAAGCATGAAAAAAATAACTTAGACCCCTGTGTGGTCAACTACTGAATCGTCAGAGAGAATGGCTAGGGATAGCTCTCTCTGTGCCCTTTCTCTGTCAGGTTTATCATCCTCCCCACATAAAAGGTCCTCTTCAAGTCTTGGATTAAATTACTTGATAGGCATGAGCTTCTTTATTCACGTTCTTAGCATTTTCCGTAGGTTTTCATGCTCATCGATTACCAATCCATAAGAGGAGCAGTACTTGTCACCTTCTATTGGAGACTCTTGGGTATCTGGACAAAGGAGAACTAGTCAGGTACAGTGATCTAGGCAAGGCTTATAACAGTCTTATACACTAGGGCTGGTCAGTTAGGACCATTAAATCATAGCTAGCCCAACTAAAAGCTTTCCTTTGCGCGGCTGCAGAGCCACCATATTAAGATCTCATCCTTGGGCTAGCTATTATATAACATCCATGAATAACCCTGCAGGATGACTTCCACCTGCATGATTACTTCTATTTTATGATGCTCCCATTTGCTAAAGGGGCCAAGTGACAAATTGATAGCATCCCTGCTCCGATTCTAGATCAGTGACGAGGTAGGAAACCATCTCTACTTCCCAAAGACCCCAACGACAACATTGTTCTATATGTAGCACTAACTACCAAACGGGTTCTTCCAAGCCTCGATGGCGGGCTACCTTTTCCAGGCAACAACACATCGACAGCACAACTCTTCCTCCAGGAATAAAACAGTCCTCTATACAGAGTTTCCGCCATTCAGCCTCTAATGTTAGGTAAGCCAGTTGTATAAGACGTTTAGTATTGAAAGCTTCTGCTTCGGTCATTGTTCTCACGGGCCTGCAATTGAACGCGCTGCAACAGTCTCAAATCGATCTATGTGGAATGTGAGATCTGGTCTTCAGTTCCTTTGGACATAGCAACAGCAAGCGCCTTAGGCATCACCGAAAATTGAGCTCTGTGAAGACAGCTCAACGTGGTCAGTAATGGTAGTCTCGGAAATTCAGCTTCCAACGAGTATGTAACGATAGCAGTTTTCTAAATATGGCGAGCACAGTAGATCTGAAGAGTGATTATCTCCTGGAATATTGCCGTCGGGGCTACAGAAGTCGGCATAATTCATTCAGATTCTATTTCAGCACTATGTCCTTATACGCTTACCAGAAACGCACGGTCTGTTTATGACAGTTGCCATGCAGGCTTGGAGATGGACGCGTCGAAGATTTTATCCATGCAGTTTGACCGATCCACGTGTAAACACACCTTTGGACCGTAAAATGTATCCATTCCAAACCTGCACCATCAAACCTTTGCACACTTCTCCCCGTATATGCATGGGCATGATCGTATGTTCAACTTTTCTATTTCCTTTATTTCACTTTCTGGCACACGAGACCGTCCTTCTGTTGAAAAATAAGCTGGCGCCATTCCCTTCAATGAAGAAATGCACCGTCATCGTTGGTTTCGTATAGGGTTCTTGTTTCACGTTCACACATAATATTCGGCCATTATCTATATATGCTCCACGTTAAAACGCAATGTTTGACCGCTTATCTATATGCTGCAAGTGTTTATTACGGATGGAAACTTCGGTAATGCAAACCTTCGAGCCAATCGAAATATTACGTCCCATGCAAATGTGCCCATGGATTTATGCACCACGTTCCACGTCCTGTTGACCGCTATATATGTAAATTGCTCCAAACATTTGCCACAAGTTTTGAAACAGCCGTCGGACCCTTGCACCCGCTCCACGTTTTTAAAAATAAAACCATCGAACGTTGGATTCCAATTCCACGTGTCCATTCATATCTGTGCCATGCAACGTTGGACTCCATGTATTTCTGCGCCGCGTTTTCAACGTGTTCCATGCTATATATGCATATTTCTCCAGATTGTTAAACATGACCACCATGCATTGAAACATTGGCGCCCATGTGAGGTTTGACCACTATAATAATATACGTTTTCTCAAAGTATTTATCATAGGTCAAAACCGCACCATAGAAATGTTTGAGCTCTATTGCCATGAGCTTTCATATGGTTCTGATCGTATGCGCCTTAATTATAAAGTTTGACCGCAACATACATGTATTTTCTTCTCAAATCATTAACCACGATTATAAAACTGCCAACGATCCTTTGATTCCATGCAACGTGCCATGGTTATTACAAAAAAAAAACCTTTGACCATTACATACGCTGTAATGTTTCCCATCTTATATATTTTAGAACCTACATGGTCTTGCACCTTGCATTAATATATACAACATCACCTTGCGCCCTTTATAATGTTATCATTGAGTTTTGCTCCAAGATAACTTATGATTTTAAAACCATGTGCTTCCGAGCCTAGTTTTAATTTGATCATTTACTTTTCCTCGTAATATGAAGGCTTCTCATTTTGAAAGATCGAGAGTCGAAATATACTTCTCAAGCCACATTGACAGCCCTTTTCATATTGACCTTTTCTACCCGGCTACCAAAGGCGTATGCATTTCAACATGACCTTTTAGGTTCAATTTGAAATTCCCCGTTTCTTATGGTCTCGTTTAGACAACTTTCAAGAGCAAAGAAGACTAGGGTTTTAAGGCCTTTTCATTCCTCCATATTTTACTCCTTGCATCACAGATAACTCCACACTATGTGGCTCAGGATTAATAAATGTTGCTTTTGAAAGGAGCGTTCACATATTTGAAACTCTGTCGTTGGCTTGCCACACCAACCTGTGTGTTTTCGCACTGCTGCTCGACGCAAGAATGCCTCGAATGAGATTGTCATCGTCTAGAGAAATCTCTTGAGTCCGATTTGTTCACCGGGCTATACTTCACACTAGACTCATTGAAGTGGTGAAATATGTTTCTTTGTGTGTGCGCATCGACATTTAGATGGTATGGTGTAGGATCTGGATATTTCCAAATGTAGCGTTTTTAAGCATCTAGTGCGCACTAGTGAAGAGAGCTCTTGCATCAGTGACATAGAAGGTTCTCTCTAATCAACATGTATCACACCGTCCTCCTTTTAACAGTACTAGTCAATTGCTCCTCCTCCTCCCTTGTTCTGCAACCTTGGCTTTGTTACCGAGCTCAATTTTATTGCCCTCGATGTCATGACAAGATTGAAGAGTTTTTCACCCGTGGGGTCGACCTGCGTGGAATATTACAACATCATAATTAATCTTCAATAATGATTACCACAGATAAAACATATGAAACTAACAAG
Source organism: Pinus albicaulis (assembly GCA_034641835.2). Classification (NCBI taxonomy): domain Eukaryota; kingdom Viridiplantae; phylum Streptophyta; class Pinopsida; order Pinales; family Pinaceae; genus Pinus; species Pinus albicaulis. The sequence continues at coordinate 545,283,004 of CM076575.1, read as the reverse complement.
CTCAAGAGAAGTATTCTAACAGCATGCTTAATGACTCATGGAGAGAGGGCCTTTAATCGTCAATACACAAAAGGTTTCCATTCAAATGTATGCATGGAAATCTCATTACACGTGGCGTGACTGGGGTAAGAGTGTTCGGGCGTATGCTGGACGATCCCTCCCACATATGATGTGATTGCAGCAACAACATCTGATCATGATGGTGAGAAAACTCATGAGGGGTTGGGGATAGGTCGCTAGGATGTCACTGGCTGCAAGTTCGGTGAAAAACCTAAATGACAAAGCGAGCAGAGGGGGGACCCGAAATTTTAAATATACCCAAAATTTTGGGTGGTGTTGTAGCGGCTACAACAAATGGCAAACCACTGGTAGAATCCAACATCTCTGTCAGTATCACAACAAAATTCTGAATCTGGATAGTAATGCAAGGGAATATTGAACAAGTTGCAAGGGTATCCTTTGTATTACTTTGGCTCTTTACAAGTATGCCTAATCCTTGTGCCTCACTAAGTCCCGCTAATCAGAAACACATCAAAGAGAAAGCTCACAGACGCCAGTAGCTTGTTGATGATGTGACGCGCAAGGCAGTGGACTTATTATTTTCAGGATTTTTAAAGTAAGTTTCTGGTGTTGCTCTGCTACCAGCAGGCCTGGACAGTACCCCGGCGGAGTCACTTCAAGAAATCACAGACGTTTCTCCGCTGCCAGCGAGCCTGGTCAGTACCCCGACGGAGTCGTTGCATTACCTCTCTGCGCAGGAAGCCCTTCTCGATCATTTACCCTTATTTGTTTCATGTGCTTGCAGCACTTATTTTCATGTGCTCGTGGCGCTTACTTTTCATGGGTGGACGAGGGATCCCAACTTATTTTGCGAGCAAGAGAGGTTGTTTCTTGTTTTACAGAAACTGAAAGATATCCCGATTCGGGTTTGCCCTTGTGCCAAACCTTCACATCCCATTTACCACAATAGGCGAAGCGTGCAAAATAGATCATTAAAACGTCCAAGACTATGCTGGGCACAAGGGTTAGGCTTACGGGTACGGGCCATTTCAAACTCATTAGGTCTCCTACAAACAACCGGCTCGTATCTCCCTGGCCAAATAATTTTAGACTCATAGGAATCTTGTTGAGAATGCGAATTCGATGACTGGTCCTGAGAGGAAGCTTCCTCTTGAGATAGCCACCGCAACCTCACGCAAAACCATGGGGTTACTATTTCAGCAATCAGGGCAAAACAAGACTATGTAGGTGATAGGGTTGCAATGAGGGCTCATGAAGTGATTGGCGATATGACAAAAATGATGTGAGGAAGAGAGAGTACGACGCAATGTAAAAGGCGAGGCTCAAGATGCAATGCAATGCCATGTGCGAGAACGATCAACCAGTTGTAGGTGGAAAAGAGGCGAAATACAAGCAATGATTATTTATGCAATAACAAGCAACTGAAAAGGAAATGAAAGAAAATACTTGTAACATGATGTTTCCTAAGATATTAATCGTAAGCAAAAGCAACAAACACACTTTTAAACTATGAAGTAAAAAATTTGGAAAGTAAACCTAATTAACTTTGAACTAAAAATTTTATTGCAGGTCCTAGCTAGCCTACACCTAAAACCCTAGTTTAACCAATGATGCGGTTGGGTTATATAAAATCAGCTTTCCAGTGCAGCCACCGCATTAGTTCCCGACCTGCAAGAATGATAATGATCAGGATCAGAGCTAGTATCCAAAAAAGTGCAGCAGCAACAAAAATTACCTGAGGAGCAGGTGCAATGGCGAGATGATCATAGATACTTACCAAAGAACATGCCAAAATAGATTGTGCAAGCTGAATCCCACTTTTATCTTGATACACGGCAATATGTTTCTGAAGCTCAACATTTATAAATGACACATAATTATTCATGCACAATCCTGGGTCCGATGGGCGCCGGGTAAGCCATTGCCTATTTGCAGGCACATCAACTGGGTAAGGTTTGTCGAGTTGACTTGCAATCTCCTCATGGTGTTGAAGACCATAAGTTTTAAGGAATGGAAAAAATAAGCATGTGCCAGGCGAATTATAAATGCATGCGCATTCCAGTGCAGAAACCCTAGTTTTGAAAAACTTAGCTTGGGGTTGCTCTTGGGTTTGGTCAAGGATATGAGGATCCGAACCCACTTTTATTGGGGGCTGCATTTCCTTGTTGTTTTGAACAAAATCCAGACCTTCGAGCGGGGGGTTTCCCAACTTCGATTGCTTGGCGAGATAAACAGGCGCATGGGTGTGATCATCAATTGTAGTGATTGGAACGATATCCATGGGCTCTATATCAGTTCGACGTAATGTTTGCGTGCTGACAGATTGATAATCCAATGTATTAGATTCTTTAGATTTGCCAGGATGGGGTGCATTTACCGTAAGGTTCCCGGGCAGTTGAGGGATTTGGAAAAAATCACATGTTAGCGTTTGATTGCAAGTGGTACTGGCTGGGCAACAACTGGAAAGATTAGAGACAATGGTTGGCGTTTTCTTGCCAGTGAATAAATTAGGGTATATCGGTTGTTGCACACCAGATGTTTGGGGACATGAATATGTGCTTAGGGAAACCTCATGAGAATGATAAATACCCCCAGACGCAATGATATCCGACGTGGTTATGCTGGGAGATGCATGGTACTTAGGAGTCATTATTTCAGAAACCCTAACTTGAGAAACCCTGGTTGGACTTGTTTGAGGGGCCTCATTAGAGTCTAAAGAACTAGGAATGACAGCCGACAAGAGCGGGAGTGCTTCGATTCCCTGATGGGTACTCGAATCTTCATTAAGTGGATTATCGAATTCAGGTGTCTTCATATGGTCAGCTAAGAGATCTGAGTGACAATCCTCAGTAGTATGATTGAATATGTTTTTAGATAAGGAGTGATCGCTGCAACCCTCGATTTGACCAAGTTGGGTACCTGGCATGTTGGGTTTCCCGGGAGTTACCAACTGGGAGGAATCAATAGAGGGGACATATTGAGGTTGCCCAGACAGGAAACTGCTCCTATGGTTGTCTAAAGATTCCAAGTGAGAATGATCAGATCTAAAAGATTCATCGATTTTGAACTGTGATTGTGAGACACCATCTGCGTGCTTATGATTTTCGCCAATACCAATATAAGGAAAATTTGAATGTCTCGAAGAAATTACTGGTGTGGCAGGATTGGGAAACCAACCGGGGAACATTGAACGAACAGATTGAGTTGCAGGGGGGTTTCCCAACGTTGATCGCTTTTGTGAAACACCATCTGCGGGCTTATAATTGTCGCCAGTACCAGTATAAGGAAATTTTGAATGTCTGGACAAATTTACTGGTGTGGCAGGATCGAGAAACAAACCAGGGAAAATTGAACGAACAGATTGAGTCGCAGGGGCGTTAACCATACGAGGCTTTTTAACATGCGCATCCATGTCATTTAGAGAAAACAATGATTTGGCAGGCCTTGTAAGGGAATCAACTTCATCTGGGATAGGATTCGATTCATAATCAGTATGTGAATCAGATTTAGGTTTGTGCCCAGGGAAACATCGAGTGGGCTCGAGGTAGGTTTCATGAACCGAGAGGGATAATGAGCCACTGGGGCTTTCAAGCTCGGATTCGTCATGGTGCGTGAAAGAGTTAAAGGTAGTGCAATAGGCTTTATCCTCTTGCCAGTGTCTATCCTTACTCAGGACTTCCAAGGTCACGACTCCACTCCCAGACAACTCAGGAAGAGGGGCGAGAATATCACAAATAGCAACACTCTCCTTGGATGCCTAAATGTGGTCTGGACTTGGGGAGATGGACAAGGAAGCATTAGGGAAAAATTCCAAACAGCCGGTAACTTGCGGTTCATCGTAGGGAACACTAGGATCTAACTGAAATTTCTCAAGGGAAATCACATACTTGAACTGTTCACCTAAATATTTCCAATCAACATCCCTCTCAGGGAACTCAAAACAATAATGAATGAATATGATAAAGAACTCACCTAAAGATTTCTGAGGTTCCATTCTGAGGAGATGTAACTTTATTACAATGTCATGAAGATCATACCTGTGAAAAGCTTGTTGTAATTTATGGGCGAGTTGTTCAAACGAAAGGATGGAAGCTTCCGGAAATGTGTGGCACCATTGCTTAGCGCGACCTTTGAGAGTGAGGAAGAAAAGAAAACACATCAAACCCTCATCGTCAATTTCATAGCATTCACCAAAGTCACAAAAATCTGAACAGTGTTGGGTTATGGACACCCCATTTTCACCATCAAATTTTAACTGGGACAAGTGATACATAAGTTCATCGGAGATGTAGTATATAGGCTCATAAAACTTCGACAAACATCTTAGGAGAATGATTTGGGAATGCGCCATTACAGATATGAGATTAACTATACGCTCTAAAAGCTCAGCTTGTCATCTAGCCCCCCTTTCTCGTTAACCATATGGTCGGAGGTTCGGGCCCTCCTTCTAGCGCCAATTCTGTTGACAGGAAAATATGTCCGGCCAATAGTAGGGGATCTCCCCGGTAGAAAGTCCCAATTAGACCTTGAACCGTTTAGAGTAGGGATCCCGTCCGGGGTGTGGGTCTGGCTACCGCTTAAGACGCCTTCCCCTTCGGTCTCAAAAGAAGCTGATTGAACCTACGGACACACACTTATTCACATGATATAGAATACATGATTGATGCATCAAACACGAATAGAACACTATGTGTAGCGAGGCAATGAATAAAACATGTATGCCCAAGGAGGTGTCGTTAGCAACACATCTTTGGGGCAATGCTTGTAAGGTAGTCTGACCACAATAGAAATAGTTCTTTATGGCAAGATATCCCTTTACTTTCTGAAAGATAAAATGAAATGCTAATAAAATAGTTCATTAACATTCATTAAGAGAGCAAATGGTAAACTGAACATCATCAACACAAACACAGATAGCCATGATGCATAAATGACGCTATTGAGAGTGCAGCTTCATTAATCAAAAGATGTTTTGAAACTGTATAAGAAAGTACACATAGTGTTCGCACAGAAAAACACATCATCCAACAAAGGGGTTTTAACAAGTATCTGTATTCATATGCACAAGAGTATAATCTTTCAATACAATGCTATGTAGCTCTTGAGTCTCCAAAAGAAAAAGCCCCCTTTTACAAGCTCCCAAAGGAGTATTTATAAAAAAAAACCTGCCCTTTGGGCTTCCTTGACCTTTCATCTTCCTGACCGTTGGGCTGCCTTGCGACCCAGTCCTTTTGCGACCTGCGACCTAGCTGTTGTTGCGACCTGCGACCTGACTGGGTCACGGGGTCGCAATTTGTAAGAAAATGAGAGAATGCAACCTTGCGTCCTTGTGACTCGGTCTCTGGGTCGCGAGGTTGCAAAAGGTGAAAAATCGAAGGTATGTGACCTTGCGACCTTGCGACTAGGTCGTTGGGTCGCGGGGTCGCAAAAGGGAGGAAAACCGAAGAAATGTGACCTTGCGACCTTGCGACTAGGTCACTGGGTCACGGGGTCGCAAAAGGAAAAAGAATCGAAGATATGCGACCTTGTGACCTGCTGGGGTTTGTGACTTCGCGACCTAGGCCATCAGCGACCTGCGACTTGAAGAAATTTGCGACCTGCGACTTCAATCAGATCTGTGGATTTTGTAGCAGTATTCCTCATCTCACATGCTTTGAAAACCGGTCCTCTTGCTTGCTGGGGAAAACCTCTGCTCTCATGTGCAAACATAAAGGTTCTTCCTGCAATAAAATAACACAGGTCACATGTCTCCATGATTGAACAATAATAATAAAGCTAAGGGTATTTTAATCAATTTTAAGAATGAACACAATAACTTAGACCCCTCTGTGGTAAACTACTGAATCGTCAGAGAGAATGGCTAGGGATAGCTCTCTCTGTGCCCTTTCTCTGTCGGGATTATCATCCTCCCCACATACAAGGTCCTCTTCAAGTCTTGGATTAAATTACTTGATAGGCATGAGCTTCTTTATTCATGTTCTTAGCATTTGTCGTAGGTTTTCATGCTCATCGATTACCAATACATAAGAGGAGCAGTACTTGTCACCTTCTATTGGAGACTCTCGGGTATCAGGACTGAGGAGAACTGGTCAGGTACAGCAATCTAGGCAAGGCTTATAACAGTCTTATACACTAGGGCTGGTCAGTTAGGACCATTAAATCGTAGCTAGCCCAACTAAAAGCTTTCCTTTGCGTGGCTGCAGAGCCACCATATTAAGATCCCATCTTTGGGCTATCTATTATATAACATCCATTAATAACCCTGCAAAATGACTTCCACCTACATGATTACTTCTGTTTTATGATGCTCCCATTTGCTAAAGGGGCCAAGCGACAAATTGATAGCAGACCTGCTCTGATTCTAGATCAGTGACGAGGTAGGAAACCATCTCTACTTCCCAAAGACCCCAACGACAACATCGTTCTAGATGTATCACTAACTACCAAACGGGTTCTTCCATGCCTCGATGGCGGGCTACCTTTTCCAGGCAACAACACATCGACATCACAGCTCTTCCTCCAGGAATAAAACAGTCCTCTATACAGAGTTTCCACCATTCAGCCTCTAATGTTAGGTAAGCCAGTTGTATAAGACGTCTAGTATTGAAAGCTTTTGCTTCAGTCATTGTTCTCACGGGCCTGCAATTGAACGTGCTGCAACAGTCTCAAATCGATCTATGTGGAATGCGAGATCTGGCCTTCAGTGCCTTTGGACATAGCAACAGCAAGCGCCTTAGGCATCACTGAAAATTGAGCTCTATGAAGACAGCTCAACGTGGTCAATAATGACAGTCTCGGAAATTCAGCTTCCAACGAGGATGTAACGATAGCATTTTTCTAAATATGGCGAGCACAACAGATTTGAAGAGTTACCAGAAACGAGCACAATATGGCGAGCATTTTTCTTATACGCTTACCAGAAACGCACGGTTTGTTTATGACAATTGCCATGCAGACTTGGAGATGGACGCGTCGAAGATTTTATCCATGCAGTTTGACCGATCCACGTGTAAACACACCTTTGGACCGTAAAATGTATCCATTCCAAACCTGCACCATCGAACCTTTGCACACTGCTCCCCGTATATGCATGGGCATGATCGTATGTTCAACTTTTCTATTTTCTTTATTTCACTGTCTGGCACACACAGACCATCCTTCTGTTGAAAAATAAGCTGGCGCCATTCCCTTCAATGAAGAAATGCACCGCCGTCGTTGGTTTTGTATAGGGTTCTTGTTTCACGTTCACACATAATATTCGGCCATTATCTATATATGCTCCACGTTAAAACGCAATGTTTGACCGCTTATCTATATGCTGCAAGTGTTTATTATGGATGGAAACTTTGGTAATGCAAACCTTTGAGCCAATCGAAATATTACGTCCCATGCAAACGTGCCCATGGATTTATGCACCACGTTCCACGTCCTGTTGACCTCTAGATATGTAAATTTCTCCAAACATTTGCCACAAGTTTTGAAACAGCCGTCGGACCCTTGCACCCACTCCACGTTTTTAAAAATAAAACCATCGAACGTTGGATTCCAATGCCAGGTGTCCATTCATATCTCTGCCATGCAACGTTGGACTCCATGTATTTCTGCGCCGCGTTTTCAATGTGTTCCATGCTATATATGCATATTGCTCCAGATTTTTAAACGTGACCACCATGCATCGAAACATTGGCGCCCATGTGAGGTTTGACCACTATAATAATATACGTTTGCTCAAAGTATTTATCATAGGTCAAAACCACACCATAGAAATGTTTGAGCTCTATTGCCATGATTTTTCATATGGTTCTGATCGTATGCACCTTAATTATAAATTTTGACCGCAACATATGTGTATTTGCTTCTCAAATCATTAACCATGATTTGAAAACTGCCAACGAGCCTTTGATTCCATGCAACGTGCCATGGTTATTACAAAAAAAAACCTTTGACCATTACATACGTTGTAATGTTTCCCATCTTATATATTTTAGAACCTACATGGTCTTGCGCCTTGCATTAATATATACAACATCACCTTGCGCCCTTTATAATGTTATCATTGAGCTTTGCTCCAAGATAACTTATGATTTTAAAACCATGTGCTTCCGAGCCTAGTTTTAATTTGATCATTTACTTTTCCTCATAATATGAAGGCTTCTCATTTTGAAAGATTGAGAGTCGAAATATACTTCTCAAGCCACATTGACAGCCCTTTTCATATTGACCTTGTCTACCCGGCTACCAAAGGTGTATGCATTTCAACATGACCTTTTAGGTTCAATTTGAAATTCCCCGTTTCTTATGGTCTTGTTTAGACAACTTTCAAGAGCAAAGAAGACTAGGGTTTTAAGGCCTTTTCATTCCTCCATATTGTACTCCTTGCATCACATATAACTCCACACTATGTGGCTCAGGATTAATAAATGTTGCTTTTGAAAGGAGCGTTCACATATTTGAAACTCTGTCATTAGCTTGCCACACCAACCTGTGTGTTTTCGCACTGCTGCTCGGTGCGAGAATGCCTCGAATGATATTGTCATTGTCTAGAGAAATATTCTGAGTCTGATTTTTTCATCGGGCTATACTTCACGCTAGACTCATTGAAGTGGGGAAATATGTTTCTTTGCGTGTGCGCATTGACATTTATATGGTATGGTGTAGGATCTGGATATTTCCAAACGTAGCGTTTTTAAGCATCTGGTGCGCACTAGTGAAGAGAGATCTTGCATCAGTGACATAGAAGGTTCTCTCTGATCAACATGTATCACACCATCCTCCTTTTAACAGTACTGGTCACTTGCTCCTCCTCCTTCCTTGTTCCGCAACCTTAGCTTTGTTACCAAGCTCAATTTTATTGCCCTCGATGTCATGACAAGATTGAGGAGTTTGTCACCCGTGGGGTCGACCTGCGTGGAATATTACATCATAATTACTCTTCAATAATGATTACCACAGATAAAACATATGAAAATAACAAGCTCAAGAGAAGTATTCTAACAGCATGCTTAGTGACTCATGGCGAGAGGGCCTTTAATCGTCAATAGACAAAAGGTTTCCATTCAAATGTATGCATGGCAATCTCATTACATGTGGCGCGATTGGGGTAAGAGTGTTCGGGCGTATGCTGGACGATCCCTCCCACATATGACGTGATTGCAGCAACAAAATCTGATCATGATGGTGAGAAAACTCATGAGGGGTTGGGGATAGGTCACTAGGATGTCACTGGCTGCAGGTTTGTTGAAAAACCTAAACGAAAAAGTGAGCAGAGGGGGGACCTAAAATTTTAAATATACCCAAAATTTTGGGTGGTGTTGTAGCGGCTTAAATGTTAACGTTAGACGACAAATAATTTCGGCATAATGAGCAAATTATTGATAACAGATCAAGAGATGCTAAGATCTTCTAGAACAATAGAAGGCACTCTAGCAGGGTACTAGGCAGCTGAAGCTTGATGAACACCAAAGAGTGCGTTAGGATTTTACTGGTGCAGGGACACTGGGAAATGAAGGCTAATACTCATATATGGTAGGGTTCGACTAACTGCGAAAGATTTTTCTGAGAAGTGCCATGTTCAAGAATTTTGCTACCAAATCGACCTTTCTGAAAATGTAATAGAGGTAGTATCCACTTTGTCCAAATTTCCCCATACGATTAAGTTTAGTGGCAGATTAGCGAGTAAACGCTCGTTGAATTTTCATGTTTAGAGTACGAAAAATGTCGGGAAAGACAACTACGTAACGTCGATTAGGTTTGTGAGTCCGGAATGAATGGCTAAATTGAATTTTTCATGTTTAGAGAGTACGAAAAATGTCGGGAAAGACAACTCTCTGCCCATGCGATTAGGTTTAACGAGTCCGGACTAATCGCTAGGTGAATTTTCATGTTTAGAGAGTCTGAAAAATATCATAAAAGACAACTCCACTGTGGTACCTTTGTCATGTCTTGATAACCGGGCACGGAAAAGGGATAATAGTAAGCCCGAAACAGTTCATTTTCCGTAAGTTAGTCCATCGAAACCGGAAAAGTGATAAATCTATGTTCGATAGACGTCTACCTCATTTTGTTATGAGTACGAGGAGATGGAGTGAACTCAGTATTCTTTGTGAAATTTTAACGAGTCCAACAAATAAAACTCGGTGCCCTCCGTGAAATTTTAACGAGTCATGCGGAGAAAACTCGATTACCTCCGTGAAATTTTAACAAGTCACGCGGAGAAAACTCGACTACTTTTTCAGTTTAAAGAGCTTTGAAAAAGAAAAAAGAATGGCTCTATCATTTGATGTCGTGGTAATTTAACGAGCCCGAAAAAGGCAACTCGGGGTTTTTTCAGTTTTATGAGCGAGAAAAAGATTCCTAAAAAAGAAGGCTCAATGCTTCTTCATGATTTTAACGAGTCTGAAGAAGAAAACTCTAGGTTTTTCGGATTAACGAGCAAGAAAAAGACCATATAAAAAGAACACTTGATTCCAACTTCGTATAAGTTTAACGAGTCCAAAGAAGGGAACTCGAGGTTTTTCGGATTAACGAGCAAGAAAATACTGTAAAAAGAATTCTCGACGTCACATGAGTATGTCTGCATATAAATCTTGATCGCTCATCAAAACAACCGTACCAAATCTCAAAAGTTGTGACACATGCGTAGCAAGAATTCACGACTTTGCTGACTAGCTTAAGAGAGTCGTGCCCCAAAAATAGCTATAAAAAGGTCAAAAGGCCTTCATTTTCACTGTGCGAAGTGCTGTGAAGAAGCTCTGGGGTGAAAATGGGTAAAAACTTCAGCTGACAATTACGGTCAATCCGGGCAACGGTTTTCCTTCTCGCGAGATCCAGGTAAGAGCTAGAACCTCTTGTTATCATTTAATTATATTTTTGTTACTTTTTGCTGGTTCAAAATTAGAGATTTTCGAGGCCCTAGAAAAATGTTTGCGCCTAACACAGGGAAGGAGTATAACAGACGCGTTAAGCGCATAACTCGTGAAGGGATACCGTGTTAGCACGCTCTGTTTCGTACTAGAGCCAACGTTAGGTGCACCGTGTTTTCTAGCAACTCAATTTTTTCTTTTTTGAAGTGGTCCAGGCAAGTTTTGATCATTTGAAAATGTTGTTTGTGCAGGTATTCAGCTGTTTAAACATGAGTATCTGGCGAGAGAGAGAACATGAACGGGAAGAACGAGAGATGGTGACGGATGCTGCAAGGTTACTGGCCCTTCGCAGGTGTGGATTGCTAAAATATGCCCGCTTAGAACTGATGAGGGGTCAAGAGGACCTCCTGAGGTGGCTAATCCAGTAGTGGGACGAATGCCACCATGTCTTTCGGATTGGGGGCAATGAGCTTTCAATCGAAAATGATGATGTGTACTTTTTGACCGGCCTATAATGTCGTGGGGCGAGACCCAACTTGACGGGGTCCAGAGCTGACCCATGTTCCACTACTGATCTGATTCGTGCCCATTACATACGTGACACCCAGGCTGTGAGCAACCGGATACCAATCGCCCGAGTGACCTTGAGACCAATGAGGTCTATTTTATGGATGATTGTTCGCTTGGCAGGCGCCAAGAGTCAGCATGTGGCCACTAAGGCCCAAATGCTCCTAGCCCTGGACTGTATGCAACCTCAGGTTTTCGACTGGTGTGACAGAGTTGTCCGTCGGGTCCGAGCATAACTTACCGCATGTAAGACCCGTACCCAAAGAGAGTTTGGGTACGGTACACTGGTTGTTTCTTTCTTACTGGAGCAGATACCATTGATGAGGCCCAGGATCGTTACAGCGGAAATGGGCCCATGCGAGCTGAGGCAGGCTCAGTGGGCAGCTTTGCTTCCGCGGACTGGAGAGGGTCCCGTCCGTCACTGTTTTGATGATGGATTTTTTGATTGGCTAGGCTCCCAGATAATCATGATTGAGGATTATCCCTATGCAGGGATGAACTTCACCGGTGATCCGGAGTTAGTCCTGCCTCCTGGTACCCAGTGGGGACTCGATGGTAAGAAAGAGATGATCAGTGAATTTCCAAAGAAGTACTTTGTTTTTTATCTTTTGAATGTTTATGTAATTTTTTTTGTTGAGGTAGGGTGAAAATTATGTTTTTACATGAAGCTTTTGTTTACTTGACACAGATGTGGCACTTGTCCGGCCAGTTGGGGCCCCTCGCTATGCACGGTGAGGACTGCAGCTACCCGGGGTTGGCGCGCCAGTAGAGGATGCGGAAGCTGGCGACGATGATGATGCCCAAGTTTTACATGAACTCTCCAGAAACCTGGAGGGTCTGAGTATGGGCATACCACCCCTTCCTATGCGAGAGGTTCCAGTTCGTCTGCAGCGGCATACTATAGGTGTGCCGGAGAGATACCTAGTGCCTCTGAGGAGGATAGCTAGAGCAGTTGTATGCTATTATGAGCATCAGGCCTAGCTGGCGGAGCGGATGTATTAGTGTCAGAGCGTGGCTTAGTCAGGCCAAATTTTTGTAAAACACCCAAGTTTTGGAAGATTTTTTGATGTAACTATGTACTGGACCTGATCTATATATATATATATATATATATATATATATATATATATATATATATATATATATATATATATATATATATATATATATATATATATATATATATATATATATTGGTGATTTTGTGTTTTGAAATTTTTATGTATTTTTAATGTGATAAAAATATATGTACTCATGAGTAAATCTTTTACAATAAATGTGACAAATTCCAATCTAACACATAATTTGCCAAAGAATCAGCTAATGCATTAAATTCTCTAGGAACGTGCTCAAAGGTAATTGTTTGAAAATGAAGTTCTAGAAGTCTTACCCTTAAGAAATAACATAACAACACAGGATGGTGGACCCGATAGTGATTGTTTAACTGCATAATGATGAGTTTGGAATCTAACCTGACCACTAAATTGGAGATGTCACAAGACACTGCTTCCGTAAGGAGTTGGATCACCGACATGTACTCAGCAACATTATTGGTGGCGTTACCCAGGAAGATTCCCATAGAACCAAGAAGGTCTGACTCAGGAGTGTAGAGAACCCAAGCAGCTGAAGCAATGTGTCTAGTGTGATGGTTAGCACCATCCGCATATCCCACATATGTTAAGGGGAGTGACGGCATCTATGTGAAAGAAAAATGTTACACATGAGAAAAACACTTTAAAACCAAGACACAATCCAGAAGACATCAAAATAATAAGCAAAACTTATATACATAAAATTACAAAGCATACGCCTAATGCGAAACTAGGCAAAATACTTCTTTAGATAGAGCCCGTTGCCGGGCTCCTCGAGTAGAATTTCGTTACAGTCCTGAAGCTCATAAGCCCCTTTTGAGAGGGCTTTAGTAACGATGTAAGGACAAAGCCAGAGTGGTTGGAATGTTCCTGCCCCCAAGAGGTCATGTTTCTGTTCATAAAGTAGAACGAGATCGCCCTCTTGGAAAGAAAGAGGCTTGATAGATTTATCGTATTGAGTTTTAACTCGGCGCTGGTGAGCTTCAAGTGCTAGTGTAGCATCTCGACGGGTTTCGTCCAAATGATCGAGTGAGAGTAAGCGCTCTTCTGTGGCAGTAGTGCCAGGAAGGAGTTCAACGGCAAGTTTGAGTGATTGGATTTCGCACTCGATTGGAAGTACTGCCTCCAGGCCGAACGCAAGTTGGAAAGGAGTGAAGCTGGTGGCAGTTTTGACTGACGTTCGATATGCCCATAACGTGGAATACAACTTCTGATGCCAAGTGGTTTTGTGGTTTCTGACCAACCGACGAATCATGGTTTTAAGGATGCCATTTACAGCTTCGACTTGACCATTAGCTTGAGGATAATAAGACAAAGATTGATCTTGCCAAAAACCTAGCATGGATGTTAGTTCGGTCATGATATGATTATGAAAGTGGGATCCATGATCTGTGACAATCGATAGGGGTACGCCGAACCGACAGATTACCTGATTAAATAGGAAGAGAGCGGCGGTTTCACCATCGGATTTGAACGTGGGAAGGGCTTCTGCCCATTTTATAAAATAGTCGACTGCAACCACTATGTAGTTGTGTCCATTTTCCAAAGTGGGATTGCAGGTGACGAAGTCGATTCCCCATTTAGTGAAAGGACCGACAGAGATAACCGGATGAAGGGGGGCAGAATGAGCGCGCATTTTCTTTGTGAAAATTTGATAGGGATGGCATTTCTGGACTGCTGCAATACAATCTTTAAACAAAGTGGGCCAATAGTAACCTGTGCGGAAGACTTTTTGGGAAGTAGCTATGCTCGAAAGATGACCCCCGCATGCCCCTGCGTGGCAGTCATTCAAAACGCATTTCGCCTCATCGAAAGTGAGACAACGTCGGAGAATAGTATCAACACCATGACGATGTAGTGTATCGTTTAGCACGAGGTAGTGTTTTGCTTGGTGTCAGATACGACGACGGTCGTCGGACATGAGAGTCGGGCGAAAGCGTTGGGTTTGTAGGTAGAATAAAATGTCTCCATACCAAGGGTCCGAATAATCGACCAAGTACACAGATTCATCAGGAAATGGATCATGAGCTACTTCTACTGGGTCGATTCTGGGAAGATCCGATAATAATTCAATGAAGACCAGGGATTTCTTTGCTTTGGCAGCCGTGAAGACCAAATCAAATTGCTGGAGGATTACAATCCATTTGGAATATTTTCCTCCAATAATTTTTCTAGGCAAGATATGTCGCATGGGGTTCTCCAAAGCAATGACCGTAGTTTGTCGCAGCAATATATAGTGTCGGAGTCGGGTGACGGCAAAAACGACCGCCAGAGAAAGTTTCTCCACGTGTGAATAATGTAATTCTGGTCCGATCAGACCTTTGGATAAATATTAAATCACATGTTCGCTGTCATCATCGTGTACTTGAACCAAAACCATTCCAAGTGAGGATGGTGATGCTGCCAGATAGAGGAGAAAGTCGCGTGAGTAATCGGGGGAAATAAGGAGTGTGGTTGAAACAAGTGCATGTTTTAAAGCATCAAATGACCGTTGAGCTTGGTCATCCCACAAGTATAGTGTTCCCTTCTTCAATAATCGCATGAATCCTTTCGTCATCTCGGCATAGTTAACGATGAAACAACGCAAAAAGTTTGCCTTCCCCTGCAAACTTTGGAGTTGGAGGATGGATTTTGGTGCCGAAAAATCAAAAATTGCCTTAACCTTATTGGGATCAACCCTAATCCCGTGCTTGGAGACAATAAAACCTAATAGACGTCCGGACTCGACCATAAATATGCATTTATGAGGATTCAAGCGTATATTGTAGAATCTGCACCTAGCAAAAATTTCTCTTAAATGAGCGAGGTGATCCTGTCGCTTCTTGGAATGGGCCGGAAGGTCATCCAAGTAAGCCTGTACAATATGTCTAATTTCATGAAAAGCGTAGTCCATAGCTCGCTGAAAAGTTGCTCCAGCATTCTTCAAATCGAATGGGAGTTTTCGATACGCAAAAATGCCCCAAGGACAGATGAAAGCAGTTTTATGCTGGTCGTCTTTTTTTATTGCAATCTGGTTATAGCCCGAGAATCCATCCATGAATGAGAAAGATTCACATCCGGCACAATCGTCGATAATCTGGTCAATGAATGGTGTAGGATAATTGTCTTTGGGACAAGCAGCGTTCAGATTGCAATAGTCAACGTAAACTCTAATGGTGCCTTGTTTTTTATCAATGGGAACCGGATTGGAAACCCATTCTGTTAAAGGAATGGGATAGATGAAACCAGTGTTCAAAATTTTTTCTACTTTGATCTTGATGGCGGCTGCTTTGTGCGGGTGGATAGGTCTGAGATGTTGCCGAACAGGTTTGGTATTATCATAAATCTTGATTTCGTGCTTGACAATGGAGGGGTCTATACCGGGAATTTCGTCATAAGACCAAGAAAACACATCGCGGAATTCCTTAAAAAGGGATGTGAAGCGTGCAATTTCCTCTGGATTGCAATCGGCTCCAATCTGAATATTTTCCACGATACCCGTTTTGACCGAGATATCAATGAGAATTGTCTTAGAAAGATTACCCATGTTCCCTTCTGACTCGATAGTTTGGACAGTCGTGTAAGCGGAGGGAACCATCTCAGGTGGGTCAAAAGATGGGATTTCAGTTTTTATCGAGTCCGAGTCAATCATCGAAGCGCGATGGTGGAACTCTCCCCAAGGTCATTCTTCTAAAGACATGATCTCTCGAATAGCTTCGTCTGTAGGGAAGACTTCATTGAGGAGATCCTTAGAGAGAACAGTGATGGGAGGGAGTTTTGTACTTTCGGTCGAAACCATAGTAGTGGAGTGTTCAGATGTGGTTTGGATGGCTTGGTAAGCCAACTTGGCTGGTGAGAGCGGCATCTGATCTCCGTAGGAATCAATTTCTGAAGGTGCCGGAATGATCCATGGGTCGATAGAGCCACTCAAAGTGGTGGATATCATTGCAACCGTGTTTGGGATCGATGGCGGTGGGAGAGGAAAACAACCTAGTAGGGATGATTCCTTCAGAAGACCGGTACCGATACTGACGTAAGAGTCAGGAAAGCCTCCTATTAGGGGTACAGTGCTACTTGGTAACATGGAATAATCAGGGGTGCAGAAGGATAGCTAGTCCACTGTGACTATTTTCCCATCCAATGGAAATAGGATGAGTCGGAAAACCAAAGACACAATGGCGGTCATGGCATACGACCAACTGCGACCAAGCAATAGATTATAGTCGAGATGATGCTCTACAACTTCAACGTCCACATTTACCGTTTTCCCACTCAGAGTGATGGGAAAGCTAGCAAGGTATCCTTTTGCGAGGAAAGTGTGGCCATCGAAAGCTTTGAGGGAATTCGATGGTGGGGTGAGGGTAGGAGAACCTAAATTGAGCCAGCAAGCTTGTGACATAACGCAGGTCGAAGCACCTTCGTCTATGACAATGCGATGGATTGGTCTCCCTTTCGACACAACCTGCACTTGGAATGCAAGTTGGTGTGAGAGGCGAGGTTTAGCCTTTTCCATATCAAAGATAACTAACATGGAATCCTGGGGGTCTATTCCACCAATGGCCGAAAGCAAGGCTTTCCTTTATGATGGATAGGTTTGTAATACTTCGAGAGCAGACATAGCTGACGGTGCCTGCGCAAAATCTTCTACGATGTTGTAGTTTTGGGCAGCACGTGTAGAGGTATTATGATTCATGCATCGAAGTGTCCCTTTGGGGGGACGAATCACGGGGTCAACAGTAGACCGTTCGATATACAAATCGTTTGGCGGCAGCGGATTGGAACTAGTACTAGGTTCTTGAGCATCTATGGTAGGGTTTCCATAAAGCTTAGCTCGAGTCTGAAGGTCAACACTCTCAATGCCATAAATGGCAGATGGTCCTTCGCTGGAAGGATATGAACCACCATTGCCCCATTGATGGGGTTGTGGTAGATTTTCAACCATGTGTTGATGTTGTTGTTGTTGATGAGGGAAAGGGTTATGAATAACGGCAGGTGTTCGCCCAGAATCCTTGTTGGCAATAAAATCGGTGCATTCCTGCAGCCGAGGACATTTGTATGTCAAGTGGTCCTCCGCACAGATTTTGCAAGGAAATTTCATGGGTTTATCCTTCCCTTTGTCATTTTTGGCAGCATTTTTCTGATTAGCGTTATTCTGATTATCCGACTGCTCTTCTGAAGAAGATGACTTTTTCTTGTTCTTCTTATTTCTCCTACTAGGTTTCTGTGAGGTTTGCACCATATTTACCTCAGCGGTGGGAAGAGTAGTCATTTGGTGAGGGGTGGTGGTAGCCGAAGATGGTTGGGAGGCTTGCCCCCGAGACTGTTTTGTGGCTACGCCAGAGATCGTGCCAATGAGACCATTGGCATGAGCTCCAGTTTTCTGAGTAGCTGGAGGGTTTGGGTTTCTAGGGGCATGGGGGAGTAAATCATACAGCGTGCCAGATTGCGAATATATTAAATCTAGATGCTGGGCACGGCGGATGCATTGATCTTCTGTGACCGCACCAGACAGGCCAATGTATTTAGCTATGTGGGGTAAAAGAGACTTGCAAAACCAATTGGCTAAGAGATGATCCAGAATTGGTGCTTTGACTAGCCTCCTCCTACGTCTTCATTCATGAATGTGATCGAAGATGTGGGTGGCGGTGTCTTGGCGGAGCGAGGTTAATAGTTCCGTTCCGATCTCAAATCTAATTGGTAGTTGGAAGTTCTTTAGAAACTCCGTTTCTAAAGCACCAAATGTATTGATGGTGGCGCGTGGTAATTCAATGTACCACTTGGCCGCATTGCCTGTAAGTGTGCGAGGAAACAGTCAAAGTCAGACACTATCATCTACCATGGAATTGGATATAGACCATAGGTGAAAGGTAGTGATGTGTGCAGCTGGGTCGTCCCCTTGTTTCCCGTCGAACTTCAGGATGTTGGAAGGAATCTTATGCGGCACAGGAGGCCAAAGCGAGTTGTGATTGATGGGATCATTAGTCAATTTATGGATATCGGGAATGTCCAAAGCTGCCAAGAATGGCAATTGTGGATTTGCCCCCGAATCTAACCAAGGCAGTATGGGATGACTATTTAGACCGTAGGGTCCACCCATCAGTGTGTTACCAGGAGGATAAGTATGACTTTGGTAAAAAGTTCCTATAGGCGGAGGAGTAGGGACATATGGTTGCTGTCCATAGGGCATGTTGTATTGTGGGGCGAACTGTTGGTTGCCCCCATTATAAAAGTGCCCTCCCATTCCAGATGGAGGTTGGGGTTGGTTAGTCCAACTGGACGCAATAGAGGTTCCCGGAGGCATGCTACTACTTGCATAGTTTGGCAACGGTATGGACCCTACACCTATATTTGAACCACTTAAGGGAAAATTATTAACAATAGGTTGTCCTATTTGTCCTAAGGATTGCATAGGAAGTGAAATATTCCCTGCTACCTGAGTGTTGGTGACATTTCCCCCTGGCATAGAGGCCAAGGGGTTTGAACTCAGCAGAGGGTTCCAACCGAAAGGGTTGCTAAAAGGTACTGAAGTAGTCATACTCGTGGGAGGAGCTGCCGTGGGTCCCAACGTGGTCATGGTAGAAGTAGATGCCAAAGGATTCGGTAAGCTACTGACAGTTGTGATGACCATAGGGTTAGGAATAGGTATATGTTGACTACTGGAGTTACCTAGTGATGGCATAGAACTGACCACCGGCGGGGAGGATGGTGGCGAACTTGGGATGGTTGCCATTGGCATCGACCCAGTGGATGCTGGTGGTGAAATGGATGTTGGTGCGGCCGAAGACATATCTTGGCGTGGTGGAATCTGAATTATCACAGGCCCCAATGGATCAGTGAGCGGAGGGTTGTAATGAGGTACAACACCTTCAGTGAAAGGGTCCTCCGGAAATTCCGGCTGGTATGAGGCTATGTGAAAATCAAGATTAGTCAGTGGAGACTGCTCTTCCATGGAAGGCATAGGGTCACCAAGGTTTAGTTCTTCTTCAATAGTTAGAGGCGGTAGACCTTGCTGTCGTCTAGACAGACGGCATGGGTCAGGGGGCACCACGGTGACCTGCTTAATTTTAACAAATTTTAATAAATTTTGATGTTTTATAAAGTCTCAGTGACAGTAACCACACACCTAAAAAAGAAAAAGGACTCTCTAAAATCAATCAGCAAGTAGCCAGAATAGGGTGCCCTGTCTGAGTACTACTGCTCGCTGGTGATGAAATCCAGTATCACCATAGTATACAGAGAGTGTTGGTCGAAAGTACAGTTACGGTCACTCTAGAGCTTTGCCCGAACCTCAGATGATAGGTGTAAGCACTCTCGTGAAGACGAGTACCCTCCTAAAGACCGAAGACAAAGTGGGTCTGTCTGTTTCATGTACCAGGACAACCCATCCCAGTCACCTTGTGTAAGTCCCTAAAAAGTATGGCCACTAAAGATACCTCAAATCACAGACATCATCAGGGGGGTCCACGGTCAAGGAAAATGTGCTATATGGGCATAATACCTAGATCCCCGATCTAGTTTCGACATCCCCGAAGGGAACCCCAATATATAACACACCCACCGGATGCAGTCGAAGGTAGGCTACCTTCTTATGCACCCAAGTGTTGTCTCGCGCTGAGCTCCGGTAAAGGAACGGTCCCGATAATATGAGTGTAGTAGGATTTCGCTCGTTAATGACTCTAGTTTCAAGTTTTTGAGACCTTGGGTAGTTTTCTCACTGTTCCTAACCCAAGATCCTAGCCTGAACTACTGTTTGTGTGAGTTTAAAAAGAGTTGATTGATTTTATTATCGCTTTTTTCTTAGTGTACTTGATTATTAGTCTTGCGGAGGGGGAGTGGACGTATGAAATGTGATGAGACTCTGACTCAAGAAACAATGCAAAACATGCTCTAGATATTAAATTCGATGAAGAGTGTTTCTACAGGGAGAGGTTTCTGTTCAACATCCATGCACTAACATTCAAATAGCTTAGTTCAACTTTTAAAGATTCAGACTTCTATCTACCTCTTTTAAAACAGTCTATGAACTGGAAATTTCAGAATGAACTTAGCTATATTCAGAAAAATAATAAAAAAAAAAATTCCTCTTAAAAAGTAAATGCTTTGGAAATTGACTTTTCAAACCAGAGAAACAAATAGAGATGCCATATTAGCAGACAAGCACGGGGATTCAGTCAACTAAAGGTACTAATGGCCAAAACTCTGCAACTAAAACACCATCACAGCAGTGAACAACAAGGTTTTGGTTGAGTAACGCTCTGTCTGTGAGAAAAGAGAGCGACTAACTGTTATAGCATCATTTTTCACCTTCATATGATTCATGATTGCTTTTATGGCTTTGGGCACCCATTCCTACAGACTTGAACAAATTCACTAAAAAACTGTGTTAAAACTCCCATACGCGGTTATGCCCAGAATTTTCCGCGTGTATACGCGATTCCATATGTACTTTTCCGTGTATGCCATTAAAACCATTAAAAATATATATATATATAAATTCCCTATTTTCGGACTGGGTTGATGGTTAGTCCAGTAGTTCAACCACCCCAGTACGTGGCCAACTGTTTCCAACTGACTGAAACTACTTTTAGGGAGTATAAAAGCCCCTCATGTGCATGGCCTAAGGGAGAGAGAAATTTTATAGTCATTATACTCTGTTGGATTCCCAGTTCAAGTATGATTCCCCGTGCCTCCTGCACTTTCCCAGATTTATACAGGAAACCCTTGTTTCCTGGAGATGTTCATCCATTTATATGCCATCTCGAGTGCACAAGTCTTGGAAGAATCTTAGCGAGGCAAGGGCGGGACGAATCCGGACGACGGTCTGCTCGAAGATCGTGGAAGGATTCAGGTGATCTCTCCACTCTTTATTTTTGTACATGCTATTCATAATAATGAAGAACCGTCTTTTTCCTGAACTTCTGTGTTAGTATCTATTTGTATATGTGGAAAGATTGAATATTAAGCAGTTATTATCATTTATATCATATTTCACATTGATTACACTAACGTTTAGGAGAATTATATGCTGTACAACTAGGTTTCCGTCCACGTTCTTTCTTGTTTTGCAGGTTGAAGGAGGAAGGAAGGTTGCTGGGGGTTTGAACCCCGCGGGATCTACATCGAACGTAGGACTACGGGTGAGTTCTGTTATCGTTTTTATCTAGTTTTTTGCATTCAAGTATGGTTGTGTGTGAGTCCTTCTGAATGGCATGCCCTTCTCTGTGGAGGTTTTGACCCAACAAACCTCTAGGGTGATTTTTCCCAAAACAGAACTGGCGACTCCGCTGGGGATCACATTCTTGTGATTCCCCAGTGGAGTCACCAGTTCTGTTTCGGGGAAAATCACCCTAGAGGTTTGTTGGGTCAAAACCTCCACAGAGCAGGGCATGCCATTCAGAAGGACTCACACACAACCATACTTGAATGCAAAAAACTAGATGACAACGATAGCAGAACTCACCCGTAGTCCTACGTTCGATGTAGATCCCGCGGGGTCCAAACCCCCAACAACCCTTCTTCCTCCTTCAACCTGGAAAACAAGAAATAACGTGCATGGAAACCTAGTTGTACAGCATATACTTCTCCTGAACGTTAGTGTAATCCATGTGAAATATGATATAAACGATAATAAATGCTTAATAATCAATCTTTTCACATATATAAATAGATACTAACACAGAATTTCAGGAACAAGATGGTTCTTCATTATTATGAACAGCATGTACAGTAATAAAAAGTGGAGAGATCACTTGAATCCTTCCACGATCTTCGAACAGACCGTCGTCCAGATCCGTCACGCCCTTTCCTCGCTAAGATTCTTTCAACACTTGTGCACTCGAGATGGCATATGAACTGATGAACATCTCCAGGAAACAAGGGTTTCCTGTATAAATCTGGGAAAGTGCAGGAGGCACGGGGAATCAGACTTGAATTGGGATTCCAACAGAGTATAATGTCTATAAAATTTCTCTCCCTTAGGCCATACCCATGAGGGGCTTTTATACTCCCTCAAAGTAGTTTCAATCAGTTGGAAACAGTTGGCCACGTGCTGGGGTGGTTGAACTACTGGAGTAACCATCAACCCCGATAAAATAGGGGAACTATATATATACTAACAATAGCATACACGGAAAAGTACATATGGACTCGCATATACACGCGGAAAATTCTGGGCATAACCGTGTATGGGTGTTTTAACACTGTTTTTTAGTGAATTTGTTCAAGTCTGTAGGAATGGGTGCCCAAAGCCATAAAAGCAATCATGAATCATATGAAGGTGAAAAATGATGCTATAACACTAACGCACTGTTTTTGAATAGAGACAGTGTTATAATGCACTGGAAAACCTACAGAGGTAGCGTTAGCCAGGGAAAATTTCTTCAGTTGGCCAAACAGAAATAGGATTGAACTCTGTGAGCGTTTGATATGTCTACTGGGCATCAAAAATGGTCAGAAGGGTCTGTGAGTAGAGAACAGAAGAGAGGAGGGAGAGAATAGTCCTAAAATTATGGGGAAAGTCCCCAGCGGAGTCACCATTTCTGCTATAGGGCAAACTGCTTGGGTTGTTGGTTTTCAAATATCCCTCTCAGGGCTTTCCGGTGCCTGAGGCAGACAATAAGATTAGTTGTGCTGTTCACAAAGATGGCATAATTATGTTCATATTAACTTAAGATAACTGAATGGGATGCGATATAGAATTACCTCTTTGACAATCTTGGAGTCCCTTGGAGAGCACTAGGCAGTGAAGGTAAGAGTCTTTCTTCACCGGCTCCAAGTCTTAGTCCTGCAATTAGTCAAAGCACCCGCGTAATTGCTAACATAACATATATCCTATCAATCAATTCAATATACAATGAACTACCAATTTCTACACATCCAAGCCATGCATATCATACTATGTAAATGTTCAAGCAATAATGACAATATTAAGCATTGAATGGACAAAACGAACACAGTTCTATTGATTTTGAAAAAAGGAGGATTACAACCGTCGGTTGTACCAAGCCTTCCTTGATCTCCCAATATCTCTTATATCTTAAGTGAAGAAGTCCAAGTCAACAAGCTCTCTAGGAACCTCTTTGACTCTTGGCCTTCACAACACAACACTATTCTCTATTCTACAAGTATGCCAAAACCTTTAGAAATCCTTCGACCTTCAATTAAGAGCCTTCAGCTCCTTCTTATAGGAGAGGGAGAAGGCCATTGTTTCCCTTCTCTTTCCACTAGTCTGGAATGGAAAAAACTTAGATGTTTATTTGATCTCTATGCTTTTGCCTCCCTTGGAGTTCAGTCTTGTTATGGAAATGACCAATAATGAACTGGTGCTCTGCAGTTTCCTTCGTGGACTGACTCTCTTGTGAGGGAAAGTCGGAGATTCAAATCATTCTCCGTGGGCTTTTCCCGATTCAAACTTAAAACACGGGTAATGCTTCCTTTTAGTGTAGACAGAGCGTTTCCCTAGCCACTAACGCGGTCCATTCACTGATTGACTGCGTTATAACGCTCTTGTACTGTTCTAGATAGGCGTTACCCTGGCAGAAATAGGTTTAATTTAGGTCTTTGCACTTCTTCCATATTTGTCTTCCCCTCTGAGCTGATGAGGAGGTATTTTGACCTGTAACACCCCCCGACCTCCTCTTCCCCTGGCTAGTGATACTCCGAAGTGCGCGGAAGTTCTTGGTGACACAGGGTCTGATTGTACCCTATACAAGTTCCCACAATCTATCATCAAGTCATAAGTACGATAGTTTTGCTCATCATTTCCCACCGACCGGAAAAATCTGCACGATTGTTTCTTCAGTTCTGCGTAATATTCCCAATTAGCCATTGCTACTTGGAATATTATAACTACTACATTTTTTAAATAAGAAGTAGGGAAGACAATAAAACATATACCAGTGTGAAAAGGGATTGGATTAGGAGGAAAAAATAAAGCCACTTTGGTGTGAAAGAAGGGCAAAGCAATGAGCTAGATCCAATTGACCAAGTCAATAGTGCTATCACAAGAGGAGGGAAACCTGCTAGGGCAACGCAGTTTTGAAAGGGGAATCTTCTCAAGGAAGTCACATCACCAATGAGTGGGGTTCGGGGTGGGAAAGATAACCAAGGATAAGAAAGGGGAGATAGAAGCAAAGAAGGCATTAATTATTCATCTTTTTTTTGGTCTTATGACCGATTGCAAGCTTCATCTATTTAGCGGAGTTGCATCATTGTTTAGTGCAGAGAATTCTCATGCAGAAATTCCATATTTACCTTTGGTCTAGCTGATTGGGAGATCTAAGGAGGAGGTCCTGAGCTTAATTTTAATCATTTTTCTTGAGGATATCCATTCGGCATCACATACAATGCAGTCACTTCCAGTAACTGTGTCATTTCTCCAGTAGCAGCAGGAGCTGGGTGAAACCCTCTTGTTTTATGCTTGTTTCGGAGGAGGAGGAGTCTATTTCACTCCGAGAGGTCTATTGATGAAGGCCTTGGGAAAATTTATGTATTTCTTGTCTATTCAGATTACATTTAGTATTTTATAATACAGAGTTGCTGGTTACAACATTATTTTCTGCAGTGCTGCAGTTTGTGTTGTTATTTTTCCAGAAACCCTTGTCGGGGTGTTCCAATGTGCTTGTAAAAGAGGTCAAACCTCTTATTTTTTATTCTATGATTAATGAAAGCTCCAGATCTATATAAAACCATTTTTTTGTATATTTCATAATAAAAATTAAGTTGTTGTAGCCTTCAGCAGTCCTATTTTGTGAATTTGCGGGATTGGGGTGTTTTTAAGTATATATGAACTGGGGAGATTTGTTTAATGTAGCTAGGATGATTTCTTTCTGATTCCATTCCATATTTGAGCTACATACAGAATATATAAGAGGATCCAAGTCCTGTTCTACATTTTTATTGCATCATTTTTTTTATACAACGTCCTCATTGGAGATATTGCAGAAATTCCTGAAAAGGAATATTACAGTGGTATCAAAGCTCTGCTCTTGGCTCAACTTGTGTGGGAGATTTATCTTCAGCATGGAGGAGGAATAAATTTCAAATCTCCTACTTCAAACCCTACAAAACATTGCAAGGGACCTCAAGGAGATGATACATGAAGGGGATTCTTTAGAGTTTTTCCATGAGGCAAGCACCAGCACTGCAAATGGCATGGGGCATTCAGTTGCATCACAATGCTCTACCATGCCTTCATTTCTAACTAGGGGAGACAAGGAGGTAATCCTGGGAAAATATTTTGAAGAATATGAACTCTAATCTCAAGGGTTCAAGGATCACTTGAGCTTTCAGGAGTTTTTCCGGAACAAGGATTGCAGGAGGTTTAATCCTCATCAAAAGGAGGAGAACTTGATGGAGGGATCAGTGCTACAACGTAGTATGGTAGGGTTCTTCTTGCCCACATTTTATGGGACACCTAAGTGCACAGCCAAGGCTTGGTTGGAGAAGTTGGACACATACTTCCAACTCAACAAGGTTTCTGTGATAGAAGCAATCAAGGTAGCTATGCTGCACCTAGAAGGGGAAGCTCAAGAATGGTGGTTTCATGGACTTACGACACTTGGACATCATCATATCAATTCATACTCAGCTTTCACCAAGAAGCTAGTGGAGAGGTTTGATCCAAGAGATCCGGAAGCCCACTTTTCCAAGTTAGCCAAGCTCAAGCAGGAGGGAGATCTTGAGGATTATATTGCTGAGTATTTGTAGCTTTCAGTGATGGTATACAACCTCACTATGAGCAGGAAGGTATGCATGTTTATGAATGGGATGGCTAAACCATTGCAAGGGTTGGTAAAATCCACTAAACCAACCACACTCCTTGAAGTTGTGGATAAAGCTAGAGACCTACAACACATCTTTCCCAGGGCAGGAACCTTTTTGCAGCAAGAGACTTACTTAAGACCAAGGAATAAAATCCATGTTTGGGATTTGGAGGGAGAATGTGTTGCAAGAAGGACACATCATGTCAAGACCTTCTTGAAGAAGGATGCCAGTGCTGTACAATCCATGGAAGACTTTGCTCCAAGAGGGGGAGCTATTGCAGCGTTAAGAGGAGTCCCAAAGTATCTAACCTTGAGGGTGAGAGGTACTATCATGGGGAAAAGAGTTTCTATGTTGAGAGATAGTGGAGCCACTCATAATTTTAATTATGCATAGCTGGTACAAAGGAGAGGAATCCACATGGAGGAGTTTGTGGGATTTTTAGTTTTGGTCCCAGGAGCTATAACCTTGCAATGTGCCAAGTATGTTCTGGCACTAACCATTACTATGGGGACCTACACATTAAAAAACCACTTCTTTGTGTTAGACATTCCAAACACCAATGTCATATTTGGAATCCAGTGGTTAATCACTCCTGGGAGAGTTACCACTAACTAGAGAACCTTAGAGATGGAATCGACAGGAGGGAAGGATGGTCAACAACAAAAGATGAAGGGTATAAACACATACCCCCCTCAGGTTGTTTCAGCACACAGGATGGAGGAAGATCTACGTAGAGGGTATGTTGAATGGGCAGTGGAGCTTCATATATCAAAGGTGAAGGGCAAGGATTCACCAGTGTATCCAAATGTTCAGGCTCTCTTGGATCGATATTCTACAGTATTTGGAGATATCCCACCAGGGAGACCTCCTGACCAAGGGTTTGAACACACCATTTAATTGGAACAAGGGATCCAAGCATTAATCACCACTCCTTATAGGAACCCCATGGATTATAGGGATGAGATTGAGAGAGATATCCAAGAGCTCCTAGCTCTAGGACACATCCGGCCTAGTACTAGTCCTTTTGCTTCCTCTGTGGTTTTGGTAAAGAAGAAAGATGGCACATTGAGGATGTGCATTGATTATAGGGCCTTGAATAAGAATACTATGAAGAACAAGTACCCTATACCCAGGATCGATGATCTCATGGATGAGTTGAGGGGATCTAAATACTTCTCCAAGATTGATTTCAGATCCGGGTATCATCAAATCAAGGTGAGGGAGCAAGATATCCCCAAGACAACATTCAGATGTCACTATGGGCATTTTGAATTTCTAGTAATGCCCTTTGGATTGACCAATGCTCCAGCAAATTTCCAATCCTGCATGAACCACATCTTCCATGGTCATTTTAGAAAGTTTGTATTGGTCTTCTTTGATGATATTCTTATCTACAGCCGCACTTGGGAGGAGCACTTGTAGCATATTGAGACAGTTTTACATATCCTTAGGGAGCAGCAATTCTATGCCAAGCTCTCCAAATCTGAATTTTTCCTCACAGAGATGTTGTACTTGGGGCACATCATAGGAGTGGATGGAGTGAGGGTAAATGAGGAGAAGATCCAGGCTATCAAAGATTGGCCTAAACCCAAGAATGTTACAGAGCTGAGAGGGTTTGTGGGCATATGCACTTATTACCGAAACTTTATGAAAGCGTTTTCACAACTAGAAGCACCACTCACAGAATTGACAAAGAAGGGAGCTTTCCATTAGACACCTACAGTGCAGGGGGCTTTTGATAAGCTTAAAGAGGTAATGAGTAGTTGTCCTGTTTTGGTTTTGCCTGACTTTTCTCAACCTTTTGTGCTAGAATGTGATGCATCAGGTGAAGGTATTGGGGTAGTATTGATGCAAGGTGGGAATCCTATAGCCTTTTAGAGCAGCAAGAGGTTATACACCATCTATGATAAATAAATCTTGGCTATCATGCATGCATTAGCCAAATTCAAGCAATAATTGGTGGGGAATAAGTTCAAGGTGAAGACTGATAATAATAGTATTATATTCTTCCTTGAACAAAGACAACTCCAGGAGAGACAACAGAAGTGGGTGATAAAAATCCAAGCTTATGATTTTGACATAGAATATGTCAAGGGAAAGAGCAATGTAGTAGCTTATGCACTATCCAGGAGGCCTACAACGCTACCCTTGAGGGGCATGGATGTAGATTGGAAAGCTCAACTTTTAGTTGAGTGTTCCAAAGATGACTTTGTATGTGAGATAATTTATGGGGTGGTATCGGATGATAGGTTTAGAGTGATGGATGGGGTCATCTATTACCGGGACCGAATCTTCTTGGCTAAGAATTCCAAGCTCAAGGAGAAGATCTTATTGGCATCACATGATTCCCCACTTTCTGGGCATCAAGGTTTCACAAAGACTTACAGAGCTATCAAAGAGAGATTCTCATGGAAGGGTCTCAAGGAGGATGTGATACGACATTTTAGAGAGTGCACCATTTCTCAACAGAACAAGGGAGAACACACTCACCCTGCTGGGTTATTGCAGCAACTACCTATTCTGGATGGGAAGTGGGAAAGTATCTCTATGGACTTCATCATCGGCTTACCGACAGTGCAGGGTAAGGACTATATCTTTGTTGTTGTTGATAGACTAACAAAGTACTCTCATTTCTTTTCCATTTATGCACATTATACTACTTCATATGTAGCTAAGCTCTTCTTCAGAGATGTATTTAGACTCCATGGTCTCCCAAGCACCATAGCGAGTGATTGGGACAGTCACTTCATGGGTGGCTTTTGGCAGGAACTTTTCCAATTAGTGGGGATTGATTTGACTCCAAGCACTAGCTATCATCCCAAAACTGATGAACAGACTGAGATAGTGAACAAAGGCTAGAAAGCTACTTGAGGAACTATGTGGCAGGGCAGCAGATAGCTTGGCTGCATTGGCTCCACTTGAGAGAGTATTTTTACAACACTACTCACCATATTTCTATTGGCATGACTCCATTCCAAGCCTTATATGGGTATGAGGCACTATCATTTGCTGATGTTATGTTTGGGGAAAGTAAATCTTCAAGGGCAAAGGAATGGATTCAGGAGAACCAGGACATACTCAAGGCACTCAAAGAAAACATTTCCACTGCCCAGAACTAGCAGAAGATGTCTGTAGACCATGGCCGGATAGAAATACAATTTGAGGGGGGAGATCTTGTCTATCTACATCTTCAACCTTACAAACAGTCCACACTCAAGGAGAAGGGAGCTGAGAAGCTCAAACCCCATTTCTATGGGCCATATAGGGTGGTCAAATGTATCGGTAAGGTATCATATGAGTTGGAGCTTCCTAAGGGGAGAACGATCCACAATATCTTCCATGTATCTTGCCTCAAGAAGGCCATTGGGAGGAATGTAGTTTCCAACATGGAACTCCCCCCTATTGATCATGAGGGCCACTTAATCTTGCAGCCAGAAGCAATCTTAGACACAAGGGAGAGGCAACTGAGAAACAGAGTCATCAAGGAATATTTGATTCGATGGAGGAATCTACCAGATGAGGATGCCACTTGGGAGGGAGAGAAGATCTTGCAGCATTCTTCTTTACTATTTCTTGTGGGCAAGCAACTTTTGAGTGGGGAGGACTGTAATATTCCCAATTAGCCACTGCTACTTGGAATATTATAACTGCTCCATTTTTTAAATAAGAAGTAGGGAAGACAATAAAACATATCCCAGTGTGAAAAGGGATTGGATTAGGAGGACAAAATAAAGCCACTTTGGTGTGAAAGAAGGGAAAAGAAATGAGCTATATCCATTTGAACAAGTCAACAACGCTATCACAAGAGGAGGGAAAGCTACTAGGGCAGCACAATTTTGAAAGGGGAATATTTTCAAGAAGTCACATCACCAATGAGTGGGGTCCGAGGTGGGAAAGCTCACCAAGGATAAGAAGAGGGAGATAGCATAAAATAAGGCATTCATTATTCATCTTTGTTTTGGTCTTATGACTGATTGCAAGCTCTAGCTGTTTAGCCAGAGTTGCAGCACTGTTTAGTGCAGAGAATTCTCATACGTGAATTCCATCTTTACCTTTGGTCTAGCTGATTCGGAGATCTAAGGAGGAGGTCCTCAGCTTAATTTTCATCATTTTTATTGATGATATCCATTCTACATCACATACAATACATTCAATTCCTGTAACTGTGTCATTTATGCAGTAGCAGTAGCAGCTGGGTGAAACCCTCTTGTTTTATGCTTGTTTCAGAGGAAGAGTAGTCTATTTCACTCCATGAGGTCTATTGAGGAAGACCTTGTGACAATTTATGTATTATTTGTCTATTTCAGATTACATTTAGTATTTTATAATATATATTTGCTAGGTACAACATTATTTTCTGTAGTGTTGTAGTTTGTGTTGCTATTTTGTCGGAAATCCTTGCCGGGGTGTTCCGATGTGCTTGTAAAAGAGGTAAAACCTCTTATTTCTAATTCTATGATTAATAAAAGCTCTAGATATGTATAAAACCATATTTTTCTATAGATTTCATAATAAAAATTATGTTTTTGCAGCCTTCAGCAGTCCTATTTTATGAAGTTGCGGGATTGGGGTGTTTTTAAGCATATATGAACTAGGGAGATCTATTTAATGTAGCTAGGATGATTTCTTTCTAGTACCATTATATATTTAAGATACATACAACATATATAAGAGAATCTAAGTCTTTTTCTGTATTTTTATTGCATGTTTTTCCTTATACATCGTCCTCATTGGAGATATTGCAGAAATTCTTGAAAAGGAATATTACATTCTGGGACATATGCACCTAGCCGAGGGCAATGATTTTTATCATGAAATCCTAATACATGACATTCGTTGCACCATAGAACAGGTCCACTCAATCCTGGTCATGATAGGATGGGTTCCCCACTTGCTCCTGGGCATACCGGACTAGGTCCTCACACTTGCATGTAATCTACCAGTAGAGGGCACTGATCCTTCGTATGGCGAGATATCCGACATCATATGCACCATAGGTCTGTGAAGCCATCCTTTCCTCTCTCCTTTCCTGAATTTTTCTTATCCCTACCGACATATCCTCTCTGGGTGCAGCTTCTAGTTTCATAGCAACTTCCACAACTTTCTCCTGCGACTCAAAGGTTTGGTGACTCATTGGTTTGCGCAGGTGAGATAACAACATAGCGATGAACCATTCCGTATGTTTTCTATCATCATACTCGAACCCTCCTTCCCTGATTGCTCTCTTCAATCGTTGATCAGCCTCCCACACTGACTAAGACGCACCTTGTTTGAAGTCCTTTACTTCCTCTACTAGCTGAGAGTAAAATTTTGGCTTTCAGAACTGCTGCTTCAGAGTATTTTTGATATCTTGAATAGACGCACTCCCATTCTAGGCAATGTATCTCATATACCAATCCAGTGCCCTATCCTCGAACACCAGGGACAGCTGTGCCCTCTTCACCGTATCGGTTGCCACATTCTACGCAGTCCAAATGGAGTCTGCAATAAACCAAAATCGGTCCATATCTTCATCCCCCACCCCCTTAAAGGTAGGTAGTCTTAGGTGCACAGCCATATCGTTGTTCAGCGGGGTTGGTGGTATGCGCAAGGTCTTACCTTTGTGCAGCTTGGGTGGCGGTGTAGCTGGGGGATCCTATGTAGCTGGTTGTTGCAATAGATTATAGGTGGATCTCCCCCCGTCAAGGTTGGTCCGATAGTATTTACCACTGTGCGTCGCGCTCCCATCTAGATCCAAGGTCATTCAGTTGGTATGACTACACAGAATGCTCTTTTCACACAGTAATATCTTAATCAGTAATAGTAATGTCCTTAGAAATTTTTCCCAGAACCCTTGAAAGAATCTTCGTTCGGCCTCAAAGTATGAGATAAACTGATCAATGGAAAATTTCTTCACAAATCCTCCTAGCACACTGTCCACCCAGTGATCTACTGTGAACGTGATAGTATTATCAGTCCTTTCTAGCTGCTGGATCAGCTCTGGGGTCCACTGAGTGATTTGTTCGTCCTTCACACACTTCTCGAATTCTACAAGTCTGGTCAGCCACTCTTGAAGCTCGATCGCAAATGTCACAAAGAATATTTCGTAGCTCTATGTAAGAATGTACCTATTTTTCCACCTTTCCGTCGTTAAATTCTCACTGCGATTTTCTTTTACCGCGAATTCCTGGATCTGCCTTTCGAACCAATCATCAATTTCCTTTCTTTTAGGCTTCTGGTATTCTCTTGTCATTACCCGATCCCTTTATCAAAATTCTCCAGGTCCCGGTAATGGAACCATTTTTTGGCTCCAGGGGTCCTGACCCAAGTTCGGAGATCAAGGTTTTCCAACAAACCCCTATACTATTGGCCCTTTCGTCAATGACCTACTTGCGCAGGTCAAAGTCTCACCCGAAGTAGTATGGGTGGGTGCTAGAACTAGGTTTCCGCACCCTCAGAAAGGATAGGTAAGGCAAGCAGAGCTGCACTAGGCCCTATGATTCCTAGATTACCTTGTTCTGTGCAAGGTCAATTAGGTCTCTATTCGCATCCACGTGCGCTAGATCTATAATTATATGCTTTTATAACAGTAGCAAAACATTGCATAAATAGATTAGAACAGATCCAGATACAGAAAACACACTTACATAGATCTTTGCAGCTTAAATACAGAAAACACACAATGAAGTAATTACCAATGATTCACACAAAGAGTACTCACAGATTCAGTTCTTTATGAACCTTTATTATTCATCAATTCACCAATTCCTTTATACAATTCCCTTCCTAGCCTGCGCACACAGCAGCAGGGTCCACACACAGCTGGACCTGGATATCCGTGCACACAGCCAGCAGGAGTCCTTCCCCCAAAAACCCAAACAGATAACTTAAACCGTAATTCACATCAATAGCTCTTCATTTCTCTACTTTACAATACAAAATGTTCCTCTATTTATAATAATCTAGCCTAGAATTTCCTATGGTCCGCAAACCGTGGTTTTCAGACCCCTGGTTTACTCTTTTACCCATTACAATGCTTTCTAGGCTTTGACCCACCCCAAAACCCCTGCGCTAGACTAAATTTAATCAAAAGTATTCAAAATGGACCAGTTTCACAGCTTGTAGGAGACCCTTTTCCAACAAAATAGCATGATCATGATCACAAATAGGTGGGAGCCCTTTGGGAGTTTCAAAAACCTTGGAATGATTGTCTAAGAATTTTTGGAGATCTGCAGAAATTTTGAAGTTGGAACTTCTAGTGAGCATAATTGTGCAATTACGCCTCATTGTTCTTTCTTTAGAAGCTTTGTCATGACATTAGAGCTTATTATCTTTCCCGGCTTCCCTACAATACCCTGTAATTCGATTTCCTTTCCTTCTGAAAAAAATTTCAAGAAAATTTCTTGAAAATTAAAAGCTACCATCCCCAAAGATTGTAACCATTGTACTCCTAGTATAACATCAGCACCTCCCATAGGAATGGAAAGAATTGTACTATTCAATACATATTCCCCCATGGTTAGCTTGATATTATGGCATTTTCTAGAGAAATTTATAGTTCCTCCATTTGCAACCATCACTTGACATTCTAGTGCTGGGTATAGGAAACAATTAAATTCCTTGGCTACCTTAAAATGAATAAAATTATGGGTGCTACCTGAATCGATCAACACTAGTACCTTTTTCTTCTTGATATGTACTTCTATATTTAGAGTTTTAGGAGTGGTAATTCCTGCCAATGCATTACACGATATGTTCGGACTCATTTCTTCCTCTTCTAGGGCTAGCTCTTGGTGTATATCCTATTCTTGTTCATTTTCTTCTTCCTCTTCACAATCTATGTAAAATAATTTCTTCTCAGCACACTTATGACCTTTAGTGTATTTGTTATCACAACTGTAGCAAATACCTCTTGCTCTTTTTTCTTCCAATTGTTGTGGTGTCAACCTTGTGGGTTGTGGAAATCTTAAAGTAGCAACACTTCCATCTTTATAGAAGTGAGTGGTAGGTTTCCTTATTGCCATAGTTTTACATTCAATTTTTCTTGCCAACCTAAATGCCTCTTCCAATGAATCAGGTTCCAAAACGTGAACTTCATGTTGGATGTTATCCTTTAAAGTACCTATGAAGAGATCAATCCTGTGTTCCTCTGAAATATCAGTTACCCTTATATTCAATTTTTGAAAGTCCTCAATGTGCTCCCCCACTGGACACTTTTGTTTGAGATTTATCAATTGGCTAAAGAAAGTGTTGCTCTTTGTATCCTCATAATTTGCTATCATTTCCTCCGTAAAAATTGACCAAGTGACAATTTTGTTACGGGAGAAAAGCCATCGATACCATACAAATGTATTTTGTTCTAAATGTAAAGTTGCAATGCGTACCTTTTGTGTGTTTTGCACATTATTGAGATCAAAATATTGCTCCACATGTAGTATCCATGTTACAGGATCCTTTCCATCAAACTTCCTCATATCCATTTTTGGAATATGGTGGTTCTTCCCTCCAACATTAGAGTTTATGAAATCACAATTAACATTTATTTTGTTCTCATCATGAGTTTCCTCTACTATCTTTTCACCATTAGGAAACATTTCTTGTATCAACTTTGTCCAAACCTTCCATGTACGCTTTTAGATCATTCTTCATGTTTTTCATCTTAGCTTCCATGTCATCCATATTAGCTTCCATACCGACTTCCATGCCATCCATCTTAGCTTCCATTCCATTCTTCAAACCATCCATCTTAGATTCCACGCCTTTCTTCAAACCATCCATCTTAGTTTCCATGCCTTTCTTCAAAACTTCCATGTCATTTTTTGTTGCTCTTTGTGAGAGCAGAATTTCTTGCACTTGCTCTTGTAATTTTGATATGTCATGTTTCCATTCTTCATATTTATGAGTCATAGTAGAACCTTCTAAAGTCTTAATGGGTGTTGAATTCTTTTTCGGG
Organism: Pinus albicaulis; assembly: GCA_034641835.2. Classification (NCBI taxonomy): domain Eukaryota; kingdom Viridiplantae; phylum Streptophyta; class Pinopsida; order Pinales; family Pinaceae; genus Pinus; species Pinus albicaulis. Next base: position 545,247,788 of record CM076575.1, on the reverse strand, counting down.
GCCATTTGAGAATCCAATACTGATATCTATTCTATAATATGCCCTTGGAATCAATTCAACTTGATTCTTCGAAGAAGACTTATGCAATTTGGAAACAAAAAAAATACACACCTTTTATTTGGTTTTGAGGAGCTCGATATTGAAATTGAGTTATGTATATGCTTTTAGATCCTCAATATCTGAAATTTGGCCTTGTATTATTCCTCTGAATCTTCTTTCAAATTCCACAGGTCTGAATTGATTTGGATTATTCAAGGCAAAGTTATGTCCAATCTCCCACAATGACCTAATTATGGAATAGTTCAGTAGAGTGAACTTGTACGACTTGCCACCTATCACTGTTTTCTCCTTTGGCTCTAAAATGTAAATACAGGAAACTACAGTCCATGTAATTCTAGTCACTTCTTACAGAATTCCAATCTGATTCTCAGAGAGAGAGTTATGAAGCTTTTCCCACAATCACCTCTTTGAGATGAAATTCGGGAGCTTGAAAAAGACCTAACTTCCACATATCATATCTCCAAAACTATTGCGAACCAAGATCTGCAATTTTGCGATGATGTTCCTCAGGATTTAAGCTACGTGCTTTCAAAATTTCAGCATCTGAACCTTCGTAGAAACAAATTTAGAGGGAAAATTCTGCGATGACCTTTTTAAGTGAAATTTAGGAGCTTACAAAAAGACCTAACTTCCATAGATCATATCTCCTAAAATATTGCAAACCAAGCTCTAAAATGTTGCGACGATGTTCCTCAAGATTTTGGCTTCGCACTCTAAAAATTTTCGCTTTTGAACCTTAGTAGAAAAAAATTTATAGCGAAAATTCCACGATGACCTATTTGGAGCAGCGAAACCCTAGAATCCAAAGCTCTGATACCAAATGTTGTGAACCAGCTCCAAAAAGAGAAGAAAAGAGATATCAAAGCCTTATAAATAAACCACTTCGAGGGGGAAACCTCCAATACATTACATGAATGAACAATTATTGGATGATGCAAATTAAAAAACCTCCTTTCTATATATAGGAGTCCATGGGGCCACAATGTAATCCTAGTGGGGCCCAATGTAATCCTAACCAACCTAACAATAATCATTTAAGAGCACAATAATAATGATATGGGGGTTACAAGGGTACAATAATAACAATAAGGGGGTTACAATAACAACAATAAGGGACTATACTAGTAATATATGGACCTAATAGTTATCTCAAGTTCTCACGATCTTGATGAGACCCCTAAAACAAGTCAAACTAGGGTTTCTCGAATTAGGGTTTTTGAAATGACGATTCCCATGTATCACGCTCCTCTCAGCATAACCGCACCAGATGTTATCTCACCTAGGAAAGCCTTCCATTCAAGTGATGTTTCTCTAAGAACATCTTTCTATCCCCTAATAGCTGATATGCAACAACAAATTTACCGTAATTTATTCACTAGAAGGAAAACACCAGCCATTGTCTCTAATATTTTTGGTTGTTGCGCCCCTAGTACCAGTTGCATTTAGGCACAAGCATGTGATGTTTTGCAAACCTCTCTATTGCGTAAAAATTTTCTGGTCAATTCATCGCATCCTGGGAAATCTCAAGAATCTGATACATTATATTTCCAATCTATCAGTGTGCAAACATTTGACCGAATTAATAATAAGCCCACTGACGATCATCCAATCACTACAAATAATGATCACATTCATTCCCCAGTTGATCTCATGAAACCATCGAAGTTAGAAAGCCCCTCGCTCAAAGTTCCAAGGTTTGTCCAGGATGGTGAGGCACTTCAGCCTCTACTCACATTTACTTCAAGTCCTCACAACCCCGACGAAACCCAAGGAGAACTTCAAACTAGGGTTTTCAAAATTAGGGTTTCTGCACTTGGATTTACAAGCACCTAAAATTCACCTGGAAGATGCCTATTTTTTCCATTCCATCAAATTAATCATCCTCAACATCATGATGAGATTCCTGGTTGGTTTGATGGATCCTATCCGATGAATATAATTGAAAATAGGAAATGTTTTACCTCACTTCCATCAGATTTAAGGTTGTGCATGCATGGATGTGTGTCATTTTTAAATGATTTCAGGTTTCAAGCACATATTTCTGTGCATCACGATGAACGTGAAATTCAGCTTGAACAATCCATTCTGGCATGTTCTCTAGTCAGTAGCCATCACCTTCTTATTGTTGCACATGCTCTTCAGGTAAGTCTTGTTGTTGGTTCACAATTTTGTATGTTGGCTCTGATTGCGAACATTGTTGTTCTTGCAAGATGGGAACTAATGTGGTGGCTGCACTGGAAAGTTGATTTCACATAACTCGGCCGCCTCTTTTTCTAAACTAGGGTTTTAGGTTTAGGCTAGCTAGGATCTGTTAATAAAATTTTTTTAGTTCAAGTTGTTAATTAGGTTTACTTGCGAAAATTTTTCTTTATGGTTTAAAATTATGTTCATTGTCTTCTCTTATGGTCAGTATCTTTATGCATTACAATTTTCCATAAATTTTGCACACATTTCTCTTTTAGTTTTCTTATTGCTACATAATATTCAGATAATCACTGCATGTGCTTTGCCTTGTTTTTTCCACCTGCAACTACTTGATCTTTCTCGCACATGGCATTGCATTGCGTCATAAGCCTTCATCTGTTTCATCACATTGTACGCTTTCTTCCTCACATCATTTTCACTGGTTGCTGATATAGCTGTGAAATTTTCCATACATTGCATACCACTGCATGAGCCCTCACTGAACCCGGGGCCTTGAAACCCTCGGTGCCCAGACTAGCATTCTTACCACCCCTTGCATGGGTTTAAAGCTAGATGGATTTATTTTAACTCTTTGCACACATCAAAATCCTGATGATATTTCTTACTTTTTTTGCCCTGATTGCTGAAACCCTAACTCCAATGTTTGCGTGAGGTTGCGGTGGTTACTTCAAGAGGCAGATTTTCTCAGAATAGGTCATCAAATTCACATTATCAACATAATTCCTATGAGTTTAAATTCATTAGCCAGGGAGATACGAGTCGGTTTCTTGTGGGGAACCCTGATGAGTTTGAATGGCCTATACCCGTAACCTAAGCCTTGTGGCCAGCATAGTCTCGAACATATTAATGATCTATTTTGCACGTTTCGCCTATGGGTGGTAGATGGGATGTGAAGGCTTGGCATGAGGGAAAACCCAAATCAGAATATCTTTCAGTTTCTGTCAAACAAGAAACAACCTCTCTTTCCTGTAAAATAAGTCAGGATCCCTCATCCGCCCATGCAAAATAAGTGCCACGAGCACATGAAAGTAAGTGCTACAAGCACATTAAAAAAATAAGGCTAAATGATTGAGAAAGGCTTCCTACAAAGAGAGGTAATGCAACAACTCCGCTGGGGTACTGACTAGGCTCACTGGCAGCGGAGCAACATTTGCGATTTCTTGAAGTGACTCTGCTAGGGTACTATCCAAGCCTGCTAGCAGTAGAGCAACACCGGAAAATTATTTTAAAATTTTGAATATAATAAGCCCGTTGCCTTGCTCTCTAAATCATCATCAAACTACTGGCATTCGTGAACTCCCTCTTTGACATTTTTTGATTAACAAGATCTAGCTGAGGCACAAGGATTGGGAATATCTGTAAAGGTCAAAGTAATACAAAGGTGACCCGCAGAACCTATTAAATATTCCCTTGCATAACTATCCAAACTCATATTATTGTTGGGACTTTGAAAAAAATGCTGGATTCTACCATTGGTTTTCCATTTTTTGTATTCACTACAACATCACCCAAAATTTTGGGTATATTCAAAATTTCGAGTCACCCTCTGCTCACTCAACCCATTAATTTTTCTATTCGGCCTTCAGTCGGTAATATCCCCATGACCTATTTCTGCCCAGCCTTGTCACCTCACCCACTTGTCTTGTTGTCTCTTGACTTCACTAGGGTATATAATTTTTAAGCCAATTTCCGAACTTAGAGATGCTCAAGCAATTGAAATAAGTTACAATATCTTAGGTTGGATATTTCAATGTTGCTGCTCCTCGAATGAGATATTTTTCCTAGTCACTTGTTTTTCTCATTATTACCGAGAGCTAACTCATTCTCATATTATTCCTTTCTGAAATTGGTCAAATTTGCTATCAGTATACATCGAACAACATATTTGTTTCATTAATATTCCATTGGCATGACACCATTAAAATACTCTACAAGATGAGGTTCCAACCATCCATGTGGAAGCTATTAGTTTGCACGAAGAGACAGGGTCTTCCCAGTAAGGAAGGGGACCCTTTCAAAGTGAGATAGATCCTCACAAATCCCCAAGAGCCTCACTTTAAGCTCAAAGGTACTTGGTCATTTGCACATGACTGATATGCAGGAAAATACATCTTGCTGTGAAAACCAGAGATTATCGAAAGAGGAATGTAGAAGGGATAAAACTCAAGGTCGCAGGTCACAGATGACTCAAGGTCGCAAATAACCCTCGATCACAGGTCGCAGATGATCCAAGGTCGCAGGTCACAGATGACGCAAGGTCACAGGTCGCAAATTAATCCAGGTCGAAGGTTACAAAAGTCGCAAATTCACAAGGTCGCAAATTTGCAAAGTCGCATAGGTCACAAAGTCGCATAGGCCACAAAGTCACAAATTTCGCAAAGTTCAAGGTTGCAAGGTCACAAGGTCGAAAAATCACATAGGTCGCAACGTTGCAAAGTTGTATAGTTCGGAAAGTCGCATAGGCCGCAAGGTCGCGAGGTCGCAAGGTCACAAGGTCGCAAAGTCGCATAGGTCGCAAGGTCACAAAGTCACAAAGTCGCATAGGTCTCAAGGTTGCAAAGTTGCATGGTTGCAAATTCGCAAAGTCACAAATTCGGATAGGTCGCAAAGTCACAAAGTCGCATAGGTCGCAAAGTCACAAAGTTCGCAAAGTTGTAAGGTCGCAAGGTCGCAAATTCACATAGTTCTCAACGTCGATAGGTCACAACATCGCAAGGTGACAAAGTCACATAGTTCACAAGGTTGCAAAGTTGCATTGTTCGCAAAGTCGCATAGGTCGCAAAGTCACATAGGTCTCAAAGTCGCAAAGTTGCATAGGTCGCAAAGTTGCAAGGTCGCAAGGTCGCATAGGTCACAAGGTCACAAAGTTTCAAATTCACATAGGTTGCAAAGTCTCAAGGTCGCAAATTCACATAGGATGCAAAGTTACAAGGTCACAAGGTCACAAAGTCACATAGGTCACAAAGTTGCAAAGTCGCATTGTTCACAAAGTCGCAATGTTTCAAGGTCACATAAGTCGCAAAGTCGCATAGTTCACAAATTTGCATAGGTCGCAAGGTTGCAAAGTCGCAAGGTCGAAAATTCACAAAGTTGCATAGGTCTCAAAGTCGCAAGGTCGCAAAGTCGCAAAGTCGCAAAGTTGCAAGGTCGCAAGGTCGTAAAGTCGCATAGTTCGCAAAGTCGCATAGGTCGCAAGGTTGCGAGGTCGCAAGGTCACAAGGTCAAGAAGTCGCATAGGTTGCAAGGTCACAAAGTTTCATTGTTCACAAAGTCACATAGGTCGCAAAGTCACAAAGTCACATTGTTCGCAAAGTAGCATAGGTTGCAAAGTCGCAAAGTCGCAAGGCCGCAAGGTCGCAAAGTCACATCGCAAAGTCACATATGTCACAAAGTCACAAAGTCACATTGTTCGCAAGGTCGCAAGGTCGCATAGGTCACAAAGTCGCAAGGTCGCAAAGTCACATAGTTTGAAAAGTCGTATAGGTCGCAAGGTCGCGAGGTCACAAGGTCGCAACATTGCAATGTCACAAGGTCGCAAATTTGTAAAGCCGCATAGGTTGCAAAGTCGCAAGGTTGCAAATTCGCAAGGTCGCAAGGTCACAACTTCCTCTCAGTCACAATTAATCCCAAGAGTCAAGAAAGACCAAAATTCACGGGAAACCCAAGAGTCACCCTGGCCTATATGTACATCTTCTAGCAATTTTGTAATGGACTTTTGGGTTGTGGAATTTTGAGAGAGACACATTGCTTTTTATTGAATGGATGCCTCTTGATGAATACAAAGAAGTGTTATTGGATCTCACTATTGAATCCGATGGAAGTCTCCTATGTGGTTATGATATGAATATGGTCTCTTCGAATGAATGAATGCTTCTTTCAAATATTGGTGCAAATTTCTATTTATGTGTTCCCTTGTGTTATGAGCTTCCTTGCAACACGTGGATGATATATGATGTTCTAACTTAAAGAAATTTTGGTGAACTGCTTTGTCGATATTTTCTTTAAATATTTATTGGGATGTGCATAGTTGATAAATAGAGCACTTAACCATTGTGAACTTTTTATCGTTTGTTAAGTGAATCTTGCAATAAGTATAATCTTGGTAAATTTTTTCTAACAATGCTTTTCATAAGTTTCATGCTTTAAATTCTACTTTTCTATTCATGGTATTATGTTTCACAGGGAATTCGTCAATCACTGACTTTTATTCATTCAACATCCATGCATTCTCCATCCCAACAAGTCCCCTCTCTATACACAAAACATCTTCACCAATTTAATGGAAACCGGGCCTACATATCGGATGGGATCCCCAAACCAAATGGTGTAGATTCTAGTTCAGATTCTACAATAGGGAGATCCCTTTACTGTTGGCGAGACATTTTCAACCATAAAAAATATATTAATGAGAGTTTAATTGTTATGGGTAAATTTTCTACTAAAAATGAAAAGGATGATATTTCAGGATAGCTCGACTTGTTGGGATGCTGATCTTCACTTTTTCTTAGGTGATGCAATTGTTTCTCCAATATTTTCTATTGTTTATGCACCAAAACAGGTTCGAATATTGTTGCGATTCTGCTACTATATTTTATGATACTTTATTTTCTCGATGTCATTTTTTTGGAATCAATATGAGAGATTTTACTTGATTATGTCAACCAGGACAGCTATGTTAGTAGGGATCGAACCACTTTTTGACAATACAACCAGCTTGGTTGTGACAATTATGATTACCCATTTCAGCTTCTCACTAAATGAAGACGGCATTAAAGAATTTCCTTTATTTTTTGAAAATGGTTGTAATATATTGGACAAGACTCTTTTACTTTGGAAAACCTAAGAATAGAAATATTCTCATAATAAATGATGTGATTCTATAAATATATAAACCCTCTACCTCTAGCAGGGGATGACACCATCATATTTTAGAGAACTATGCATTTATAATTTTATAAGTTAATAAAAACATTTAATGGGTTTTTGGCTTAATTTTGGTTTTCTTTGTTAGCTTGTGAGTTGTTAATCACCATCTCCTTGCTATGGAGGAAGGGCCCTCCACTTTACTAGGCATTATTGTGTTAGCAAGGTAGTGTAGAAGTATATTTTTTTTCTCTCACGAGTTATGTTTAATATTGTTTAGTTATCATTGTTACATACTCTTAATGAGGTGTTTTAGTTATTTACTATTAATTATCTTGCATAATACTTGACACCAATTACTTGTGTGACAACATAGTTCCTAGATCAATCCCTTTCTTATTCATGTGTTGCTTTTATTCAATTTTTTCTATATTTTTTGAAGTTATTGTTCAAACACAGTGTCAACCTAATTTTTTATGCCTACTATAGTGTGTTACACGAGTAAATTGTTCAATTATTACAATGGGTTTTTTGATTAAATGATTTCCTTTCAATGGTTTATGCAAATTTTTTCATGAGTGTTATTTATTTTCCTACAAGTGTCATCCTGAATGATTGATTGATGTTTATTCTACAATAGTGATTTAAATTTCATCAATGTGTTTTGGGTGATTGAATTTCTTGAGGGTTTTGTTAGTGTCCCCGTAGTTTGCAAGATTGGAAAGAACAAACACTGCAGGGCCTACATCAGAACCACTTTGGAATCCTAGGACCTAGCCTTCCTGGATTCAGAGAGGGATATCTCTATATAAGTGTTTTCAAAAGATATTTCTTTATGCTTAGTTTATGATATTAGGCTAGTTATGAAGCTCAATGGAACTTGTTTGTTTGATTGATTGGTTGGGATGGATATCGGAAAAGGAAAAGATCACTAGAAGGGTGAAGGTGAGAGTAGGCTGAAGAGTGTTTCAGCTGATAGGATAGGTAAAAATATAGTATCAATTCATTGGGCCATGGAGTCACAAAAGGATTTAATTGCACAAAAAGTTTCAAGAGTGGTCCATGGGGCAAGTAATCTATATCAAAAGATCTCTTTAGATTGATTTGTGATATGGAACATTAAAAGTGTTGTGAAAGAAGCAAAGCTAATAACCATTTAAGAATATATTAACTTCACTAAACAAGAAAAGCCTTTAAAAGTAACTGTTTGAAGCAGGCCAAAGGACAGGGCAAACCATAGACTTCTTTGGGAAAACTTTTACTAAAGCACACTTTTTAGACTACAATCCAACAATCTAACATATTACCTTCAGAAAGAAGAAAACATATAAGAGAACAAAGGGTAGCCTAAGATCAGTTAAGGACTTTGAACCTATCTTTCTTTTGGCATACTCTCAGGGATCTTTTCAAAGCAACTGTTGGAGATAAACTAGAGGACAAGGCTAACCATAGACTTCTCTAGTTCAACTTTACTTAGCATAATTTTCAAGAACTTTCAAAGACAGTATCTCAAGTTGTACTTAGGAAACATGGTCTCACCAACACTTCACTAGTTATACTCTATTGAATAATCATTGAAACACAGTCAGTAGAAAACATAAAGATAAATCTTATCAATGAGACTTAGGGTACCTTTTACAGTAAATCCTAATATAAATTTGTTGTTCTTTGTCAGAGAAAGTGGACAGTATGAAAAAAATGAGGAAAAGAAATCATTACAGTAAGAAAAACATCACCATTGACATAGACCAGGATCCCATAAATCAGCTTGTATATTTGATGTTCAAACTAGTTACAATCTTCAACTCTAGTAGGTCTTCACAGCTTCAAACTTTTCTTCTCAGCCTATCTTTCTTCAATCACTAACAGAGCTTTAGAAACTTCAACAACTATTTGCATTCAACAAATATCCAACCAACAACAATACTGGGCTCCTCATATGATATATATAGGTAAATTGAGGAGGTGGAGTGAAAAGAAGGTCTAATTATTTAATTAATACAGAGTAAATGCTTCTCGACCTTTGGGAGGCCTAATGGGGAAGATATCTAATGTCTTAACTCTGTTAATTGATTTTTACATTAAATTTCATCTACTTCAGTCACTTTTGTTGACTTTTGAGGCTTTTGGTAGCTAGAAATTACTTTCTGAGCTGTCTTTGGCAAATATCTCTAACTGTGCATTAACTTTGTAGGCTTTTGAGTAAATAGGCCTGTAGGTGGCATTTTTAGTCTTCGAGAGAGTAAATAACCTTGATGATCTAGCAATTGAGGTTGTCTTTTGCTAATTTTTCATGCTTTATGGCTTTAAACACTGATTAGGCCTTTGATATAGCTTTAGGCCTCCTTTAATCATCTTTCGGGCTTTTTTTCCTTTACCGACTATTTTAACTTTTAATTTTTTGTTTTAACAATGTGTTTTATTCATAATTTGCTTGGTTAAGCCTTTGATGTTTTGTCTCTTAATCTTCACTGTCCTTTCCTTCTTTTCTGTGGGTAGGTATATTTGGCACGCTGAGGGTTTCATTTGTTTTACCAACGTTAATGAAGCACTATTAAAACACTTGAAAGCCACGATAAATCCCTATTTTCATTTTTGACCGCAAGGATAGTCATCCTGGGCCTTTCTTGCCAATGGTCTAGCTGTGGAGGACCTTTTAACACCTTAGCCACAATTGAACCTGCATAAAAATAAAAAAACATTAATAAAAACTTGTGTTTTGGTTCAACTTCTAACAGAGGTTAGGTGAAGGCAGAGGAGCAGTGCAAAGGGAAAGGAAATTGCAGAGAAGGGGATTCCATGGTCAAAACCATAAGAAACAGAGTTTAAACTCGATTTATGGTGTGAAATTAGAAAAGCGGTTTTGCGAAACCAGAAGTGGTTTTCACGCAAGGTATGGGCGGTTATGGTATTAACCCAAATGGACGTGACTCCATTTAGTTACTGCCACGCGTCCTGGGCAAAACCGCTTGTTTCACATTGATTTTGTGTGTTAATTCGTTTCGGAGAAATGAATGCGAAACTAATTTTGGTCCATCAGATCTGGGGTAGCCATATTGAAAGTGGAGGGAGAGCGTGACAGGAGGAGATGCGCAGTAGAGGAGGTAGTGGAGGATAGGTGGCGATCCTAGAATGGGTCGGCAAACGATTGGTGGAAGGTGGGCCAGAGGAGTGACGTAGGCTTCTTCATTGGGAAGCGGGATGTTTATTGGTGGGATAGAAAGGTGGGAGATGTAGCGATAGCCATCAGATCTAGGAGATCTACGGTTGAGATCGGTTGCAGGGGGAACATATAAGAGGTCTAACTGGGTGAGTGGAGAAGGGGGAAAGCATGATTGTCGTTGGATCAGTCAAGATCAACGGTGGGATTTGATTTTGAGGATGAATGTAGTGGGGGTGGGTAGAATGGTGAGAGTGAGCATGATCGTGCAATGACCATCAGATCAGCAAGATCTACATTGGAGATCAATCCAGGATAACACATAGTGCAGAGAAATGAAAGATAAAGGATGGGGGCTAGAGGTAAGCGTAAGTGTGGTTCTGTGGGGGATAGGATAGGACAGAGAATTAAGATGAGAGGGGTTTAGGCTTTAGCAGACAGTTGTACCCCCTTGGGTCACGTGAATAAAGGTGCGGAGGGCTTAAGCCAAAAGGGGCTTAAGGCCTAATATTCATAACTGGGTGGATAATAGGCTGAAAAGAGGGTTTTTAAGCCTTTTTTGAGGTTCCAGTAGGGTGAAAAGGGTGTTTTTAAACCAATTTAAAGGGGATTTCATGGTTTAAAAAGTGTTTTTAAGGGTATGGAGGGTATAAGAAAAGAAAATGGGCCCTTTTAGAGGGGAAATGATTGTTTAGAACAGCAGTAAAAATAGGTAAAAATGGGTGAAATGGGAAAATTTATGAAGGTGAAATGATGAAAGAGCGGCTTGAAAACAGTCTCCTTGTGATAACAGTAGGGCTTTCTTTGAGGAATTTTAAATGAAGCTTATCAATGGAATGGATTTCTTGAGAATAAAGATCATAGAGAGGCTTCAAGAAGTCACAGATTTTGCATGAAATTTGTTTCTTGAAGGCTAAAGACCTATTTTAGCCATCTTTGAATATGTCAAAATTATGGATGGCTAACAGGTTTGACAATGATGATTTGGGTGTGCAAGGAGTCAAGAGTTACAACGACCTATATTTTGATTTAATTCCATGATCGTGGAGAGAGAAATTTTGGTATTGATCAATATTAGTGTTACCTGCATATATAATAACCTTGAAATAAAAATACCTACCCCAATTGAAAATTTATGTGTGTGCACTTTATTTTTTCTAATTAAAGGAAAATTAAATCGTCCAACATGTAGTTCAACCTAGAGAAGTAAAATCTCAAGATGTTCACCCTGATATTGATTTTTTGGTTATTGAAATGTATGAATGGAAACATGTAGCTTTATCACTACAATGAGTTGTAACTCCCCTTATCTAGTGTAATAAAATCATTCATAATATCAATGAGGCTTGGGAAAAAGAGCTCACATTTCCGACGTTTAAGTGGGATGATTTCATAGAGGAAATAAGGAAGGATAGAAAGCAATTAAAGGATCTCAAGGATCAAATTCATAAATTTGATCTAGAGAATGGACATATGTATAATATTGTATAGGAATTTCTAAGCTACAATTGACCTTCCCCTTCTTATCCCTTATTCCCTCAAGAGCAGTATATTCTCTTCCAAATAGTAAGGGAAGATAGACCTTGTGAGATTGTTGGAATTATAGATAATTTTTTTCCTTGATGTCAACCTCATGGTTTTTTGACACACTTTTGTTATGTTATGTTTGACCATAAAACAAATGTTCCTATCTAGATCTTGGTGGAGAATGTGCTTAACTATTGTTGAGGTTTTGCAAGATTCCTAATGGATATAGAGGAGCTACACTCATTTTTTGAATTGTTGCAGGTAATATGAATGTTTTTACATCTGATGCATAGGATGAGGAAGTGTATTAACAGTTTATTCATAAGTTTCATATGAGATAAATAGATTAATTTTTGGTTTTCAAGACCATACGCTACTCATATGAGAGAAAGTCACATACATGTGCAGGTATCATGAACAAGAGTCACGCACATGACATTATACATGAAAAAAAAAACATGAGAATTTCCCATGGTAATATCCCACGGTTTTGATTTTTCAACATCTATTTGATCCCTTAAACAATTACTAACAAGAAATCAAAGCTATTATCTTGTGGTATTACCAAGGCCAAGAAGTTATCAAAGGAGAAGGAGATTGAGCAATTGAGTGTACATATTTCTTTGATGCTCTATTTGATGTGATTTATTTTGTAATAGGAGTGCTCAAGGGAAAAAGGAAAAGGCCTGGATCTTATTATTCAATGAGATATCTAAAGGAAAATTAATAAGAATGATTCATTGTTTGGTTTTTCATGTATCATGTGTGGTTACTTGTTTGCAATGTTTACACACATTGATGTAATGTTAAATATATGTATCTCATGCAATGAGTGTCTTATATTTCTTTGATAGGAAAATGGAAGTCTTTTTGCTACCTTGATTTTTTTGTTGTAGAATGTTTGAAGGAGAGTCATTCTAACTTGGTGAATACAATGTGCACTAAAATGCGAGATCTATGTGTTTGGTTAAATATTGTATATAGTAATAGAAGCTTGTGTGATTTGCAGTGATAGAGAGTCCATTTTGGATCCAATTTTGGTTTCTTGATATGATATATATAGAGGTTAAATGATTAGTTTGATTGTCTGGAAAAGATATTACTCTACTTTTTGAATGTAAATGTGCATGCATAGATTACCTTGATGTATGCTAGGACTTGATAATTTGGAAAATCTATGGTTTGATTGTTGTTGCAGAATGATCACATGTTTTTCAGGATGTATTGCATTGAGTTGTATCTTCAAAGTTTGTTTTGGCATTGTGAATAGTTTTTAATCTTCTAAGATTTGTACACTAGTGTTTTTCCTAAATATCACATACATACGTGGATCCTCCTCATGATAGTAGCATATATTATCTAAGTAGATGTGGTCTGATTAATATTCTTACTTTTTACTAAATATAGCGAATATAGCCATTCATGTTGATTTATTAATGAATGTCAAAGCTTGTTGAAGTCATTGAAATGCATGATATGTTGTCAAGGTTTTATGAAAATCCTGATAATAATGAATTGAGATTTGTTCATTGTAATTTTGCATAGGAAGTAAGTATATATGAGATTTTATTTAATGAATGTCGCATATATATTATGATAGACAAATTTTTTGTATGACAAAGGTTGTTGTAGAGGTTGTATGCATGTTGTGAGCCTAGGTATTGTACCAAGAATGCTGCAACTCCCAGAGGCTACCCCATTTTACTTTATCAACCCGGGTGTTATGAAACCAACTAAAAAAATACAAAAAAGAGAGATCAACACCTTATAAATCAACCACTTCGAGGGGGAAACCTCCTTTACATTACATAAATGAACCATTCTTGGATGATACAAATGAACAAACCTCCTTTCTATATATAGGAATCCATGGGTCAAAATATAATCCTAGACAAACTAACAATAATAATGTAAGGGCATAAAAATAACAATAGTGGGCTATTATGGGGCACAATAATAACAATATTGGGACTACATTGGTACAACAATAACAATAAGGGGGCTACACTAACAACAATAAGGGACTACACTAGTAATATAGGGCCCTAACATGCCCCTCTCCTTCAAAAAAGGGTTTTCCTCAATGCTTGAGTAGTTATGGATGCTTCTGTATAAAATTCTCATCCTCCCATGTGGAATCTTCAGTGGGTAACTTCTTCCACTTGATGAGGTACTCTAAAATTGATCAATTTCATAGTTGTCGAGTTATTATTTCAGTGACTGATTCCAGTTCCAATATGATTTTTCCTTCCTCATCAAGTTTTGGAAATATTGTTTGAACCAAAAGTTTGTCACCTATAACATTATTTAAGCATGAAACATGGAAAACTAGGTGCACTCGAGAAGATGCAAGAAGCTCCAATTTGTATGCCATAATACCAATATTTTACAACACCTTGTAAGGACCATAGTACTTAAGCGATAAATTATTATCCCTCTTAACTTGCTTGAGGGACATTTGTTTGTATGGTTGCAGCCATAAAAATACCCATCCTCCTACATCAAAACTTCTCTCGATGCGATGTTGATCTGTCTCTTGTTTCATTCGTTTTTGTGCCAAATTTAGGTTATCCTTTAATATTTGGATAATTTTTTGTTGATGCTCATTGTGATCTTCCATTGCTTGAACCTTAGAATTTTCTCTTAAATATGGTGTGATAGACAACTAATGATATCCATAAAATTCCATAAATGGGGTCATTTTTGCTGCAGTGTGGAAGGAAACGTTATACCACCATTCAACGAGAGGTAACCAATTGACCCATTGTGTTTGTTTATCAGATACAAATCAACGAAGCTATCCTTCCAAACATGTGTTATCTATCTCAGTTTTCCCATCTGATTGAGGGTGATAAGATGGGATATGAGCTAGTTGAGTACCAAAACAATAATATAATTCCATCCAAAAATTTCCAGTGAAAATGGGATCTGTATCGCTTACAATAATCTTTGGGTTTCCATGTAGATTTTGAATTGGGATTTGTATCGCTCACTCGCTTTAAATGGAATAGATAATGCACAAAAATGTGCATAATAGGTAAGTCTATCAACTACCACCACGATGACACTCTTTCCTTCATACTTAGTTAAACCTGTGATAAAATCCATTGAAAACTCCTCCCAACATTTATTTCTAATGGATAAATATTGTAGCAGTCCCGAGGTCTTAATTGTCTCAACTTTATTTTGCTGGAAAAACAAACATTCCGCCACAAAATTTTGAATACCAGATTTAAGGCCATCCAAAAAAACTTCTTTCTTCACTCAGTGGTAATTTTTTAAAAATCCCGAGTGTCCTCCTAAGGGAGAGGTGTGCAATTCCAAAAGAATCTAATTTTTTTATTTGGGAATTCTTACAAAGATATAAGTGATATTTGTACCATAAGGAATCATTTTTCCAACTAAATGTATCAGATGTACTAGAATCTTGCTGCAAATTTTGAATGAGTGTCCATACTTCTTCATCATTCTTCTATTCCTTGTGCTTTGGTTATCCAATCAAGTTGGACAATAGGAATGTCACAAAGCAATGCTTCCACATCCTCATCATTTATTGAGAGCATGTGCAACAAAATTTATCTTCCATTTTTTGTAGATGATTTCAAATTCATAACTCAACATCTTCTTGACCCATTTTTTCGACTCTTTTGAAGACAATATTTGTTCCAAAAAGTATTTAAGACTATCATGATCATTTTTTACCTTGAAGTGTCTTCCCATTAGGTAAGGTCGCCATTTATTTAGTGCATGTATTATTCCCAACATTTCCTTATCATAAATAGCTTTTTGTAAATACTTTCATTTGATAGGATGGATTTCAATATAAATGGTTCTTCCTTCTTGCATTAAAATGACACCAATTCCATTTCCTAAGGCATCACATTCCATAATAAAGGTTTTGGTGAAGTCTGGTGTAGCTAAGACTAGTGCTTGGCACATTGCCTCTTTAATATGTTCAAAGGCCTTAGTTGCTTCAGGAGTCCATGAAAATGCATCTTTCTTCAATAATTTTGTTAGATGTGTTGTTATTCTCCCATAATTCTTAACAAACTTGCGATAATAACCTGTTAACCTGAGAAATCCCCGCAAAGGCTTTATGGTTGTGGGGACTTTCCATTCCTTAATGGCTTTAATTTTGTTAGGGCCTACCTTAACACCCTCTCAAGATACAATATGACCCAAATATTCCACCTCTTGTACTCCAAAGAAACATTTGGAAGTTTTTTCATATAATTGTTTCTCCTCCAATAGTTTGAGCACCCTATCAAAATGTTGAACATGATTCTTCCAAGACCTGTTGTAGTTTAGTATATCATCAAATAATACTAAAACAAATTTTCTAAGGGTTTGAAAATGGAATTCATCAACCCTTGAAATGTAGAGGTGCATTTGTAAGGCCAAAAGGAATGACCAAAAATTCATAATGACCCTCATGATTTCAAAATTATGTTTTCGGATGTCTTCAGTATTCATTCTAATTTGATGATGTCCTGAACAAAGATCCAACTTGGTGAAATAAATTGCTCCATGTAATTCATCCAATAATTCATCAGTCATAGGAATGGGAAATTTATCTTTAATAGTGAGCTTATTGAGCTCCCTATAATCTAGACACATGCTCCATGATCCATTCTTCTTCTACACCAATACTACTAGAGTAGAAAATGAACTTTGAATAGGTTGAATTATACCAGCGTCTAGCATTTCTGCAATCATACGTTCAATTTCGCTCTTTTGGACATAAGGATATTTGTAAGGCCTGATGTTTGGAAGAACACTTCCTAGAGTCAAATGAATATCATTATCATGATCACGAATAGGTGGGAGTCCTTTGAGAGTTTCAAACACCTTGGAATGATTTTCCAAGACATTTTGGAGATCTGGAGAAACAGATGATTTTGATGTTGGAACTTCTAGTGAGAATAATTGTGCAATGATGCCTCGTTGTTCTTTCTTTAGAAGCTTTGTCATAAAATTATAGCTTATTATATTTCCCAGAATCCCTCAGATACCCCATAATTTAACTTCCTTTCCTTACGAAAAAAATTCAAGAAAATTTCTTGAAAATTAAAAGCTATCGTCCCCAACGATTATAACCATTTTAATCCTAGTACAACGTCAGCGCCACCCATTGGAATGGAAATAATTGGACTATTCAATACATATTCCCCCATGGTTAGATTTATATTATGGCACTTTCCATATAAATTTATAGTTCCTCCATTTTCCACCATCACTTGAAACTCTAATGCTTGGTATAGGAAGCAATTTAATTCCTTGGCTACCTTACAATGAATAAAATTATGGGTTCTACCCGAATCAATAAGCACTATTACATTTTTCTTCTTGATATTTCCTTATATCTTGAGAGTTTTAGGAGTGGTAATTCCTACCAATGCATTACAATATATGGTCAAATTCATTTCTTCTTCCTCTATTCTTGGTTCCTGGTGTATATCCTCTTCTGTTGAAGTTTCTTGTTCCTTTTCTTCCTCCTCTTCACAATATATGTAAAATAATTTCTTCTTTGCACACTTATGAAATTTAGTGTATTTTCTATCACAACTATAGAAAAGCGCTTTTGCTCTTTTTTCTTCCAATTTTTGTAGTGTCAACCTTGTAGGTTGTGGAAGTCTAGGAGAAGCAACACTTCCATATCTATACTTGTAAGTGGTGGGCTTCCTTGTTGCCATAATTTTTCTTCCATTTTTTCTTGCCAACCTAAATACCTTCTCCAATTTATCAGGTTCCCAAAGGTGAACTTCATGTTGGATGTTATCCTTTAGATTCCCTATGAAGACTCCTATGTTCCTCTGGATTATTATTTACCCTTATATTCAATTTTTGGAAGTCCTCAATGTGCTCCATCATTGAACACTTTTGTTTTAGATTTATTAATTGGCTAAATAAGTTGTTGCTCTTTGTATACTCATAATGTGCTATCATTTCCTCCGTAAAAAGTGACCAAGTGACCATTGGTTTACGAGAATAAAGGCATCGATACCATACAAATTGATTTTGTTCTAAATGTAAAGTTGCAATGCATACTTTTTGTGTGTTTTGCATATTATGGAGCTCAAAGTATTGCTCCATTTGTAGTATCCAAGTTATCAGATCATTGCCATCAAACTTCCTCATATATATATTTGGAATATGGTGGGTCTTAAATCCAACATTAAAGTCTATGAAATCATTATTAACATTTCTTTTGTTCTCATCATGAGTTTCCTCTACTACTTTTTTGGCATTAGGAAGCTTTTCTTGTAACAAATTTGCCAAACCTTCCTTCAAACCTTCCATGTCTTCTTCAAATCTTCCATGTTTCCTTCTATACCATTCTTCAAACCATCCATCTTAGCTACCACACCCTTCTTCAAACCATCTATCTTAGCTTCCATTTTGCCTTCTTTACCATCCATATTAGCTTCCATGCCATCCATTTTAGCTTCCACGCCATCCATATTAGCTTCCATGAAATTCTTCAAACCGTCTATCTTAGCTTCCATGCCTTTCTTCAAACTATCCATCTTAGCTTCCACGCATTTATTCAAACCATCCATCTTAGTTTTGACTTCATTTTTTGTTACTTTTTGCGAGAGAATAATTTGTTGCACTTGTTCTTGTAATTTTGATATATCATGTTGCACTCCTTCCTCTTCATGAGTCATAGTAGAGCCTTCTGAGGGATTAATGGGTGTTGAATTCTTTTGGGGGCCATTTTAGAGCCTAATACTGATATATGTGCTTCAATATGCCCTTGGAATCCCTTCAAACTGATTTCTCAAACAAGAATTATGCAATTTTAAAAAACAATACACACCTTTTTCTTTATTTTGAGGAGCTCAATATTGAATTTGATGTATCTCTGTGATTTCAGATCCTCGATATTTTATCTTCAGTCCTTTATTATCCCTCTGAAACTTCTTTTCAATGCCACAGGTCTGACCTGATTTTGATTCTTCAATAAAAATTTATGCCAAATCTCCCACAATGACCTAATTATGGACTGGTTCAATAGATTGAACTTCTACGGAATGCCACATGTCATTGTTTCCTCATTTGGATATGAAATTGATACACATGAAACTGCAGTCCATGTAATTTTGGCCACGCTTTATATAATTCCAATCCAATTTGGAGAGAGAGAGTTATGATGTTTTTTCCAAGGTCACCTATTTTAGATGAAATTCAAGAGCCTAAAAAAACCTTAACTGCCACAAATCATATGTCTGGAAATATTGTGAACCAAGGTCTAAAATTTTTGCACACAGTTCCTCTGGATTTCTTCACAAATGGATTGTTTTTAGCTTTTGAACCTTTTTAAAAAAAAATCTATAGCAAATTCCATGATAACCTGTTTGAAGTAGTGAAACCCTAAAATCCAAAGCTTTGATACCAAATGTTATGAAACCATCTCAAAAAATAGAATAAAAGAGAGATCAACCCCTTAGAAATCAACCACTTCGAGGGGGATACCTCCTTTACATTACATAATGAAAAATTCTTGGATGATACAAATGACAAAACCTACTTTCTATATATAGGATTTCATGGGGTCACAATATAGTCCTATCCGACCTAATAATAATAATTTAAGGACACAAAAATAACAATAGTGGGCTATTATGGGACATAATAATAACAATATGGGGACTACATGGGTACAAAATAACAATAAGGGGGCTACAATAACAACAATAAGGGACTACACTAATAATATAGGGCCCTAACACCAAGGTTTATACAAAATTTGGGGTGACAGTACTATATACACAGCAGATGCATTCTACTCATGTCATCCTCTTTTGAGCTCTACGAAAGGGTGTTATTTCTATGGTTTCCGGATTAAGTATGTCACACATCTGAATTTAGACCTAGGAATAAAAATTATTCAAATTCATTACTCTATAAGAAAGAAAATATCTATTCTACATCAAGAAATCACATCTAGCTACTCTGCAATGGATTAAATCTACACATTAAGTTATGATAAGAAATGGAAGCAAACTAGGCATATTGCATGAAGTAAATTTCTGAATTGAAATTGCATAAAGGAAACTAACCTAGTCACACTCTGTTGGGCCAAATGGCTAAAAAAAAAAAATCTACTCTATGTTCTATCTATCATGCATTTAATCATGTAGCTAATCATGACCTAACTATGCTCGTAAATGCATTGTTTTGCAGCTAGGAGGAGAAAGCGCTAAGATGGCTTATGAAGGGCTTGAACTGATGGGTCCAAGGATGAAGGTGTCTAGGTGGTTTTGGCAATTCTGGATGAGGTGGATGGTGGTTTGGGCTCAAGGAGTGGCCCATTGTCGCTGCTACAGGTTTCTTGTAGTGCTACAGGAAAGTCCTGAATTGTTATAGGAAACAGTCTGAGGGAAATCCAAGGCCAAAAATAGGTGAGAAACATGTAGGGAAGGTGAAGTGAAAGTGTGTTTGGATGAGTAGAAGGTGGCCAACCCCTTGGACAAGCTTAAAAACTCTTGAGAGGCTTGTCTTGCACCTCTAGGGTTTTCTCACGATATGAAATTTAAAAATCTGAATACAGGGGTGATCATGATTTTGATGAAAAGAAGGTTGATGAAGGTTGAGAAATGAATTTGAAGGTGCTAGTGAAGTCCTCCTTAGATTTTCTACTTGAATATGCAAGAAAAATACACGTTCATGCAACAAATATTGACAAATTCATGATGAAATAAATTGAAAAGATGAGTTGAATTTGGAAATCAAATCTGTTTTAGCCTACAAACATAAATCTAACAGGAAATTCTAAACATATGCATGGCACTACAACAACCTAATTATTCATTCCAAGGAATCATAAGCTAAAAAGAAATTTTGGCGTGTGGAGAAGGTCTACTATTCTCAAGCTCCAATAAAAGATAAGAGAGAGGGAGGCCTGACACACAACTTTCTGAGTTTATAAACTATTATACCAACATGTAAGCAAGCTTAATCTACAACAAAAGACAAATGGAAGAAAACTAAAAATAGTAAATTGAATAAGTAATAAAACTAGCTAAACACTCATAGGTAAACTAGATACAATGACATAAAATTAAAAGATGAATACACAGGAGATACTAAGGCCAATGGATTTGGCCCTAACCCACGAGCCTAGCCCTCTAAAACTAGATCAGTCAAGCACAATCTGAATACTCATTTTATTGCAGAAAATGGTCTCATTACATCAACATGAAAGTATCAAAAAATTATTACAGGAGCTAAGGGTATATTAGCTTCCTTCAAAGTTTTAATCCTAATGAGATCTTGCTGAGTCCTATTTAACCTATAGGGGAGATACCAACAGCTCCCTAAAAATTAGGTGATGTGTCCACTTTGACTTCAAGTGATGTGTAGCTTTGGTGCACTTGATCTTGAGTTTGCTCGGCTGTATTTTATTTTGAGCTATTGGAGGTAATATCGATTATCAATTGGTTTCCTTTAGGAGTTAAGGAGGCGGAAAATCCCCTTAGAATATCTCCTTGATGTCTACATCGAGATTTAATGGCAAAATATTCATCACAAATGCAATATCTTCATGATTTTCCTACATTTAACTCATGTTAGCCATTTGAAGTATGGCAAGCCTCAATCACCATCTAATCTAGCAACATAAGACCATAATATAATTAAAATGTGAGAAAAAGGTGACGTAATAAGGAAAAAATGTGACAATTAACCCTTCCAAATGTACCTAATGATGGATCTCATCATCAACCCCCTACCAAATGGTTTCTCATCCTCTGAGCAACTTAGTCCTCCTTCTACATTTCTTTCAAATCATTAATGGACATGATGAATTCCCAAGGAAGAAGTGTGGGAGTCCCTTCAGGAGGGTAAAATTCATCATTCTTTGCTACTTCCTCCCATTCTCTGTTACGCTCATCTTGGTCCTTTCCATCACTCAACCGAAATAGCAAGGGTGGACTGAGTTTAAAACCAAGCCACTGAATATTTCTGGCCTGCATGGCCCTCTTGTATAGTCGTGCTCTTTCCAAGGTACCTCTCAACCTTTCTGGTGTGTGGTACCCCATTTTTCTAAGGTTGTGAGGGAGGTTGTTAAATATCCTTTAGCTATCCATTATGCACTTATCCCACAACAACCTAGAAACATCATCAAAGTGAGACATATCTTGAGATTATGTGTGGAGGTACTTTTCTGCAAGTTCAGGATCATTTTCTATCTTAAGATGGTTGTTGATGACTCCCCTATGGTTGAATAGTCTTGCCCTAATGTGTAAGGGTTCTCTATTTTCCCTCCTCATAACCCTTCTTACTTCTTATGCTCTAGTCTCTTTATTAACCATCCATGATGCCAATTTCATTAACTTCATGCCTCCCATCCTAGGCTTGGGGTGCCAAATTTTCAAGTCTATCAAGACAAGGTTTTGCATGTAGAGCTCTACCATTTTTGCCTTGTCTTCCATACTTCATTGGTCGCAAAAGCCAATGAATTGGCTGTAGTTCTGAAATGGTAAGGATCCATGGGAGGCTATTGTTTTCATTTGAAATAGGATCCCTTTCTCCTTTAGGTAAACTGCATAGGAATCTGATGGATAACTGTGTTGAATAGCCTCCATGCACAAATCTACCATGGTGGCCATTTTTTTTTCCTTTTGCTAAACCTGCTCTTACAATGATACATTCTTTGCCTGAGCCTTCTGGTTTCTCTTTAAACATGGATTCTCTAAACATAACATTAGACAAATCCTTCCCCAACTCAGTGAATTTTTCCTCCATGGCCCCTATGTCATGCACACCTTTAGATGTGGCAAGCTTCATCCAATGATGAGTGCGTGCCCTTTCCTCTTCCAATGGATATAATAAATGTTTCAGGAAATGTTACCCTAAAGTTATTAGGTTGATGAACCTTCACATATCAGGGGCATGCCATTACAAGAAGGAATCACTAGACCAAGTTCTATGTAAATAACTAGAATCTACAGGTTGCAGACCTTACCTGGATATCTCTCAGTTGAAGTAGATCCCGCGGGGTGCAAACCCCCTGCAACACTTTGTGCTCTTTAATCTGTAAATAAGTAAAGAACGAACAAAAAATCCTAGTTGTACAACATATATATGTTCTAGATGTTAGTGGAGATCATGCATAACATCATAAAAATAATATTAAATGTTCAGTTAATGATCATTACACATGTATAAAATATTATTGACACGTAAATATCAGGAACAAGATGTCTCTTCAATTATTAACAACATGTATATTAAAAAAGCATGGAGAGATCACCTGAAATCTACCACGACCTTTGAGCATATCATCCTCTAGATCCATCCAGCCCTAGCCTCTGAAGATTTCTTCCAAGAATAATGCACAATGGATGTCACATAGTGTGGTAAGCATCTCAAGGAAACAAGGGTTTCCTTCAAATATCTAGGAAGTGCAGGAGGCACGAGAATATATCAGACTTGGATAGGGATCCAACAATGTATAATATCTATATTTCTCTCTCTCTTCCTCCCTTATGCCATTCCCTTGAGGGGATTTTATACTCCCTCAACTTATTTTTACAGTTGGGAACAGTTAGGCCACGGGCTAGGGTGGTTAAGTTACTGGAACAACCTTAAACCCTACCTCTAAAATAGGGAAAATATATATATATATTTTTAATGTTTAAAATGGCATACATGATTCTATATGTATGGACTTTCGTATATACGTGGAAAGGTCTAGGCAGAGTCGCGTATGGGTTTTAAGATACTGTTTTTTTAGAAATATGTCCAAGTCTAAAAGGAAGGGTTTCCTAAGGCCAATGTATAAATCATAAATTATAAGCTAGTGATAAATGATGCTATAATAGATGCCCCCTAATATATGAGATCAAAAGGGGTACATGATGGCCAAAATTTATTATGTGCATAGAAAGAACCTTGCGAGGACTAGAGAGGACTTCACCAGATTTTAGCCTGCCAAAAAACCAGTGAGAGAGATCAGAAAGATAGATCATGTCTGAGGCGGGCATACCCATGCTCAGTGAAAGAAAAGAATGTCTACATATGAAGTATAGAATGGATCCCATATATATACAAGTATAGCTGAAATGTAAAGTACATAGTGAATCATCTAATCACTGCTCAGAAGTACAAGTCAAAATAAAGTCCAAGTATCACATACAAAAGACTGATAAATGATGTTGCAACAGATATCTGATCACAAAAGTCACAACTAAATCTCCAAGTACCAAATCATAAGTGGTGGAACAAATGGTACAACACGCAACTCGGGAGCCAACATATAAGATGTTGTTGTGATGAAACTACAACATATAAAGGTGGATAGTGTCATTGGAAAAAAACTGAAGGAACTGTCAAAGCGAACCAAAGCGTGCTGATACAAACCCGAGGTCTTCACCGATCACCATGGCACAATTCTACACAATGGGAATAAATGAGCTGAAGTCGACCATGTGAGAAATCATTTGATTACCGGTCATTGATGTATATTGTTAAGAAATGTGATACAACCCACCGATAATGATAATGAGTGTAAATGAGTGTCAAGGTGCCCCAATACAATATAGCAAGTGTGAATTAATGAGTTGAAGTCGAACTCTTGAAAGAATATATAAATCGGGAGGCAATGATGTATCCTCACTGTCAATAGTGAAGAGTCTTCCACTGATGACTACAAATCCTAAGGAACTGAAAAAAATACTCTAGACCTTATTCCCAGAGAAATGAGTCGGATTCGATGGGAAAATATCTATTGGAAGGAAGGCATTAAGGCATCCCACATTGGTCCAACGCTAGTGTAACCCACAGGCCAATATTTGGAAGGAATCAGACAAAGTAAAGTGAAGTAACCAACCTGAAGTACGTTTCCAGCATGCACAAAATAAAGCTAGTGCACGATAGAAACCCTCTGAACCAACCAATAATGAAAGCTGACAAAGAGGCGAGATATCCACCGATGGGGTCAAATGGAAATCAAGGTACTAGATGAATCCCATGTGTGATAATGTAAGTTGGCATCGAACACGAGGGAAAACACTCAGTAAAAGACCCATGATGATGATAAAATGTTGAGTACAAGGTCACCTATCAATGATGTAAATATGGCCAGGGTGCGGCTCTAGGTTTAATCTCAGAGCAATATTTCGTAGTTGATAAGATACAAACCCGCCAACAAAATTTTTTTGGAGACCTTCTCAAACCCGCACGAGCAAAGGACCAAATATCTAATGTGAGAGAACAAGATACTGACAAGACCAAGAAGGCCGACTGAAAAATGAGTCAAGAGACACTGCAAGAAGGCCGACTCAGGTCAACTTCCCTTGAAAAAAATAACGACTCATGTTTGACTATGGTAGAAAATGATAACTTTGTATAATTTTGTCATGCAGGAGGCATAAACAAACCCTCCATATGATTGGAAGAGATAACCAACCACGGGAGTACTGACTCATGAAAAAATGTTATGGCTTCTCCTAATTCAAAAACTAAAACCATCGCAAATGGAGAAAAGACTTAGCTTTTTTGTTCTTTGTTCAAGGGAAAAAAAACTAACACTGTAGCTGCCATCAATGGAAGAAATATCCTGTTCCCACTCTTTTTCAATTTTTTTTTTTTTTTTGTCTTTTTCATATTCAAATCCTGAAAAGGAATAAAAGAATTCTATAATACAATGGATAGAATGAGTTTCGTGACATAGATGCTCTAGTTCCTAAGATAGGAACAATCCTACGCTCAATGCAAGGTGGCGAAAAATGGTAAGTGACACTCAGAGAAATGTTTCATCCATGGGTAAAGGTGTCAAGTTGTAGAAGCTAAGTAATTGCATCGTTTACTTGTACAAAAATACATGGTCAAAATATGGCCTAAACATGAGTCCATATGAAGCTGGATAAAGGCCAAGATAAACAAGTAGTCAATATGCAATGCAGTAATACAACTTGACAACATAAGGGAGCCTCTAGGGTAATGGCCAAAAAAAATGATAGAAAAGAAGAAGAAGAATGAAGCCTCCACGCATAATACATGGTGGGACTAAAGAGGACTCATGAGCCTATAAGAATTGCAGCATGGGCAACAAATGCTAGCGAGGAACTAACTAGGAAGCCCATGTAAAGGAAGGCTCTACCACCAAGTCATGATTAAAAATTTGGTGAGTGAAATGGGTTAACTACTCATGACATGATGGGATTTACCCTAAGGTAGGTGATTAGAATGGAGGCTAGTATGCAAAATGCAATGGAAAGTGGATTCCCTAACATATATGCTAGTTCAAAATCAGATACCTGCCATGATAGGTCAACGGTCATGGTTCCAAAGTAAAACTAGAATAATCTCGAATTCAACAACATGTACCTGAAAATATACCTTGCCCAACACTTAGAGGCCAAACAGTTATACAACCTTAGTCAAATTCAAAAAATAAGCATAAGGAAAATTTGCAAAAAAAAATTCAAATTTTGGGCATAAATACACCATTTGACTCACATTTGGATCATTTTCACATTGCAAAAGTGGAGAAGGAGCTTTTAGGGCAAAAATTCCTTTTCTCAAAATCGAGCAATCAACCATCAAATCATGCCAAATTAGTCACGTAAGCTCTAAACTCATCCTTTTCAGCAATTTCGTTCATGTTTAAGGTAAAAAAAATTGAAATTTGACTATAGAAAAGAGATTTTTTTATGAAACCCTCTACGCATACACGAGTTTGTGTGGACAGACCTGCGTATCATACGCGATTGTGTACAAACGAGGTCGCATATGCTCAGAGAGAAAGTTTAAAACTTGATTCTAATCGACGATTTAATGATTTTTCTCAATATTTCTATCAGTTGGAGAGAGCGTGAGCATAGTGAAATTGACAATGAAGTGATGGAAGACCAAACTTCGCTAGATATCCTCTCAAATTGTGGATTTCTCAAGTTTTTCAAAATGCCCAATATGAAAAGCAATGTATGGTTGCTTCAAATGTTGGTTGATCACTGGGAACTAGAAGAAGACTGCTTCATAATTGATCAGATGCCACTACGCATAGAATTGGAAGATATATGCTTCATTACTGGACTCTCTCGGAAAGGAGACCCAATAGAATTACAAGAAAATCCTGTTGGAGGGCTTATCGTAGAGGATTATGTCTAATTCTACTACGTAGAGGATGCAAAAAAGGTAGGAAATTAGATTCCTATATGAGATTTGAAGGATTTATACATGAAGATCCTTCTCTTTACCATTGGCAAAGTAGCAGGATCTGCCTCTCTGCATCAGGCTTCACGGACACAAATGAGCATAGTAGTAGAATGCCTGATTCATCTCTTTGATTGGTGCATAGCCTTATTGAGCAATATGAAGAAAAAGTTGAATGAAATCCGAAAATAAAAGACCAAAAATTTTGGGTATGGTACAATCTTGTTGACATTCCTCTTCAAGAGGGTCCCAAGGCTTTGACCCAAAGTCATCTCAACTATCAGCAGCCCGAGAGATCCAAGAATAGCCCGATGGGCAGATTTGA
This sequence comes from Pinus albicaulis, assembly GCA_034641835.2. Taxonomy (NCBI): domain Eukaryota; kingdom Viridiplantae; phylum Streptophyta; class Pinopsida; order Pinales; family Pinaceae; genus Pinus; species Pinus albicaulis. The sequence continues at coordinate 545,220,486 of CM076575.1, read as the reverse complement.
TGAAGAGATTAGAGGGAAGTGAAGTTCCCCAGACCAATTGGGATGATGAGTTCTTCTAATGGTGGGGCGCAGTGGATGATTATCCCTATGCTGGGATGGACTTTCGTGTTGATCTAGATCTACTCCTACAACCTGGTGCAGCATGGGGCGTAATCAGTAATATTGCATTTTTTATTTTTCGATTATGTGATTTTTATGATTTTTTCAAAATATGAAAATGAAAAAATGTTTTTGATTGGACTAAATGACTTACAAAATTATGATTATCATGATGCATACATGGGACCAGTCAGACCTGAGGGGTACCCAAGGCACAAGTGAGGCAGATTCTGAAGACCCTAGCAGAACACTCCATGCAGTACAGAGGAACTTGGAGAGTTTGACTCGCCAGGTGCCTATGGCTGTTATAAAGGACCTACTAGAGGCTATCAAGAGACAGGTGGTAGGAGTACCACAAGACTCGATGCGGTTATTCCGCTGTGTAGCGACTACCATTGTGTTATTTAGGAACACAAATGTTGGGCAGGGACCTCAGGAGTAGATATAAAGATATGATTGGATGACTGTAATATTTTTTGATGATAGACATGATCGGGCATAAGCCCTAATTTTGTAGGACATGATGGTCCAAATTTTGTATATTTTTTAACACTCTAACTATATATACATACATACATACATACATATATATATATATATATATATATATATATATATATATATATATATATATACATATATATATACATACATACATACATACATACATACATACATACATACATACATATATATATATCCAATGATTTATATGATGTGATGACTCAAATGTATGAAACTTTATGATGTATTTGATATATTGTTTAAAGTATTGAATGATTAATATGCCAATAAATTGCTTGATTAGGCAATAAGTCTACCATCCAATTGTTAGCTCGAGGACTATGAATACATTTTATAAACTGAAATGATATTCGTAACAAACGTACCCTCAAAACAACCAATGTAAAAATGGGTCTCAGACCTGATATGTGTTGTTCAACTGCGAAACCACCAGCTGTGAATCCAAGAAAACTACTAACGAATCAACACCCAATGATATTTCCTCCGAGAGTGAATTAATCATTGTAGTGTATTCTGCTACATTGTTCGAAGCAGGACCAATACAGACACCTCTTGACACTAACAACTGACCAGATGGATAATGGAGTACCCAATCCGCGGAATCTAAGTTCTGGGTATGTATACTAGCACCATCGGCGAAACCAAAGTGACTCATGTCATCCAATAACACCTTCCAAAGCAGATCAAATTCATCAAAATCACACCAAAAAATCGAAGACCTAGATATGTACAAAAATAAAAATATATACAACAAAGAAAGATACTAGGTCAAAGCCTAGGCATAACAATTTTTCAAATAGAGCCCATTTCTGGGCTCTGCCAACTCATTTCCGTCAAAATCAATCAAGGCATAAGCTCCTTTCTTTAGGACCTTTTTAATGATAAAGGGGTCATACCACATGGAGTTAAACTTACCTACCCCCAACGCATCCTTCTCTTGGGCATATACAAAGACAAGGTCACCTTCAAAGACCCTAGATTTGACCTCCTTATCATACTGAACCTTTACCCGATTCTTATGTGCCTCATTCATCGTAACTCCATCTCGAGGTTGATCATCAAGATGTTCCAAATGAAGGAGGCGTTCTTCGAGACTAGAAGTGTCAGGAATAAGCTCAACAACTAACTTAACAGAGGGAATTTCACACTCAAAAGGAAATATAGATTCCAACCCATAAGCTAGTTGAAACAGAGTAAAATTGGTTGCATTTTTTACTGACATCTGGTATGCCCAAAGTGTAGGATACGGTATAATATTCCAATTGGATCTGGCTTTATCAATCGTCTGTTGAAGAATTTTATTCAAGGATTTTTTCATGGATTCAACTTTCCCATTGGCTTGAGGATAATAAGGAGATGAATTCTCCTGTTGTAAACCTAATTTCAAAGCCAATTCAGCCATCATGTTGTTCTGAAAGTGACTACCATGATCAGTGACAATCTCTTTGGGAATACCAAAGTGAGAAATGACTTGATTGAAGAGGAAAAGAGTTGCTATCTCACCATCATTCCCAAAAGTAGGCATAGCCTGAACCCACTTCATGAAGTAGTCTACATCTACGATAATGTACTTGTGACCCTTAGCTGAAGGCAGGTTACAAGTAGTAAAATCAATACCCCACTTTGTAAAGGGTCCGATAGTAATGACAGGAAAGAGCGGAGCTGGATGAGCATGCACCTTTTGAGTATAAACCTAACACAGATGACACCTTTTGACCAATTCCATACAATATTTGAAAATCGAAGGCCAAAATTATCCTGCACACAAGATTTTTTGAGTTGTAGCAATCCCAGATAAATGACCACCACAAGCTCCACTATGGAAATCATTCAGCACAACCTCAGCTTATTTGAGAGTTAAGAAGCACCTAAGGATTGAATTAACCTCGTGACAATATAAAGTGTCACCAATGATAAAATAAATTTTGGCTAAGTGACATAACTTTCGACACTCATCTTTCGAAAAATTCGAGGGAAACTTTGAATTCTGGAGATAAACTATGAGATCCCCATACCAAGGATCCTGTGAAGAAATGAGAAAAATATGTTCATCAGGAACTGATTCGTCATAAACAATCTCTTCTCCACAGGGAAAATTAGAAATTAATTCCACAAAAACTAATGATTTCATGGACTTGGCAGACATAAACTCAAGATAAAATTCCTATAAAATTAAAATCCATCTATTGTATTTGCCCCCAATCACTCGCATACTGAGAACAAAATAAAATGGATTGACTGTTGCCAAAACATATGTTTTGTGTAGAATAATGTAATGTCTGAGTCGTTGGACAGCATGCACAGTTGCTAAAGCAATATTTTCTATCAGAGAATACCAGAGTTCAGGTCCTACCAAGCCTCAACTAAGGTAGTATATAACATGCTCAGAAAGAGCAGCGTCCTCCTAAACCAAAACCATACCAATGGTAGATTCTGCTACCGCGAGATACAATAGGAAATCCCTGCTATAATTGGGTGGACTCAATAAACGAGCAGAGGTCAATGCTTTTTTCAAAGCATCGAACGAGTATTGAGAAAAGTCATCCCAAAAAAATGGAACTCCTTTCTTTAATAATCTCATAAATCCTTCCGTGATCTTAACACAATTTACGATGAATCTCTGTAGAAAATTAGCTTTTCCTTGTAGACTTTGAAGTTGACGAATTAAAGATGGGACAGGAAACTGAAGTATTGCCTCAACCTTGAAGGGATCTACCCAAATCCCTTCCGTAGACACTATGAATCCCAACAACTGTCCCGATGTGATAGCGAAAATGCACTTTTTCGGGTTCAACCAAATTTTATAATGTCGACATCGTTCAAAAACTTGATGGAGGTGACAAGGATGATCAATTCTCTTGTAAGAACAAGCAGCTAAATCATCCAAACATGCCTCGATAATATGTTTGTTGTCGTGGAAGGCATAATACATAGCCCGCTAAAAAGTAACTCTAGCATTTTTTAGGCCAAAAGGCATTTTCTTGTAAGCAAAGGTACCCCAAGGACAAATAAATGTAGTCTTATGCTGATCTTCAGGATGGATAGTAATTTGATTATATCCAGAGAAACCATCCATAAAGGATAAAATCTCATTCCCCGCACACTCATCGATAATCTGATCTATAAACGGTGTGGGGTAGTTATCTTTAGGACATGCTTTATTTAGGTCTCTGAAGTCGATGCAAACTCAAATTGTTCCTTGTTTCTTGTCCACGGGAACTGGATTTGAAACCCACTCAGTCAAAGGAACTGGGTAAATGAACCTTGCATTTAGCAGCTTCTCCACCTCAGCTTTGATAGTTGTTTCCTTCCTAGGGTTGACCGAATGAAGCTTTTGCCTGATAGGCTTAGAAATTTCATATACCTTGATCTCATGCTAGACGATAGATGGATCTATACCAGGAATTTCCTCATAAGACCAGGAAAACACATCTCTAAACTCTCAAAATAGATCGGTGTAAACTTGAATCTCTCCACAGGAACATTCAGCTCTGATTAATACATTCTCTATAATGTTGGGATCTCTCGAGATGTTCACCGAGATAGTAGGATAAATCACAACCATGTTCCCTTCAGCAAAAACTTGTGTTGGTTCTAAAGGATTGAGGACTGGGTGAACAAGACCAGAAGACTGAGGGCTAGGAAAACTTGATTCAACTTCATGCAAGTCTGGGAGAAAGTAATACCGATGATGCAAATCATCCCACGGTATCTCTACACTAGTCATTGATTCAAGGATGGCCTCTTTAGATGGAAGAGTGGTATCAAGGCAATCCTGAGCCGAAGATGAACTAAGATTCCAAGCAGGAGCCACATCTCCATCCAATTCCTCCGGTGAAAGAGAAACTGGAATGGAATTTGTAGAGTCAACAATAGAGCTATAATAAATATCAGTTGTAGACATATTAAATGCCATTCCACCCACTTTACCTTCTACTAATGTGGAGGTAGGAGAAGGTAAGGTCCAGGGGTCCAAAATATAATGTGTTCTAAAGAACTCTCTTCGAATGGGAGCCCTGGAGGATGAAATAGCATTAATATGAGCTGAAGGAGGCAGAAGATCAAAATTACCCATCAAGGAAGTGTATATTCCAACCCCAAGATTCTCAACAAGTAGCTTGGTATCCTTCACCAAAGGAATGGTTGAGTCAGAAGATGCATTCGAATCTACAGGATAACAATCTAGTTGGTCAACTATGACAATTCTCCCTTCGTGAGGGAAACAAACAATACGAAATAATGAGGATGCAATGGCATCCATCTCATAGATCCATTTTCGTGCCAACATAAGGTTATATTCTAAGCTTGCATCAACTATCTCAACCTCGATATTAACAGTCTTTCCCCCAACACAGATGGAAAAAGCTGGAACAATACCATGCGGCCTATGAGAATGACCATCAAACGCAGTCAGAAGAGTGGCTGAAGGGACAACTGCAGGAGATCCAATACCCTTCCAGCATGCAAGAGACATTACACATGTGGAATTACCCTCATCTATGACTATTCGAAAGATATTTAATTTCCAATAAGTTGATTTGATATGGAAGGCCATATGATGAGGAAGTCTCTTTTTAAAATTTCACATATCAAATGTGATCATAAGAGAATTATTTTGATCAATAGCCCCAATGGTAGTGAGCAAAGCACTCTGCTGAGCCAGACAAGACTGGATCACCTCGAGCATGGAAATGGCACAAGGGATTTGAGCCAGATATTCTAAAATCAAGTAGTTCTAGGCAGCCTTGGCATTAGGATTGATTGTCTAACATTTTGAAGACCCTTTCGGCATCCAAGGTATAGGCTCAATAGTAGGCCTAGTAATATGAAGTGGCTCAGTACTATTAAGAGCACCCTTGGCTTTCGATGACTCAGCTTCGCCATAGTCACGATATCTCATAGCGATATCTGCGTGAGCACCCATCATGTATATGTTTGATGTATTTTCCCCTTCCTAGCTACCCCTAGAGGAAGCCCCAGTATTTTGGTTCGCGCCAGCAACTAATTTATGCCCTTGGGGAAAAGGGTTTGTTAGGACAGCCTGGGAACTAGAAGAACCCTGTTGAGATAACAATCACTGCGCATCTTGAATTTTAGGGCAAAGGTGCATAAGATGATCTCTAGTGCACAATTTGCATGGAAATTTCACCTTCTTTTTATTATCCTTTTTACCCTCTCCAACATGATCGTTGGATTTGTTTGCATTCCCTTTCCCATCCTTTTCCTTTTTCTTGTAATTTTTTCCCTTCTTCTTCCCATTAGATTGTTGATTCCCTTTGGGATTGGAAGTTTGGATAGCATTAATTTCCTAGGACTGGGAAGGTGTTGACACTAAAGTCACAACCTGACCAGAAGAAGCAGACTGTATAGACAATTGCTGTAATTGACTTAGCAGGTTAGCCATACCTCTATCAATCAAACCGATAATCACATCACCATGAGGACCAGGTTTAGTTTTGGCTAAGCCTAATTTGGAGTGAGGACCATCCAGAAAAAATTTATTAAGGACTCCAGACTAAGAATAAATCAGTTCTAATTGATGAGCCCTAAAAATAGCCTGCTCTTCAGAAAATACCCCTGAAAGGGATACATCGTTAGAAATTTTTGGCTGTAAAGATTTTAAAAACCACTCGAGAAGGAATTCATTCAGGATTTTGGCTTTAATGAGCCTATTCCTTCTTCGCCATTCCTGAATATGGTCAGAAATGTGAGTTTCCTTGTCCTGCTGAAAATTAGCCAGGAGGTCAGTCCTGGCATCATAACAGACAAGTAACTGAAAGTGATTTAAGAACATGGTAGCAAACTCTCCAAAAATATCAAAATTTCCCCTAGTTAACTCAATATACCATTTAGCAGCATTTTTGGTTAGGTTCTTTGAAATAATCTCAACCTAATTGAGTCATCGATCAGGGAGTTCGAGGAACACCATAAATTGAAAGTGGTGATATGATCTATCGGATACTCACTAGTTTTCCCTTCAAACTTTGGATGTTTGAGGGGAGCTTGGTGGGGACCGGAGGCCAACCCGGACTATAGAAAATAGGATCATTATTCAATTTCGAAAGATCTGGCAAGTTTAACGTTGCCAGAAATGGTAAGCAAGGAGGAACCTGGGAATTCCATCCTCCATAGGAAGGATTCCCCAAATTCTGAAAAGAATAACCTGGACTTTTTGAGGCACCAGGTTGCCAGATGTTGTTTGTAGAAAATTTTGGGCCATAAGAATATCCTTGTGACCCAACATTTGGAGAAGAACCCACCCCCCCCCCCCCAACATAGAGTTACTATACATAGAAACATTCCCTCCAACTGAGGTAGTGAATGAAGAGGAAACCCCTTGGTAAGGGTTCCAAGCATTTGAAAATAGAGAAAAATCCTGAGAAGTACTCGATGAAGGGAAAGGAACATTCCCTTGCTGACCAACGAGAAACTGATGTCTTTTTCCTAACGCTATAAAAACAGGGTTTCATCCTATAAAAACATTAGAACTCTGACCTCTCAAAAAACAATTGAAACCTTGAGTCTGAGAGGTAAAAGGTAAAGATCCTAAGGAAGGGTTTGAATGAGGGATGTGCCCACTTCCAAAGGGGAACCCTTGAAATGAATCTAATCCACTAGCCATAGAAGGAATGGGTGTGGAGACAGTTGAAACAACAGAAAAGGAGAAGAAGGAATTCCACTAGTGGGCATTCCATAAGAAAAGGGACCAATTGAGAAGCATGTGCTTAGGTGTTTCCAGAGCCAAACACAGTAGCACTAGAAGTGATCGTTGATATAGAAATAGTTCCCCCTCCTTCAATTGAAAGAGGAGTCTGAACACTTGTAGTGTTCACAGCTAAAACTATGTTCCCAGTCATGGGCATCAAAAGAGAGGAATATGACGAAAAATGACTCTCCGGTCTCTGAGACTCGGGTCTGATGTAATGAATAACAAGAGGATATCTAGCAGGAAGAAGAGATGGAAGAGACTCAACAGACTGAGGGACTTCTTCTATTTATACTTCTTCTACTGGAAATAAAAATCTAGAGATGAGTGGAACACTCCTCTCTATATTGACACTGACACCAAAACCACCCACAGAAACTTCAAGCCCCGACGGAGGATCTCTCTCATTTTCATTTGAAACCACCAGGTAAAAGTCACCCTTAGAATTACTCCTACGCCATATTGAAAAAGGCTTGGCACTCGTGGGGGACAACCCACGAAGCCTCCTCGATCGATGAGGTGATCGGTCAGCCACTTTAAGAGATTAAATTTAGAATCAAAAAATATATGAAGCTAAGAAATCTAGGAGAAAAGAGCACACTCTAAAAAGTTCCTAAGATACAACCAGGCAAGTAGCTCTCAAGTATTTCCACTCCAGGTGATGAGGACCAGACACCAAAATACAAGACAATGAAATAATAGGACCTTTTGAGAATAGTCTGGAGTAATTATGCCCTAGGCCTACTAGTGAAGGTAACAGAAACAGTTACGCTAACCTCCTAACAAAAGCCTTTGCCGGTGCAAGTCCCCAAGCTTTTCAAGGGCACCCTCTAGAAGTACTGATGGAAGTGATGCAATGTCAATCTCAGGTACTATTGGCTCGAGGGGTCCTGACCTAGGTTCGAATGTTCAAGGTTTTCCAACAAACCCCTATACTATTGGCCCTTTCAGCAGTGACTTGCTTGCACAAGCCAAAGTCTCACCCAAAGTAGTATGGGTGGGTGCTGGAACCAGGTTTCCGCACCCTGCGAGAGGGTAGGTAAGTCAAGAAAAGCTACGTCCACCCTTATAGTGACTTGATCCGATATCACAGAGCTTAGATTCCCTTCGCATCCACGTGCACAATAGCAATATTACTCATAGAAATCAACAGATCATGAATTCATATAACAATACGTAGCTATTCCAGATATTATTGTATGAAGCAAGAAGAACAAACCCAGATCGCAGCATAAGTAAGTACACAAGTATGTTCACAACTTAAACCAATAACACAGAAGCATATATTAAGTAATCGAGACATCACAGATTCATATCACAGTAATTCCAGTGGATTCAGATAGGAAACAATACTCCCACATTCATTAATCTTTCAGATCTACTTACAGAACCCCAAAAACCCAACCTGCGCATACAGTAGTAGGGTCTACACATAGCAGGACAAAGGCCCTTTGTGCACACAGCAACAGGAGTCCTTACCCAACAACCCTGACCAGATCTATCAATTCGCACTTAGCAGCAATCTCATATCATTCTTTTCCTGTCCTACAATTCAAAAAGGTTCAACTACTTATACTATTTTAGCCTATGCATCCAATGGTCTGAAAACCATGGTTTGCAGACTCTTGGTCTACCCTTGACCCATTTAGAATGCTTTAGGGGCTTTGACCCACCCCAAAACCCCTGCACTATACTAAATATAATAAAAAATATACAAAATGGACCAGTTTCATAGCTTTGTGGGAGACCCTGTTGCAACAGTCCCCCAACACAATCTTGTGACTCATCTCAAGTCTCTGTGGTGGTGGGGTTTCCACCTGTGCATGTAGTGTGTTGATGGTGGTGATTAGTGGGGTTAGTACTTCTTGGCTCTGAGCAGTAGTGCTTTGAGCAATATCCACAAGCTTCTGGGATGTTGGTCCTTTGGTCACCACGGTGACACTTTCTAGTGTCTGATTCAGTTGCTTGACTGCAACATTGGTATCCTATGATAGCTGGAGGGCTGCGTCGGCCCAAGGCTTCAATAATTATGTGATGGCATGCTTCTTACGCCAGAGTTCCTCAATCTCATCCTGGAGTGTGTTGCTAGTATTTAAGCGTGCCAGACGCTGAGCAGGGAGTAAAGAGGGAAATGTAGCTTGGACCTGATCGAAAGCTTCTTCCTTCTGCCGCAAGTCCTGATTAATTTCTGGAGGACCGGATCATTCTGGGTCTTGTTCCAAAGCTACATGGCATCTTTGAGTAACTAGGCACCCTGAGCAATCTAACCTATAATGGTGTTAGTGGCCTCGGTTACTAGCGCAGTGCACCGGGCTTGTACCTACGGAGGTGTTTCGGGCTGCAGCTTGGCCTATAAGTTGGTGATTTGCTACTTTAGTTGTGTCTTCACGACCTGCATCTCCGTTCTGGACACCTTCAATGCTGCAAACAACTCTTCAATTTTAGCCCGATGGGTGGCTACGGCTGGGATCTCCTCTGTAACCTTCGTGCAGAGCTAGTGGATTAGTGTTTTGAGCTCCACTTTCTATGTGACAGCGTTGAGTACTTCGGTGTTCTGCTGTGAGATGGTCTGCTCAGCTACCCCTAGTTTTTGGTGCACCTGCTGGTCCCAATGGCGAATCTCCTAGAATACAACGGCGTGGAGGCCTTGTAATGCATCATGGGTTAGTGTGGCTAGATTCAAATCGACCCCTGCGTCTGTATGGAGTTGGACTAGTGGACTGATCACAAGGGTAGCACTAGGTATAGCGCAGAGATGGCTTTCCTTTGTGGTGAGCACTGTATGGCTGGGTACCAAGAGAGGTCGTACCTGAGTCACGTTGTCCTATAGTGTTTCTATATTTAACTATAGGGTGTGGAGCTCAGCCTAGAGGGTGTCAATGGAAGCCTTCTGGTGTTCCTCCAGGGCTACCCAATTATCTTTTGTGGCCATTATGATGGCGTCCGCTATTTTTTCGAGGTCCCCGTCGGTCAAAGTGATCGTCGCATCATATTCTCCCAATTTCGCACACTGCTTCTTTCAGGGCCCTTTGTTAGGCTCGCATGTTCACTTTGTTCCTTCAAGGTTTACTGTTGGTGGTGGATCTACCTGGATTTCGGCCTTGGTGTTTTTCGGTGACGCATTATTCTTCATGGTTGTCTCTGAGCCTTGCTTGCTTGGTCCTGCAATATCCTTGGTGGGGGGTTTGAAGCCTATCTTCCAGGCAGGAGGCCATAGTTTGACCACTCGGTCAATGTCCTCATCTGCTACCATATATGGGAGGGACGTCAAGTTTTTATTCTTAAGACCGTGAATTTGTATATGGTGCATCGTAAATTGGAATGCTGCAATAATTTTGAACCTGTTGTAGACTGTTGGGGACAATCGTGGTTGAGATTTGATGGCTGCAGCAAAGCTGTTCTAGAATAGGACCCAAAAAACTTGGTTAACTTCCATGCGTTGTGCATCCTTGGAGTCCCATAGATGGGAAAAGCGAGCCCCTTCACACATTTCTGGAGTGAGCTCAGGGATGACCGACTCCTTAGGGGCCTCCCATGCAACCAGTGCTATAAGGAGAAGTAGCTAAGAATACCAAAAGGTTTTTCCTTGTTCTTGAGATTTGCGGACGTTGGTAAGGAATTCGTCACACAAATATTGGGCTCAATTAAGGTAGACCCCCTTCATACACTGGCCTGCTAATTGAATGACATAGGTAGGGACTGTTGCGACCTGGAACTTCCACATTAACTTGCATGCTAATAGCATGGTACCCATCTGCTTAGCATGGTCATTGATGGATTTGATGATGAAGCCCTGGGTATTTCACTCCACCTTGTACTTTTGGAACACATATTCAGCAGTCTCGCCTTCATATTTCTTACCCACTCATTCCAGAGGGTGAGGCCCCTGCATGGGAAGGCCCGTAATCTGGTGAATTAGCACAACATCAATGGGGAATTGGTCTTTAATCCATAAGCAGCCCTCGTGACTCAAGGTGAGTAGTTGTTGGGCCAGTTGGTCTATGACATTGTAATGGCCAAAATGGGGCATCTGCAGCAAATTAAAGAGCCCAAATCCAGCCAATCCACTTACCCAGCACTGAGGAATGACTATGACCACATCATTCACATAAACTTTGTCAAATTATAGTGTGGGGGCCAGCTCTGGGAAGGCTTCATAATTCGCCAAGATGTTATCATCAAATTTAACTTCGTGGAGCCATCTGCAAGGGTCACCTATGATAGGGACTTCGCCCAGGGTTAGCGGTGTTTGCAAGTAGGTGATCAAACCATCCATGTTTTTGGGGATGCGCATGGAAGGCTGGCTCGGGAAAATGAAGGGGGGCAACCAATTGATCAGATTGGCAGGCAGAGCTTCCTCCTGTGCATCTTGATCCTGAAGTGGTATTTGTGGGGATTTGGCATGCCTTAGGGAAGTCCTATGTCTTCCTGCAACCCACTTTGCAGCTTTCAGGGGCTTCCCCGAGCGCTGTGCTTTCTCTTTTCCCTTCTTTGTGACTGGTGTAGAGAGAACTTCTTCGTCCTTACCCCAATCTCCACTACGTTCTCACTTTCTAGCTCTATTGGTACTGAAGGTTTAGCAGGGTTCGTGTCCATCATCCTAGCATGGAAAAGGAACCCCAGCTCTATATGGCTACTATCAGAAGGATTAGGCTTATCAGACATGAAAGGGATAGGGCAGACTAGGGGAATCGTAGATCTCAAGTTCACACGAGACAAAGGTGAGAAGTACAGTCTGTGCAAGGGAGGCAGATTTCTTATCTGCACTACCCTATCCTTCTTATAGCGCTTGTGGTCACTCAACAGTAGGGTAAACTTCACCTCGAACTTACCATCAGATAAACAGTCAAAATTCCACAAAATCTGCCTCATTAATTTCCAGGGGGCCATGCCTTTCAACAGTAACTTCTGCTCCCCATCAGTTTTCAAAGTGCCAACAGCTAGTTTTCACATTTCTGGTGCGCTCAACAGTCCTGCTACGCTTGGGTGAACTACTTGGGTCTTTTGAGCACCCTCCCCCAACACAAAATTGTTCCTAAGGTACTTCTCAACCAAAGACATGTTTTTCCGACAAGTGTCCTTCCATGCAACCAAACATTTACGGAGATCTCCTGATCCAAGGAATGTCTTGACCCAAACATTGGTTGGGGCTTCAAATCGCAGGATCATCATATCCTGACATTACTCCCAAGCCTGGAATGCCTCCCCATGCATCTCCCACCAGCGCGCAGGTATTCCACTCATGGCTAGCTTAAGGGCCCATAGCCTTCATCCCTTGGGAACCTCTGCTTCAAATGCTCACAAAAATTCCTTAATGATACCAGAAACATCAAAGTAGGGTAGGTCTCTTACCTCTGAGGAAATGCAGCGGAAGTCCCTTGTGACTCAAAGACATCGTAGTGTTGAGACATCATGCAACCGGTTTTTCCAATTCTCCATCTCCCCGTCAGGGTTAGAGAAGCATTCAATTTCCTTTTCCCAACATAGTACTCCTTCCGCCATGGGGTTGATCCAATCTTCATCCCACGCAGTCAACTTGTAAATGTGATCCACCTCCTCTTTATTGCGCACCAGATCTGTATATCATTCACCTTTCGCAGGATCTAATGGTACTATCACCCTTGTGCCATTATTCTCAATCACCATGCTTCTCTTTTTAAGGTTGATGATACCGCCCATATCTATGGCCCAGTCCAATCCTAAGAGCGCAGGGTAGGGGTCCGTATCTTCTACAATTTATGTTACATCAAAGTCAGCTCGGGCCTTTACTCCTGTGATATCCACCGTAATTTTAGACAACCTTCCTAGCGGGATGATTTTCTGTTGATTTACCATGCACAGCTGAATATTGGACCGTTTCAACTTAGGCTATCCCATTCGTTGCCAAGTCTACTTAGGTAACATGTTTGCATCTGACCCTAGGTCCAAAATAACCTAGCTCATTTTGTAGTCACTGATTTGCACAGAAAACTGCATTTATCTTCCGGTGTGGTTTTTATACCTATATATCTTGTGCACATCCTTGACTTCCGGGGTTAGATTGGGTCTTGATGCACAACTACATAGTAATGCCTGAAGGTTCTCCACAGCCTTTTGGTTGCGCAGTAGTTTCATACGTGCATGTAAAAAGGGCTCAACCTCCTCGTCTGTCATGAGGTTCGCAGGTGGCTGAGCAGTAGTTGCCTTTGCATCAACAAATCTCTTGCGAGCTGTGATAAATGTTTCTTTCCCCCTTTTTAGGTCTAAGCCTTCTTGTTTGATAGCGGCTTGACGAATCAAAGGTTCCATCGCAGCCTCATCCTCAGGACCCCTAGTGGCCATCCCACTACATGCCACCACATTCACACTCGGATCTTTGTCTCGCAGCTCAGCCTTAACTCTCTGCACATTATGCGTAGGTGTCGACTGCTTTTCCTGCATTTTCGCTATCAAGATCAGGAAATCTTCAATCACATGGTCCAACTGTCTGCAATATCGGCAGGATTTTCTAGTGGGGTTCAAGCAGTCCCTTGCAAAGTGTCCTTCTTCTCAATAGTTCTAGTAGATTAGCTGACCTCGTCCCTGTCCTGCACTTCCACCGCGTCCTCCTCCCTTGCCCCTTGATGGGGAGCCACCTATACCTACGGGGGTTCTTGGTGATGGAGGGTCTGATTGCACTCTGTATAATCTTCATCAATCAATCATCAAATCATATGTCCAAAATTTTTGTTCGTCATGTCCCACCGATCTACAGAACCTACACCATTTCTTCTTTACCTCTGGAACGTATGCAGCAAGGCAGGGATAGTGGTTAGTATCGTGCAACCCTGCGACTCTACAATCATTGCACTAGAGCGCTGGCCCACTGGGTCTCGCAGCTTCCCTAGGGTGAAATGGGCTAGGTCCCCTAGCCTGCATATAGTCTGCTAATAGAGGACAGTTATCCTTGGTATGGACAATCACCCGGCATCGTATGCACCATCTTTTGGGGCTAGCCTCTGCTCCTCGTTCCTTTCAAAGGTTCTAGATCTTTACATGCATCACTTCCAGTTATCCCTGGATCTTTTGGATGCCCAGCTAAGTCTCGTCCAGAGGTGTAGCTTCTAACTTCATGGCAGCTTCCAAGGCCTTCTCCTGCGATTCAAAAGTTTGATGGCCCATAGGTACACGCAGTTGAGGCAACAACATAGCAATAAACCATTCTGTGTGTTGTTTGTCATCATATTGGAATCCCCCTTCTTTGATCACCTTCTTAAGTAGTTGATCGGCCTCCAAAACAGATTTAGAAGGTCCTTGCTTGAAATCCTTTAGATCAGCCATGATTTTGGAGTAGGACTTAGGTTTCTTGAACTGTTGTTTTAGGGTGTTCTTAATCTCTTCAATGTATGCATTTGAATTTTGGCCGATGTATCCCATGTACCATTCCAAAGCTCTTCCTTTGAAGGCAAGGGACAGTTGTGCCCTTTTCACTGCATCACTAGCCACATTCTGTGCAGTCCATACCAATCCTGCGATAAACCAGAACTGATCGATGTCTTCATCCCCCACACCCTTAAAGGTCGGCAATTTCATGTGTGCAGCCATGTCGTTTTCTGGTGGCAGAGGGGTTAGTGAATTCTTACCTCTAGACTTATTTGAAAGTGGTGTGGTTGGAGGACTCTGTGACACTGCTTCCCTTACTGGACTATAGACCAATCGATCTTCTTATAGGTTGGCCCAATAGTACTGTCCACTTCGTGTTGTGCTCCCGTCCAGATCAGAGGTCATTCACTCAGTATGGCTACACATAATACTCTTTTCACATAATAATATCTTGATCAGCAATGGCAAAGTCTTCAGAAACTTACCTCGAAACCCCGTGAAGAATCTTCGCTTTGCTTCAAAGTAGGAGACAAACTGCTTGATGGAAAATTCTGTCACAAATCCTCCTATGTCTACCCAATGGTTCATTGTGTGAGTGATGGTGTTATCAGTCTTTTCTAGCTATTGCATTAGTTCGGGGGTCCACTCTATGATCCGCTCATCCTTACAACACTTCTGAAACCCTACCAATATTGTGGGCATTTCCTGGAGCTCGATCGCAATCGTTACAAAGAAGATCTCGCAGATCTTTGTGGAAATGTACTTATTCTTCCACTCTTCAGTGGTCAACCTCTCACTGCGGTTTTCTTTTATGGCAAATTCCTGAACTTGTTTTTCAAACCATTTATCAATTTCCTTTCTCTCCCGCTTCCAGTACAGCCTTGGCATTACTTGATCCCTCTCTCAAAATGCTCCAAGTCCCGGCAATGGAACCATTTTTTGGCTTGAGGGGTCCTGACCCATGTTCAAATGTTCAATATTTGCCAACAAACCCCTATACTATTGACCCTTTCAGCAATGACCTGCTTGCGATGGCCAAAGTCTCAGCCGAAGTAGTATGGGTGGGTGTTGGAACCATGTTTCCGCACCCTGGGAGAAGGTAGGTAAATCAAGAAAAGTTGCATCCACCCTTATAGTGACCCAATCTGGTATCACAGAGCCTAGATTCCCTTCGCATCCATGTGCACAACAACAATATTACTCACAGAAATCAACAGATCATGAATTCATATAAAAATACGCAGCTATTCCATATATCCTTGTATGCAGCAAGAAAAACAAACCCAGATCGCAGCATAAATAACTACACAAGTATTTTCGCAACTTAAACCAATAACAGAACAGCATATATTAAGTAATCGAGACATCACATATTCATATCACAGTAATTACAGTGGATTCAAATAGGAAAAAATACTTCCACATTCATTAATCTTTCATATCTACTTATAAAACCCCAAAAACCCAACCTGCGCACACAACAGCAGGGTCTGCAAATTGCAGGACAGAGGCCCTCCGCGCACATAGCAGTAGAAGTCCTTTCCCAACAACCCTGACCAGATCTATTGATTCACACTTAGCAGTAATCTCGTATCATTCTCGTATCATTCTTTGCCTATCCTACAACTCGAAAAGGCTCAACTACTTATACTATTTTAGCCTATGCATCCAATGGTCCGCAAACCATGGTTTGCAGACTCTTGGTCTACCCTTGTCCCATTTACAATGCTTTAGGGGATTTGACCCACCCCAAAACCCCTGCGCTATACTAAATATAATCAGAAATATACAAATTGTACCAGTTTTGTAGCTTTGTATAAGACCCTTTTCCAACAGGTACCACGGGTATTCCCCCCCACAGTCACCTGTGTGGTCTATATGATAGGAAATTAAGGGCAAAAATATGTATCGGTAGCTGGGTGGAACTGTCTTAGTTCAAGATTCAACAAATAGGAGAGGGGATATCTCTCTTCTCTTCCTGCACTATCCCTCATACTTGACTAGTCTCTGGAGGAGAGCTTTCCCGATCCACTTAATAGTGTTGGATTTCACTCATTAATAAATTTTCTATGTTTAACAATTTGAGCGGCCTTGGAGATTTAACTCATCACTCACCTAATCCAAGGCTCTACAACCTAGCTATTTGGTGTATGATTAATGACAATAATACAAAAACTTCTAGTTGCTTTTAATTATATCGCTTGTTTTAAATCGACTGTTACTTAAGTCAAGGGTACACGGAAGTGAAATTCCTTGCGATGAAAAGTGATCTCTACATGGGTTCGACGAAACTAATAAGAAAAAACTTTGTTTTTTTCTTTTCAGACACTCACACTTCATATGATTCAGAAAATTATGAAAAAGACTAAAATGCTTAAATGCACTTAATGCAAACTACCAATGATATGCAAATCCTAAGATGCTAATTCTGAAGAAGAAAAAAAGAGTCCCTAGCAAGACAATGGTTCAATAATTTTTTGTCAGAAAACAAGGCTAGTTCCAAACATAACTCCTATGCATAAAAATGCCAAAAATGTACTCGATAAAAAAGAGTGAAAGAAAAAGAAGACTTATTTCACAATCAAGCCAAGAACCAAAGACTAGAATCCAAAAAAGATTCAAAAGATGTAATGAAACCGTAAAAACAAATTGAAAGCAAAAGCTACAGAAAACACAAATTTTTTTTGGGCTTTTAACTTATAATGGAATAAAAGAGATTTCAAGAAGACAAGCAAAAACTACCTAAGAACCGGTGATCAAGCAAAATGACTCTCAACAAAGGCTTCAAAGTGCTCAAGCCAACTGTGCTACTTTCATAGCAAGATTTAAATGAGCAAAAATAACCAAGAAACTCAATCAATTGATTTAGCACTGTAGCACAATCTTGCAATGAACAGGAACTCAAAAAAACAAAAAGAGATTCTTCAAGATTTGTAACAAGACAAGTCAAAGAAATCAAGAAAACCGAAATAGACCAAGGAGGAAAAAACCATAAGTGAAGCAATGCATACAACCAAGAAGAGAAAACAAGCAGAGGCTCATTGTTCCGATAGGTTAGAACAACCAAGAAATAAAGGAAAATTTCTTGGTGCTTCAGCCATAATTGCAAACACATAAAACAAGGCAATTAACCAAATGGTTAGGTTTTAACAAAAACAAGAGAGAAATGGATATGAAATCACCAAAAACACAGTCCAAAGACCTTAAAGACACCACAGGAATGGTTCAACACAGAAAAAAAATACTACAGAGGCTGAAAACTCAAATTTTCAAATTTTTGCAACCATACGTGGCTTTACAGTGTGCAACTAGCAAGTATACACGACTGTAACCAAGAAAACTCGCATATATGCGGGTCCCTTTGGAAAACATAGGAGGTATACACGAATGTCCAAAGAAAAAGTTGCGTATGAAAATAAATACAAGGAAAAAATAAAAATTCAAGCCTAATCATGGGACCAGGTCTTCTGTATGATTGAAAAAAGACTTACTAGACTGTAAAAAGTGATAAAACTTGTTGGGAACCTACAAGATAGATAAAACAACCCAAATGGGAAATCACAAGAATGTGATCCCCAACAAAGTCGCCATTTCTATTTTTGGAAATGTTACCCTAAAGGCCTTGGGTTGATGAACCTTCACAGATCAGGGACATGCCATTACAAGAAGGACTCACTAGACCAACTTCTATGCAACTAACTAGAATCTACAGGTTGCAGACCTTACTTGAATATCCCTCAGTTGAAGTAGATCTCATGGGGTACAAACCCCCTGCAACACTTTATGCTCCTTAATCTGTAAATCAGAGAAGAACGAACACAAAATCCTAGTTGTATAGCATATATATGTTCTAGATGTTAGTGAAAATCATGCATAACATCATAAAAACAATATTAAATGTTCAATTAATGATCATTACACATGTATAAAAGATTATTGACACGTAAAAATCAAGACAAGATGGCTCTTATATTATTAATGACATGTACAGTAAACAAACGTGGAGATATCACTTGATATCTGCCATGGCCTTTGAGCATATTGTCCTCTAGATCTGTCTAGCTCTAGCCTCTCAAGATTTCTTCCAAGAATAATGCACAATGGATGTCACATAGGGTGGTGAGCATCTCAAGGAAACAAGGGTTTCCTGCAAATATCTGGGAAGTGCAAAAGGCACAGGAATATATCAGACTTGGATAGGGCTCGAACAGAGTATAATATCTATATTTCTCTCTCTCTTCCTCCCCTAGGCCATTCCCTTGAGGGGATTTTATACTCCCTCAAATTAGTTTTTACAGTTGGGAACAGTTAGGCCACAAGCTGGGGTGGTTAAGTTACTCGAACAACTGTAAAATTCACCTCTAGAATAGGGGAAATATATATATTTTTTAATGTTTAAAATGGCATACGTGATTCTATATGTATGGACTCACGTATATACGCGGAAAATTCTGGTCAGAGTCACGTATGGTGTAATATCCCAAAATGAGGAAATGCAGCAATACATGCACAAATAACGCAATTCTCAGAAATTTATGTAGTGAAAGTTAAATGCATATCTTGGTTCCATTCATTTATACATTATAACAGCCATATACAAAAGGAGATCTGAAACAAATCATGGTAGCTTAGTTAAACAAGCCTCCCAAGCCATTATTGCTCAAAAATCATGCAAAAAGAGGGACTGCAACTATGAATAAAATTGGAAATACCCTGACAGCGTTGTTTTATTACTCCTGCAATAGCAGTAAGTTGTACATCATATCTAGAGCTTCTATGTGCATAAAAATTCATATCTATATCAGATCCATGCACTATACAGGCTCCTCTAATGAACCCCCTTGGGGTTTTCAGCAAAACACCAAGTACAAGGTGCAGATATGAGATCTAAGACTGAAAATCCATGGAAATATTCAGATCTAGAAAGTGGATCTTATCTGATATAAACAATACAAATGATCTCCTCCAAAAGATCTCCAAAGTGAAGGGCAAATCCCCAACACTCAGAAAATCAGCTCTCCAAATGGTGCACTGAATCACCCTGCAACTGCCTTTTCAGAAATAATGCAGACCTGGATAAATAATGCACTATAGGGGACAAAATATAGTTAGCCTACAACCAAGATATGAAAATGAATCTTAATGCCTTCAATATTGATCTCCCAATGGAGTAGAAACCTCCTCCACTGAAAAGGAGCACTGAAATGGCCTAGATATGAAGATCTAGCCTCCACTTGCTGTAGCTTACTGAAATAGTCAAACCCTCAATAGGATCTGCAATGTCAAAGGAATATGAAGCTTGGCCTTAAGCCAGATAGTGGACAATATGGTACAATTCTCCTCCAAGAGCTACTCAATGGAAGAGGTGGGATTCCCGATCAGGAACACCCTGTGCTAAACTGCACTCTATCTCAGCTAAACAGCCAGAAAAAGAAATATTTCTGAACAGACCATATCAGAAAATCATAATCATAAGCTAACCCCATATGGCTTCCATCCTCTTTTTTATAGACAATGTGAGCCTTCTCAACTTTGGTCCCACTCATTAGGGTTTCCATATTCATGCAATGAATCTCCCTCCAAAACTGCGTTGTCCCATCATCAATACCACTCCTCCATAACAACACTGATGGATCTGGTCAATCTTGACTAGATCTCCATGCATTGTTTCCTTCCACACTCAAGGTGGTTTTATTCTAACTATCTAACCAGATCCATATTCCCATTTAGTTATCTTCATTAATGTTCCACATCCTCCATACTAGCTTAGTTGACTGGGTCAAACTTGACTATGTCCACATGCATTTAACCCTTGTTCACACATGAAAGTGTTTTATCCAACTGTGAATATGATCCTTTTCCCATTAAGAGGGTTTAAAAATATTTATGGGTATCCCTACCCATTTATTCATCTAACTATGTGTTTGGAGCAAAATTAATATTCCAATTAGTTGCATGCTAATTTAGGAATATTATAGTCCTCCCCTCCCAAATGTTGCTTGTCCTCAAGAAATTGAAAGGATAGAACTGAAGAGCCTCTCCTCTTCCTCCTGTAGCATCCTCAAGTGATAATTTCCTCCAAATAATAATATGCTCTTTCAACAATATGCCCTAAAGTTGTTCCTTCCATGTGTAAACGCGTGCCTCTGGTGAAAAATCTAAATGGCTCTCATCAAGAAAAAGTGGGATATCCATGGAAACAACTATATGTGGTCTAGATGCCTTCTTGAGGCATGGAATCAGAAATATATTGGGAATCATCATCCCCATGTGAAGCCTCCATCCCCAAGCTATCATCCACAAAAAGTGAGCTACCCTCCAACATGGTAACTCCTGAAACATCTCCTCCACCTTAGGCTCCTACAAAGAAGGTGGGTTGCATAGCTGAATATGTGGGACTAAAATTTCCATCCAATTTTTTTTCTCTCTCCACTTATGATATGTATGGGGCTGTTGCTGATCCTGGGCTGAAATATTATGGTCTTCAAGAATGACCCAATTCACCCCACCAATCAAAACATCCATGAAGTGCCTCTCCCAAGAACTCAAGTTCTCTAAATGGCTCCCACCACATGAAGACAAGAGGTGTAGTGTGGAAATCATGGTTTTCCCCTTGTTTCTCTGGAAACATGCAACATATGAAGTATAAATAATCATACTCCCAATGGGCACCTCCAACTCTTGCGCCATCCTCCCAATAAAGTTTCCCATAAAAATAATAACATCATCAATACATGGAAGAAAAAACAGATAGAAACAAGTTGCCATATGACAACCAGGAGGTGTATCATAGTTCCATATGTGGAACCAGCGAAGTGAATCCCCTGCCTACCTCAAAACAAAGTGTAACAAGTGTCTTTTTAGCCACTTGTTTGCTGCTACAAGCATCCTACAAGATGGGATCATGAAAGTAAATATTGGTGCCAATGGTGCACACCAAAAATCATGTGGCATCCCCTACAAACCACAAATAAAATGGCCAACATCGATGCTACAAATGGCCTCAAGTACATCACAATACAAAATATAAGAAGGGATGATCCTCTTTAGTACAATATGTTGCTCACAAAAAGTAAAAGAGTACAAATCATAATGCATGAATGTACATCCTCTACCATGTACCTTGGTCATTGATATGAAATGACTCAACTGAAAGTTCTCCCTCACTCTCAATGAGTACGGAAGTGGTTGTGACAACCTCTCCATCATCATCCGAGCTATGCATCTCCCCATATGCTAATATACATCCTTTTGGATTCCCTCCTAAGTGAACTCCTCCATCAAGGATTGATATGCATCAAAGTGCATGGAACGAAAGCCCACATGTGCTGCATGTAAAATCTACTCCTTGAGGTTAGAAGCTCTAATCAAGAAGACTCTGCCATAAAAATAAATGATCCCATCATCCACCATGTAGCTATCATCTCGCTCCAGATTATCAATAATCATGCAATCACCAAGATCCTTGGAGTACTCTACCAAAATTTAAGACCTCTAATATGGATCAATCCTCCTAAGAGATAGTGTTGAAGATTTGAAATGTGAAGCTCCCCACATGTTGTTGTCTTTTCCTTTGACATCCCTTATGTTGAAGTCATCAATCACAATGTTGCTATATGTGGGAGATCCCTTCCAAAGTGGAAGTACCTCTTGATCCTCCAAGGCTAAGGAGTAGCCCCTTTGCAACATGATAGTGCCATCTCCTACTCCTACAACATCATGTAAATTATGGGAGAAGATTAGCCCATACTCTCTCTTTAACAACCAAAACAACAACAGCTCTAGTTGCCTCCCCGCACCATCATCATATAAATCATGGAGCAACAACATTATAGTTGATACGAAAAATATCACATCACCCCAATACACCGAAACTCCCTACTGCCATATGATGTAAGTGTCATGCCAAGTTTCCTCCACCAACATACCCTTTGGAGAAGGATATGTCACATGATGGCCAAACTCTTTCAAGAGTAGCCAATGCAGTATTGCCTCCTGTTGCCCAATATCATAAATCTAAAAGTGGTATTCCAACCTCTTGCTCATCAACATCACCCATCCAACCCATGGTGAGTGTCTATCATCATGTTCAAAAGTGGCATTCCTCCAATGGAAAATACCATCTTCCCAAATCAAATTGCTGTCTTTTCATTTCATGGGATGTTGAAATGCAATCTCCTCAAGATCTCCAAATGAAGACCACTGATCAATGACCAAGTTGACCCCATAAGGATCCAAATAGGTGGTAGGAAAAACCTCCTGTTGGGCCCAAATTAAGGTATGTTCTCACCCTGTAATTACTTCAGATTATGTTACAATTTTGGGGGAATTCCCCTTCATATTAACAATAAAGAGAGAAAAAATTATGAAAACTAGAACAACTAGGCTAATGATGAAAAGGATGTTTTTATAAATAAAATTGACTTCTCTTATCTCTACATGCAGGTAGGCAGACTGGTTGGAACAATACAAAATGGAAGCTAACCATCGAGAGAAAATGTGTGAGATCTCGGTAACTCCCAATGGCCAGTAGAAGGCAGACAGAGGAATTTGAGCCCATGAACTGAAACGAAAGCCATGCACAGCATGCCATTGTTTGGGAAATACTTTCTTATTTAATTATCAACCCGGGGTAAGTCTTCTTATTTCAAGAATGTTGGCACAATATATGCCAGTGAGATTGTCTAATAGTTACTCCTTGTTGCTTATGAGGAAGAATTTTCTAGCCTGCTAAGTTCACTTATCCTAACAAGGGGTAGCTTGATTGATTCTTAACCTAATATTGAATAGCAGGATTGAACAACTATCTACTTGAATTAAACAACAGTCTAAATGAACTGAATAACAATCTAGATGAATCAAACAACAATTGAATTGAATTAACCAGCAGTCTAACTAAATTAGACAGCAATGGAATTGAATTGAACATCAGTCTAACTAAACTGAACAGTAATGGAATTGAATTGAACAGAAGTCTAACTAAACTAAAAAAAAATGGAATTGAATTGAACAAAAATCTAACTAAACTGAAAAACAATGGAATTGAATTGAACAGCAGTATAATTGAACCAATCTAAGTGAATTGTACAATAGTTACTTATGTAATTTTGAAATGGAATTCTCTTTATGAATTAATTAATTGACATTGATCAACGATTGAACGCTTCGAAGTGCTGAAAGAGTAATGCAATAGATAAATAAAAATAACATTGAAATCAACTTATTCTACGATCTATAACTCAATTACAATGATATTGGATTAACTGGAACCATCTACTGGTGATGAAGCTTTGTTATAAGCTGTAAAATATGATTGCGACTATCCTAATTCAAGAACACGATTGCTAACAATCCTGAAGAAAGATAAAATGTAACTTTATTGAATGGAAATATACTTTACAACTGCATCAGATACTTAGGCATTGGTTATGTGACTACACATAGTCTCAGAATTTGCGAGGAACTTCTAGGGGTTGGGACCAGACCACCAGAAGCTCTAGCGCAGTAAAAACTTTGAAAGATTATTGTTCAAGGCTCTATGTTACATCCAGTGATATTACAAAAATACAATTAGACAAGTTGGTTCTAATGCGTCGATTACATAATGAATATCCTATTCTTTTCCGACTCCCTTTTCTCATTCATCCTTCATCCTTTTAAAGGCGATTTCAAAAATGAGAAAGTATTTCCCAAACGACAGCCTGCTATGTGTGGCTGTCATTTGAGTTCTTGGGCTTGAATTCATCTGTCTGCCTTCTGTCGGCCGCTGGGAGTTACCAAGATATCACATGTTTGCGCTCATTGGTTAGCTTCCATTTTCTATTGGTCCAGCCACTCTACCTTCTTGCATGCAGAGATAAGAGAAGTCAATTTTTTGTTATAAAAAATCCTTTTCATCACTAGCCTAGTTGTTCTAGTTTTCATAATATTTCCTCTCTTTATTGTTAATATGAAGGGGAATAGCATACCTTAATTTGGGGCTAACATACTCCCCTACTTACCTAATTACATTTTCTCATGCAAATAGATGGTTGAGATGTAACTACGTTAAGGAGTAGGCAGGGTAAACCTTTTCGTTGTATGCTCTGAAGCCTTGTTTTTGTTTCATGATTGCAAAGGCAGCGCCTATGGATCCTTCTGGTAATTCGTAATTGTGATTATTATCCTCGGGAGGATACCAAAGGAGAGGTCTTCTGTATCTACATCCTAACCAGGTAGGCCCCATGTTGTAGAACAGGCTATTGTATGAGAGGAATCTGGAGGCGGCAGCCTTGAAAATCCTATAACTAAATGGCCTCCTATTCTTCACATTGTTCGTGGAGGAAATCCATCTTTTCTTAGATGCTGCTAAGGCTGCTTCACGAATGTCCCCAAAGTATTCTCGTCCATTTTATATGATGTGTTTATGGATGGGCCCTAGCCTAGTCCTCACACCTTGCCTTCTCATGAATTTTTTTGTGCTGGATGATCAATTGCAGGGGTTTTGTAGGTTCCCCTTTGACCCATAAATCTAGGCCATGCTCTCTTTTTTGGAAGATGTCGTAGTCTTTGGCCCACCTGATCTATTTTTTAGCAAATGAAAGGAAGGCTTGTAGCTGAACATCCCTTATAAAGGGGCTAGGATTGATGTTTGTGTCTTCTTCTAAAAAGAAGTTATGCATGTAAAGTTCACATAGGAGGCGTTGGACCTGCTCATCTTGATCATTACAAAAGTGGAAAAATTCTTCTATGCTCCTGAAAGTAGTGGATTTTCCTACCCTGACAGCTTTAACTTTCAGGAGTAAATATCGTTCTGTTAGGAACAAGGCATACTTGGTCACTGTAGCTCTTTTTTTATTTTTTTTCTGTTTACTGTTCAATTTTTTGTTGTGTTTGCTGTGTTTTTATTTTTTTTGTTCAATTCATTGACAACTGTTGTTCAATATTTGAACGACTGTTTTTCAATTAAATTGAACAGCCGTTTGTTGTGTTTTTATTTTTGTTGATCAATTCATGGAAAATTGTTGTTCAATCTCTGAACGGATGCTATTTAGTCGAATTGAACAGTCGTTTTCTATGTTTTTATTTTTTTTGTTCAATTCATGGACAAATGTTGTTAAATATTTGAACAGCTATTTCTCAACCAAAATTTAATAGCCGTTTTCGCATTTTATTATTGTTGTTCAATTTTTGGACAATTGTTGTTCAATCCTTGAACGACTGCTATTCATTCGAATTTAACAGTTGTTCGTTGGTGTCTTTTTTCCTATTCAGTCGAATGGAATAGCCATTTCATGTGTTTTATTTTTGTTTTTCAATTCATGAACAACTGTTGTTCAATATTTGAACGGCTATGGTTCAACCAAATTGAACAGTCATTGCTGTGCTTTTATTTTTTCTGTTCAATTTGTGAACAACTGTTGTTCAATCTTTGAATGGCTGCAGTTCAACCAAGTTGAACACTTGTTGCTGTGTTTTTATTTTTTCTGTTCAATTTGGGGATAGCTGCTGTTCGATCTTTGAACAGCTGTTGTTCAGTCGAATTGAACAGTCATTTTTTGGGCGTTTTTAATTGTGTTGAGAAATCTGTGAACAAATACTGCTCAATCTCTGAACAACTGATGTCCGACCAAATTAAATAGCCATTATTTTTGTGTTTTTTTAAAATTTAATAACCTTGAGTAGGGAATGACAGTTGAAAAAGAGAGGGAAAACGGTAAAGTTACCAATATGATGACTCTTTGGCACTATAATCCTTCAATAGGAAGCTGACATTATGCACACATGAAATGAAAGGATAAAGTCACCCTCAGTTCAAATATGTTATCATACAATACATGACCTTATGATGATATATGTTTCTGCACTATTCGAGTAGTATGTCCCTCCAACATGAAGGAATGGAACAAAGGGTATTAATGGTATTGGCATTTTTCCCGCTTCTTTCACCATCCCTAACTCTTAAGGAGTTAATAAGCCTCCCTCTATGTATAAAAAGAAATTATTATGTGTTCATGCAAATATTTAAGAGGATAGGGGGTCTCATTACGAGCCAGCCTACCATGATCACAAGGATTTAACAAGTGACATGCCTACAATGGCTACCACACCAGGGTAATGACCTTCTCATCTACTTAAAGGACAAGAGGTCTCATCATGAGTCGGCCTAATCACTCTATTACAATTCTAGTGAATGGCATTGTGACTATCTAGCTACCATACTAGCACAGTGACCTCCTTATAGATCAAGATGTTACAATTCAAAATGAAGTACTACACTTACATGCAGATTTTAAGAGAGGATAGGGGATCTCATCACGAGCCAACCTACCACGTTCATAAGGGTGTAGCAAGTGAAATGCCCACAATGGCCACCACACCAGGGTAATGACCTTGTTAACTATTTGAAGGACAGGAGGTCTCATCACGAGTCGGCCTGATCACTTTGCTACAACTCTAGTGAGTGGCACCATGGTTATATAGCCACCATACCAGCATGGTGATCTCTCCATAAAATTAGTAGAATAACTATTTTTACATAAGGATCCCGGCTCATTTTTTCGGGTTAAATAACAACCCTGTCAAGGCTATGAATGCCTGCTAGCAGTAGTGGCTCTGCTTGTGGTATGAAAGTATGCTCCTTCAATAGCCAATTGATTCTATATACACCTTATCTTCCATTATTCTTCCCCAAGCTATTACTCGAATTAGTGATAATTATGACCTGCCAAAAGAATAACTAACAGAGATATGCTTACATATTTGAACCTCGGGATGACGGCACCAATCATTACTTGACTCAGTCTTTCTTCCGTCATAAATTTTCATTTAAGGAAGGACATCATATCATAATAATGGTCATACTATTTCCTCTCACTTTTCGGTCACTTCCGCACAAGATGCAATTATGAAAATTTCTAAATCTGACCTTTATACTGCGTATGTTAATAATTACTCAACAACTCGCTCCTTCACACACAGATTATCATAACTAAATTCTGACATTCCCATGTTTGCATTCATGAGTGACCAAAACTCTCTTTTACTTGAGGGCGTGGGTGCCCTTTCTTCGAGGGAGGGGTTGTAATTGGTCTTAATTTGGTAAGCATGTGAAACCCCTACACAAATCGTGTTAGACACATCGATAAGACCAGAGGAAAACTAAAATTAAGGCATGAATATTATCTACGTAGATCCACAATCTCTCTTTCGTTTGCATATAGAATTTAATCGAAACAACAGAGCCAAGAAGAGATACAATTAGAGGAAAAGAGAATATCAGCTATGGGAAGAAATACCCTTCGAAGCGATCCTGTAAACTTTCCAATTTCAGAGGCAATGAGTGCCATCCTCCAGCAAGCTGGCTAGCTAATATATGTACACCGACTACAAGGATTTTACATGGGAATTGCAATCGATTTTCTGCAAAATATGCAGGAAGGGAAAACTAGAGTCAAAGGTCGAATTACACCAGTCACAGAGGGAATTCTTGTGGAAGTTTCCAGAATACCAGCACAAGGAGAAAGGTGGGAAAAGAAGCATCTCCTCCTGCAAGAAGCAGTAGCAACATACCAGGACCCGGAGGAGCCGTTGGAACGAAAAAAAAAGGGATTAACCCTACCTCTCTACATTAGCCATGGCAGGAGTTGGTGACATTCATCCAAAATTTTATTACATGCGAAGGACGTCGAGACGTGGTAAAACCTTGACAGCTCAAACTTTTAGCTGTACTTAAGCAAAATATTTCAATTAATATGCCTGCCTTTTTGAATTTCATAGTGCATGATACTATTGTTCGATTGAGGAAAGCCAAAAATCCCCAAGCAGTGGTTAGTCACTAGGGGTTAATCAAACTAATCATCATTCATGAGCTGGATAGGTAGCAGATAGCCTGGGAAAATTTCGTTAACCCTGAGGCATAAGAACCAGAAATAAACCCTTACAGAATCGAAATTTAGCCCCCCAGGGTAAATAAACCAAGATGAAAAAAGGACCTGAACCACAACTTCAGAACCAAGCAGGAAAAAATAGTCTAAGACACTCCAAGGAACCTCGAACCGTATGGAGGAAGCATGACCATCCCATGCACCCTTGCAAGATTTCGAGGAAGAAATGGCTAGAGTCCTAGGATAAATAAGGACAGACTACAAATCTAGAAATCCATCAGGAGCAGAAGAGAAAGAGGAAATTTTTGATAAATCTGCTACCCCCAGTAGTTCTGGTCACACTAATGTCCTGCCTCACCAAGAGGAACTGCAAGATGATGAGGCTTTGTCCCCTCTTGATAATTATGAGGTGTATAGTGATGGGCAGACAAAGGAGATAATGGAATCACAAGATCAGTTAGGTGACACTGTCCTTGTGGATAAAAGCACACATGGAGATAGCCCCTTTGACACCAGGAGGTAGCACCACTCCTCCTAGTCAGGACCCTCACATTGAAGTAAATTCTGAAGATGTAATCAGAAACATCATTTTAGGCACCATCCCGAAAAAGGGGAATTTCGCTCCCCTACCACCTACTGAATCAAGACAGGTGAAGATTCAGATGAAAAGAGAGGTAAGAAACTAAGCAGGACCTGTAAGAGATTAAAGAAATTGGTAAAATATATGAGAAAACAACTGAAGAAAGAAATAAGGGCCCGGAAGACAAAGAAAGAAACCTCCATTGTAGGAACTCAAACAGAACTAGTAAATACTGTCGAAGGTGAGATGTAAATTGACTTAGCCGACATCATTGAAACTGGAATGCAAACTGACTTGATAACTACTATAGAAGCTGAGGTACAAACCAACTTAGTAGACACTACTGAGGCTGAAATGTAGACAGAACTGGAAAACACCATTGAAGCCTCTACTCAAACTAAGCATAAGGTTACAGAAGAAAAAGGGACCCAAACAGAGGAAGTCCCTACCTATGCCCATCTAGTGGAGAAAGCTGTCAACCAGAAATTACACAAAGAACTAGTGAAAATATAGCATGAGCTAACAAAGTGTAGGAAGGAGGTGGTTCCATTACAAGAATATCAAGCACTACTAAGAAATTTCACTAACCTCTCCTCCACAGAAGACGAAACATTTTCCTAGCTCAGAGGAGAATAGGCAAAGGTAAAAGGGCACAAGAGCAGGTGGAGAAAGCTAAGAAATAAATATCTACAATTTTCTCTATATATAATGATGCACTATCATGCACAGCTCCGACGACCAACTATGCCTTGTTCCTAACAGAAAGGTATTTA
The DNA here is from genome assembly GCA_034641835.2 of Pinus albicaulis. NCBI lineage: Eukaryota > Viridiplantae > Streptophyta > Pinopsida > Pinales > Pinaceae > Pinus > Pinus albicaulis. The sequence continues at coordinate 545,190,597 of CM076575.1, read as the reverse complement.
CTCCTGAAAGTTAAAGCTATCAGGGCAGGAAAATACACTACTTCCAGGACCATAGAAGAATTTGTCCATTGTTGTAATGATCAATATGAGTAGGTCCAATGCCTCCTATGTGAACTTTACATGCATAAATTCATTTTAGAAGAAGACATGGATAGCAATCCTAGCCCCTTTATAGGGGATGTTTAGCTACAAGCCTTCCTTTCATTTTCTAAAAACTAGGTCAGGTGGGCCAAAGCCTATGACATCTTCCAAAAAATAGAGCATGACCTAGATTTATGGGTCAGAGTGGAACCTACAAAACCCCTGCAACTAATCATCTAGCACAAAAACTTCATGAGAAGGCGAGGTGTGAGGACTAGGCTGGGGCCCATCCATAAGGACATCATAGAAAATGGACGAGAATACTTTGGGGACATTCGTGAAGCAGCCTTAGCAGTAGCTAAGCAAATATGGATGGCCTCCACGAACAACGTGAATAATAGGGAGCCATTCAGTTACAGGAATTTCAAGGCTGTTTCCTCCAGATTCCTTTCATATAGTAGCTTGGTCTACAGCATGGGGCCTGCTTGGTTAGGATGTAGATACAGAATCCCTCTCCTCTGGTATCCTCTCAAGGATTATAATCACAATTACAAATTACCAGAAGGATCCACAGGCGCTGCCTTTGCAATCATGAAACAAAAACAAGGCTTCAGAGCATACAACGAAAATTTCTACCCTGCCTACTCCTTAACACAGTTACATCTCAACCATCTATTTGCATGAGGACATGTAATTAGGTAAGCAGGGGAGTATGTTGGGCCCAAATTAAGGTATGTTCTCACCATGTAATTACTTCAAATTATGTTACAATTTTGGGAGAATTCCCCTTCATATTAACAATAAAGAGAGAAAATATTATGAAAACTAGAGAAACTAGGCTAATGATGAAAAGGATGTTTTTATAACAAAAAATTGACTTCTCTTATCTCTGCATGCAGGAAGGCAGAGTGGCTGGACCCATAGAAAACAAAATTTAACCAATGAGAGAAAGCGTGTGAGATCTCGGTAACTCCCAACGGCTGGAAGAAGGCAGATAAACGAATTCGAGCCCAAGAACTCAAATGACAGCCATGTGCAGCAGCTGTCGTTTGGGAAATACTTTATAATTTTTGAAACCGCCTTTAAAATGATGAAGGACAAATGTGAAAAGTGAGTCGGAAAAGAATCGGAAATTCATTATGCAATCGACCTATCAGAACCAACTTGTCTAACTATATTTTTTTGATATCACTGGATGTAAAATAGAGCCTTGAACAATAATCTTTTGATGTTTTTATTGTGCTAGAGCGTCTAGTGGTCTGGGCCCAACGCCTGGAAGTTCCTTGCAAATTCTCATAATTTGTGTAGTCACAGAACCAATGCCTAAGTATCTGATGCAATTGTAAAGAATATTTCCATTCAATAAATTTACAGTTTCTCTTTCTTTAGGATTGTTAGCAATCGTGTTCTTGAATTAGGATAGTCGCAATCGTATTTTCCAGCTTACAACAACGCTTCATCACCAGCAGATGGTTCCAGTTCTTCAAATATCATTGTAATTGAGTTATAGATCATAAAATAAGTTGATTTTGATGTTATATGTCTTTATGGATTGCATTACTCTTTCAGCACAGTGAAGCGTTCAATCATCAATCAATGCCAATTAATTAATTCATAAAGAGAATTCCATTGCAAAATTACATAAGTAATTGTTGTACAATTCATTTAGATTGTTTCAATTATACTGTTGTTCAATTCAATTCCATTGTTGTTCAATTTAGTTAGACTGTTGGTCAATTCAATTCCATTGTTGTTCAGTTTAGTTAGACTGTTGTACAATTCAATTCCATAAATGTTTAGTTTAGTTAGACTGTTGTTCAATTCAATTCCATTAATGTCTGGTTTAGTTAGACTGCTGGTTAATTCAATTCAATTGTTGTTTGATTCATCTAGATTGTTGTTTAGTTAATTTAGACTGTTGTTTAATTCAAGTAGATAGTTGTTCAATCCTGCTATTCAATCTTAGGTAAAGAATCAATCCAAGCTACCTCTCATTAGGATAAGTGAACTTAGGAGGCTAGCAAATTCTTCCTCATAAGCAACAAGGAGTAACTATTAGACAATCTCACTCGCATATATTGTGCCAACACTCTTGAAATAAGAAGACTTACCCTGGGTTAATAATTAAATGAGAAATTATTTCCCAAATGGCAGCCCATTGTGCGTCGCTTTCATTTGAGTTCTTGGGTTCCAATTCCTCTGTCTCCCTTCTGCCAGCCGTTGGGAGTTATTGAGATCTCACACGTTTGCTCTCGTTCGTTGGCTTCCATTTTCTATTTGTCTAGCAACTCTGCCTTCCTGCATGCAGAGATAAGAGAAGTCAATTTTCTATTATAAAAACATCCTTTTCATCATTAGTGTAGTTGTTCTAGTTTTCATAATATTTTGTCTCTTTATTGTTAATATGAAGGGGAATTCCCCCAAAATTGTAACATAATTTGAAGTAATTACAAGGTGAGAACATACGTTAATTTGGGCCCAACAAGAGTTTTTTGCCTACCACCTATTTGGATCCTTATGGGGTCAGCTTGGTCATTGATCAGTGCTCTTCATTTGGAGATCTCCAGGAGATTGAATTTCAACATCCCATGAAATGCAAAGACATCAATCTAATTTGGGAGGATGGTATTTTCCATTGGAGGAATGCCACTTTTGGACATGATGATAGACACTCACCATGGGTTGGATGGGTGATGTTGATGAGAAAGAGGTTGGAATACCACTTACAGATTTATGATACTGGGGAGAAGGAGGCAAGACTGCGTTGGCTACTCTTGAAAGAGTTTGTCCATCATGTGACATATCCTTCTCCAAAGGGTATCATGGTGGAGGAAACTTGGCATGACACTTACATCATATGGAATCAAGGAGTTTGGGTGTATTGTGGTGATGTTATATTTTTCATATCAACTATCATGTTGTTGCTCCATGATTTATATGATGATGGTGTGGGGAGGAAACTAGACCTATTGTTGCTTTGGTTGTTACTGAAAGAGTATGGGCTAATATTCTCCCATACTTTGCATGATGTTGTAGGCGTAGGATATGGAACTATCATGGTGAAAATGGACTACTCCTTAACCATGGAGGATAAAGAGGTACTTCCACTTTGGAAGGGATCTCGCACATATAGCAGCATTATGATTGATGAATTTAGCATAAGGGATGTCAAAGGAAAATACAACAACATGTGGGGAGCTTCACATTTTAGATCTTCAGCGTCGTCTCTTAGGAGGATTGATCCATATTGGAGGTCTCAACTTTTGGTAGAGTACTCCAAGGATCTTGGTGCTTGCATTATTCTTGATGATCTGGAGGGAGATGATAGATACATGGTGGATGATGGGGTCATCTATTTTTATGGAAGAGTATTCTTGACTAGAGCTTCTAAGCTCAAGGAGCAGCTTTTACATGCAGCACATGTGGGCTTTCTTTCCATGCACTTTGATGCATATCATTCCTAGATGGAGGAGTTCACTTGGGAGGGCATCCAAAAGGATGTATATCAGCATATGGGGAGATACATAGCCCAGATGATGTGGATAGGTTGTCACAACCACTTCCCTACTCATTTAGATTGAGGAAGAATTTTCAGTTGAACCATTTCAGCTCAATGACCAAGGTACATGGTAGAGGATGTACATTCATGCATTATGATTTGTACTCTTTTACTTTTTGTGAGCAACATATTGTACTAAAGAGGATCATCCCTTCTTGTATTTTGTAATGTGATATACTTGAGGCCATTTTCAGCATTGATGTTGGCCATTTTATTTGTGGTTTGTTGGGGATGCCACATGATTTTTGGTGTGCACCATTGGCCCCAAGCTTTACTTTCATGATCCCATCTTGTAGGATCCTTGTGGCAGAAAACAAACGGCTGAAAAGACACTTGTTACACTTTGTTTTGAGGCAGGAAACAAATGCACTGCACTGGTTCCAGATATGGAACTATGATCCGCCTCCTGGTTGTCATATGGCAACTTGTTTCTATCTATTTTTTCTTCCATGTATTGATGATGTTCTTATTTTTATGGGAAGATTTGTTGGGAGGATGGCACAAGATTTGGAGGTGCCCATTGGGAGTATGATTCTCTATACTTCATATGTTGCATGTTTCGGGAGAAACAATGGGCAAACCATGATTGCCACACTACACCTCTTGTCTTCAAGTGGGGGGATCCATTTGGAGAACTTCAGTTTTGGAGAGACACTTCATGGATGTTTTGATTGGTGGGGTGACTTGGGTCATTCTTGAAGACCGTAATATTTTAGCTCAGGATCAGTAGAAGCCCTATAAATATCATAAGTGGAGAGAGAAACAACATGGAATAGAAATTTTAGTCCCACATATTCAGCTATGCAACCCACCTTCATTGCAGGAGCCTAAGGTGGAGGAGATGTTTCAGGAGTTACCATGTTGGAGGGTGACTCACTTTTTGTGGATGATAGCTTGGGGATGGAGGCTTCACACGGGGATGATGATTCCCAATATATTCTTGATTCCATGCCTCAAGAATGCCTCTATACCACATATATTTGTTTCCATGGATATCCCACTTTTTCATGATGAGAGCCATTTGGATTTTTCACCAAAGGCATACTTTTACACATGGGAGGAACAACTTGAAGGCATATTGTTGAAAGAGAATCTTATTCTTTGGAGGAAATTATGACTTGAGGATGCTACAGGAGGAAGAGGAGAGGCTCTTCAGTTATATCCTTGAAATTATTGAGGACAAGCAACATTTGGGAGGGGAGGATTGTAATATGTTTAAATTAGCATGCAACTAATTGGAATATTAATTTTTCTCCAAACATATAGTTAGATGAATAAATGGGTAGGGATACCCATAAATATTTTTAGCAGCAATAAAAACCCTCTTAATGGGAAAAGGATCACATTCACAGTTGGATAAAACATCTTCATGTGTGAAAAAGGGCTAAATTCATGTGGACAAAGTCAAGTTTGACCAAGTCAACTAAGCTAGTATGGAGGATGTGGAACATTAATGAAGATAACTCAGTGGGAATATGGATGTGTTTAGATACTTAGAATAAATCCACCTTGAGTGTGGAAGGAGAAAATGCATGGAGATCCAGTCAAGATTGACCAAATCCATCAGTGCTGTTATGGTGGAGTGGTATTGATGATGGGACAGCGCAATTTTGGAGGGAGATTCATTGCATGAAGATGGAAACCCTAATGAGTGGGACCAAAGGTGAGAAGGCTCACATTGTTTATAAGGAAGAGGATGGTAGCCATATGGGGTTAGATTATGATTATGATTTTCTGATATGGTCTATTCAGACATATTTCTTTCTCTGAATGTTTAGCTGAGATAGAGTGTTGTTTAGCACCAGGTGTTCCTGATCGGGAATCCCACCTCTTCCATTGAGTAGCTCTTGGAGAAGCCTTGCACCATATTGTCCACTATTTGGCTTAAGGCCAAGCTTCATCTTCCTTTTACAGTGCAGATTTGGTTGAGGGTTTGACTGTTTCAGTAAGTTGCAGCAAGTGGAGGCTAGATCTTCAGATCTAGGCCATTTCAGTGCTCCTTTTCAGCGGAGGAGGTTTCTACTCCATTGGGAGATCAGTATTGAAGGAATTGAGCTTAATTTTAATATCTTGGTTATAGGAAAACTATATTTTGTCCCCTACATCTCATTATTGATCCAGATCTGCATTATTTCTGAAGAGGCAGTTGCAGGGTGATTTAGTGCACCATTTGGAGAGCTGATTTTCCGAGTGTTGGGGATCTGCCCTTCACTTTGGAGATCTGTTAGAGGATGTCATTTGTATTTTTTATATAATATCAGATCCACTTTATAGATATGAATATTTCCATGTATTTTTAGTCTTAGATCTCAAATCTGCACCTTGTACTTGGTGTTTTGCTGAAAACCCCAAGGGGGTTCATTAGAGGAGCCTGTATAGTGCATGGATCTAATATAGATATGAAATTTTATATACATAGAAGTTGTAGATATGATGTAAAAATTACTTCTATTGCTAGAGTAATAAAATAACGTTGTTAGCATATTTCCAGTTTTATTCATGATTGCAGCCCCTCTTTTTGCATGATTTTTGAGCAATAATGGCTTGGGAGGCTTGTTTAACTAAGCTACCATGATTTGTTTCATACCTCCTTTTGTATATGGCTGTTATAATGTATAAATGGATGGAAAAAATATCTCCTTTTCCATTCATTTATACATTATAACAACCATATACAAAAGGATATCTGAAACAAATCATGGTAGCTTAGTTAAACAAGCCTCCCAAGCCATTATTGCTAAAAATCATGCAAAAAGAAGGGCTACAACCATGAATAAAACTGGAAATACCCTGACATCATTATTTTATTACTCCCTAGTAATTTGTACATCAGATATAAAGATGTTATTTGCATAAAACGTTAGATCTATATCAGATCCATGCACTATATAGGCTCCTCTAATAAACCCCCTTGGGGTTTTCAGCAAAACACCAAGTACAACGTGTAGATCTGAGATATAAGACTACGGATCCATGGAAATATTTAGATATAGAAAGTGGATCTTATATGATATAAACAATACAAATGATCTCCTCCAACATATCTCCAAAGTGAAGGGCAGATCCCCAACACTCAGAAAATCGGTTATCCAAATGCTGCACTGAATCACCCTGCAACTACCTCTTTAGAAATAATGCAGATCTGGATCAATACTGCACTATATGGGACAAAATATAGTTGTCCTACAGCCAAGATATGAAAATTAAGCTTAATTCCTTCAATACTGATCTCCCAATGGAGTAGAAACCTCCTCCACTAAAAAGGATCACTGAAATGGCCTGGATCTGAAGATCTAGCCTCCACTTGTTGCAGCTTACTGACGCAGTCAAACACTAAATAGGATCTACACTGTTAAAGGAAGATGAAGCTTTGCCTTAAGCTAGATAGTGGACAATATGGTGCAAGACTCCTCCAAGAGCTACTCAATGGAAGAGGTGGGATTCCCCATCAGGAACACCCTGTGCTAAACAACACTCTATCTTAGCTAAGCAACCAGAGAAAGAAATATGTCTAAACATACCATATCAGAAAATCATAATCATAAGCTAACGCCATATGGCTTCCATCCTCTTCCTTATAAACAATGTGAGCCTTCTCACCTTTGGTCCCACTCATTAGGGTTTCCATCTTCATGCAATGTATCTCCCTCCAAAACTGCATTGTCCCATCATCAATACCACTCCTCCATAACAACGTTGATGGATTTGGTCAATCTTGACTGGATCACCATGCATTGTCTCCTTCCACACTCAAGGTGTCTTTATTCTAACTATCTAAATAGATCCATATTCCCACTGATTTATATTCATTAATTTTCCACATCCTCCATACTAGCTTAGTTGACTTGGTCAAACTTGACTTTGTCCACATGAATTTAGCCCTTGTTCACACATGAAGGTGTTGTATCCAGCTGTGAATATGATCCTTTTCCCATTAAGAGGGGTTTTGTTGCTGCTAAAAATATTTATGGGTCTCCCTACCCATTTATTCATCTAACTATGTGTTTGGAGCAAAATTAATATTCCAATTAGCTGCATGCTAATTTAGGAATATTACATATGGGTTTTAAGATACTATTTTTTGAGAAATATGACCAAGTCTAAAAGGAAGGGTTGCCCAAGTCCAATGTATAAATCATCAAGTATAAGCTGGTAATAAATGATGCTATAAAAATAAAGACACTATGAACTTCTGAGGAATCAATCTGCCCCCTTCAATGTATATGTAGTAGGAGCTGATATTGGGTTGAGGGCTAGAGTTTGGCACTACTGCTACATCTTTGAGAATCGGTTTTAGTGAGGTGGCCTCCTCCTTGTCATATTTTTCTCCCTCTTTTTCATCTTGTCCTTAATCTTGTGCCTTGTCCTCAAATTCTTTTACCTCTTTCCCATCTATGGATGTATTTTCTTCCTCAACCAAGGCCTTTTTCTCTAATTCTGGGCCTGCTAGAGTTTCCTGTAGAAAACTCTATTTTTCTTGTTGAAGACCCTCTTTTTCTTGTTTTTCTCTCTTTTCAGTGTTTTGAGGGTCTGTGGAGGTTGCATGAGGTGTATGGGATTCCAACCTTGCTAAGTATCTTCTGATGTAGGTCACAGGGGTCCTCATAGGTGAGGTGACCTCTTGCACCCTTCATTCTTCCAACCTTATTTCATCATCTTTCTTTGGTTATTCCTCAATGGAAATAGGGCTCTTGGTGGGAGTCTTTGGTTTCCCTTGCCTCACCCTTTGACTCTTCCTAGTCCTGAAATACATAGGTGTTTGCCTCTTCCTTTCTGTTTTTACAGGTGTGCTCAAAGTGGTTAGGGTAGAAGCCACTTCCTAATCTGTAATGTCTGGTGACATGCTGGTGTCTTGAGGGGAGGATTCACTACCTAGGATAGGGTTAAATCCTTTATTTTCCTCGGTTTTTTCATCCCCCTTCCCCTCATATTTTTCTTTTTTTGTCTCTGTGTTTTTTGTTTCGATCTCTATTTCTTCTTTTTCTTCCTCATATTCTACTTCTTCTACCTCCTCTTCAGCCTCCTCTTTGTCTTCTTCTGCCTCCCTCTCTCTAAGGCTAGGGGCAGAGGTTTTTCCTGTTTATGTGGCTATGAAGGCTTCCCTATCCATGTCTATGAAAGAATACCAAGATATAGGTAGGTTTAATTTGCTCAAAGCATCATTCACTATTAGTTTTATAAGGCCATGATGGGCCAAATGCTGGTATTTTCTTTGCCTCACCTTATTTCTCATGTCAGTTATGGAGTTTAGGAGGAAATGAGGGATGCTTAATCTCTGCTCTAGAGGGAGTTCTTGAAACCTAAGTTCATTCAAAAATCTAAAATGATACCCCTAGACTACACTAAGTCTTCCTTCATAAGAAATAAATTTCATGGTATGGAAGCCTACTTCATCCCAGGGGTATGGAAGGCTTTATATCCTCACTCAATTCTTGTATTCAATTTATTCTTGTCCTCGCAAAAATAATTTTATCTTGGTTGTAGTGCTTGGCATCCTCTCTTTAACCCATTTAACTCCTACCAAAAAATTTGTGACTCTCCTTATGAGTTCAGGTGACAGTGTGATGGCTATGCTCCTAACCACAATGGTGGTTCTCTTTTCTGAGTATGATTGTAGAGCCACTGCAAATTCTCAAGCTATCTCCTCATCAAAACCTTTCAAGAGCTCGAAGAACCCTAGTCGTTGGTGATTTATGAAAATTTTCATGACTTGAGGATTTTACCTAATTCCTTTTAATGTAAATGGGCTCCATTTTGTTGAATCCCCCTCCCATTTTAATGGTTTTTATAGGAAGGTGGTGAGTTTTTTGAGAGTTATATGAATATGTCTTGGAGATTGAGGTCTTAAACAAATGCAATTTTTTTTACCCTTTAATTGCCAAATTTAACTCGTTGTGTGTAAAGTTCATGGAGAAATCTCAGTGCTGGAGGATGAAAACCACTTACCTTTGTCCTCTAGTGTTTTTTCTTGAGAGATGGTGGATTTTGAAATAAATTTCACCCATAGGTGACTCTGTGTTGCCCTATGTAACCTTGTTGATATGCCTTTGTAGTTGCCTCTAGAAATTTTATGTTTCCTGTAGCACGATGGTGCACGCAAGCTCTAATATCGATGCTACTCACCCTGATGGCTCCCACTAATATATTTCTCTTGTTTCTCTTAGAAATTCTCAGCGAAATTTTGAAAATGAGACATAACTCACCTTTATGGAATTTTTAACTAAATTTGGAGTGTTGTGCTGAATCGTACTTAACACGAGTTTTCCTCTTTGAAACCATTGGTCCCACTCTATTTAATGATTGATTAGCCTCGTTATCACCTTCTTCATACTCATTCACTCCCTATTGACTCGATCTGAATTTCCCAGGTGGCATGTACTTTTACTTCTTCTCCAATTTAACTTTACGAAGGTGGCCAAGTTAACTAGCCACCTTTTTCCTTTTAAATTTCTAAAACTCGACACTAAACCATTTTGATCATTATGAATGCATAGCGAGAGCTAAAGGGCCATACCTAAGCCTAAATGGTGTTGGTGTGGTGTTGAATGAGCTAGTTCAAGGATATGGAGCTAATGGTTACAGCCATGATCTTTTATTTGCTGTATTTTTACTTTCTTGTTTCTTTTCTGAGTGAGCGGATTTTTTTGAGTGAGTTGATTAGTCTTTTTTCTTGTCTTTTCTTCTTGTAGGTGCTACATGGAGGTCTTCAGCTGCCATGGATGGTTTTATTTCTCTATTGGAGTCTTCTAGTGGCCTTTTGGAGTCATCCTCATCAATTTTTCTTCATATTTTGGCCTTGTTGTGCCACACACAGATTTGCTACATGAAACTTCCAATTCCTGTAGTAATCTTCTTCTTGCTTCTTCTTGATTTAGTTTTCTCAGAGATGGAGGGAACAAGATTATGGAGGCTAATAGTGGATTCATGAAATGAATGGAGTGGTGGATATGTGAGTGAATAGGTCTCATGCCATGTTTGAGAAGATCTAGCTGCTAATGGTGCAACATAGGGTTGAGAGATTGAATCCTTGTGCATGGAGTGAAATTAGGGGTTGGGAATGGTAGGTACAAGAAAAAAATAAATTATCATGCTCTCCTTGAAGTTCAGAAATCCTTGAGAGAGTTTATTTCTTCATGAATGAGTTTCCTGTAGCATTTATAGGAGTTTCCTGTAGTGATACAGGAATCTTGTAGCTGTTGGATTTGCCTGTAGCAATTATAGTTGGGAGAAAAAAATGGAAATTTTTCCTATCTGAGGGGTGTAATAAATGAATGTGTGTATGTTGGAGTGGTTCATGGAGTGTGCAAGCAGAGGAGAAGGAGAAATGAAGAAAAATTTCTCCTCTGGATCCCAAAACCATCTTTTATCAATAACCTGCAAAATAGAAAAACAAATAACTGCATAGGTATTTTTCCTTATTTTTCCTTTTTTGTTTCTCTTTTTTTCCTCTTTTTTTCTCTTTTTCTTTTTTGAAGGAAAGTGGGCTACCTTCGTAGATTTTTTCATCCCACAATCCTGCCTTGGGTGCCTCAGAGAGGCTTTCACCCAAGGAACTTTTATTTTCTATTCTTTTATTTTTCTCTCTTACTTTTTTTCTCTAGGATCACCTCATGGAGGTTTTCAACCCTGCAGTTGGCCTTGGGTGCCTCAAAGAGGTTTTCACCCATTCCTCTTTATTTTTTATTTTCATTTTTTCTAGAATGGGGAGGCGCTGGAAACTATGGAGTCTCCCATGACATACACTTCCCTGTTATAATTTTTTCCCTAGACAAGGGCTTTTTGTAAACGTTAAGCCTGTAACCATTGACAAGTACGGGAATTTATTCCTCATATATGGTTTTGATATGAACTGCACCATTATCATAACATTTTTCCACTTTCTAGGGTCTTATCCATCTTGTCATTATTTTTCCTTTGAAATTATTAAACCTTGAGTCATACTATAACGCCCAATATCCTTATTGAAAGTTATTTTCCTTAATGTACTTGTCATGCTAGACCTTCCTTTGCAGCTGAATCACTTCTGTGTGAATGAGTGCTTGCATCATGAACTCATCCAATCCATTTAATTGTAGAAACCTCTCTTGATGGGCATTTGATATATCTATGTCTAACTCAGCTTCCATCCTTAAGGTGTTGAACTCAAATTCAATTTAAAGTAGATATTTCTTTCCATAGACCAGGTCATAAGGAGTGAACCCTGTTTTTTTTTTCCAAGTAGTTTTTTAGGCACAAGTAGCTTCTACCAATCTATCTACCCAACATTTTTTGCTGTTGCTCACAACCTTGGTGAGGATATTCTCCAGGGCTCTATTGGTCACTTCCACTTGGTCATTTTCTTGAGGGTGGTAGGAAGTGGAAGTCTTATGCTTTATCTTGTGCCTCTGTTGGCCGGATAAATCGTTCTTGTGGACAAGACTGATCTCCCTAGTGTCAGAAGACAATCTAGCAACAAACGAACAACTAAGTTTGTCTTTCTCTAAATATATTTGTTTTATAAATAAATGATATGAAGGTGTCGATCCTACCTTAGGTCCAAATGCTTATTTGCGGTCGTAGTGCTTTCGTCGCAACAAGAATCCTTCCGTCGCAACAAGAGTTCTTTTATCGCAAGAAAGTATCATCTTTCGTCGATCTGCAATCACAAACAAGAAAATATCAATAGCACCTGTATAACAAATAATTATAAAACATACCTATCATAGTGATCAAGGAATCTATGAAATAAACGATAAAACGACAGCTTATTGAAATAAACAATCGAGCGACAATTTATTGAGAAAAATAGAACTTGATTGTATTAATCTTAAAATATACAGAAGAACCTTACAACCTTAGCCTTGATGTTCGAAAGGTCTTCCCAGGGTCCGAAGCAGGAATCTCCTCTACTTTGATAATTCTTGCACTCTTACTTCAGGAGCAAAAAGAGGTATGTAATCTTTCCTCTCAAAAGCTCGACAGAAAGAAGTCTAAATCTCAACAACACTTCAGCTCAATCACACATAAATCTTGAACTCTAATCCTCAATCTCCAAAAACTTAACCTCTTAAAACTTAACCCCTTGAGGCTACCCAATGCCTCCTTTTATAGAGCAGATGAGGAGGTTAGGATTCCACCTTTAAAGGGATAGAACCCTCCTTCAAAGGGATAGGCTCCTCACATCAAGGGATTAGTTCCTTAAGGTGTGGGATACATGCACCTTACCAAAGCGTACTCATCCCCAAAAAATCTCATCCAGAACCTTCTAGAATTGACCAAAATTCAATTTTTTCAGTTTAATTTCGCACTTGTTTGACTTTACAGGGGTACCGCAGGCATTACACTGGAAACATGCATTCTAGAACGCAGTTTCTCTTCACATTACCTGCGTACCCTAGCTAAAAACGCAAGAAGGTCTCATGTTACCTGCGTAACCTGAGTTTCAGAGATTTTTAGGGTTTTTCTTCCAGTTCTGAGGTTTGGAATGAGGAACAAAGGTTGTAAGACTTGCAAAGGAGGCATGTATGAGTGTCAATGAGCTCATACAGTCAACAAAATGTCAAGGTGACATTTTTTAGTGTAACAGCCTCCTCAGAATATTCTCAATGAGATGAGATGTGAATTGTGCCCCCTAATCAGTGACTACCTCTCTGTGGTATCCAAATTTGTAAAAAACATTCTCTCTCAGAAATTCTGCTACCTTCTCCTCGGTTTCTACCTTCACAGCTTTTGTTGCAGCCCACTTTGTCAGGTAGTCAAGGTAGACTATGATATACTTTTTCTATCCATATGGTGGATCAATAGGTCCAATGAAGTCCATGCCCCACTTTTCAAATGGCTCAAGAGCCACTTGAGGGTGAAAGCGCATCTCATCCCTCTGTGCAGGTTTCCCTATCCTTTGGCACTAGTCATACCTGCAAGTGTAAATTCTGGCATCCTGGTGAAGGGTTCACCAATACTAACCTACTTGCAAAGATTTGAAGGAAATAATTTTTGTAGCAAAGTGGCCTCCACAAGGGCTATCATGTCATACAGAGAGGATATCAAAAAATTATTCCTCCCTCACAGATCTTCTGAGAATTTGGTTAGGGCCTATCTTAAAGAGATTTCCCCCAATCTAGGTGAAAGGGGTGCTTTTTCTGATGATCTCTCTGTTCTCCTTAAATGAGAGGTTAGGAGGAAATTTTCAGCAACCAAGTAGTTAGCTATGTTAGAAAACCATGGTGAGAGTGCTGAGATAGTGAAGAGATGTTCATCTGGAAGTTGGTCATCCACCATTACTTATTCATCTGCAGATAGAGCTAACCTAGATAAAAACTTTGCAACAACATTCTCGTTTCTAGGTTTGTCAACAATGGTTAGGTCAAACTGTTGTAATAGTAGCATCCATCTAATTATTCTAGCATTAACATCTGGTTTGTTCATTAAATATTTTATGGTTGCATGGTCAGTGTGTACAAATGTATGATAGCTAGTGACATAATGTCTAAATTTTTTTAAAGCTTGGACAATGGAAAACATTTCCTTCTTCGTAACAATATAATTCAGTTCAGCCTTGGACAAGTTCTTACTGATGAATAGATTGCATAAGGTAATTTTTCTTCTAATTGCACCACGGCTGCCCCCATAGCTTTATCTAATGCATCTGTGTGGATGTGGAAAGGTGGAGTCCAATTTGGACCTTGGAGAATGGGGGAAATAGTTAACTTTCCCTTAATGAGCTCAAAATCTTCTTGATAGAGACTGGACCATGTAAACTCAGAATCTTTGGCTAACAAACCAAATAGTGGCAAAGTCAACTTGCTGAAATATTTGATGAACCTTCTATAATAGCCAACTAAACCCAAAAAACTCCTGACATCTCTCCTCTTTCGAGGAGAAGGTACCCTTTTGACGATAGTGATTTTGTTCGAGTCCACCTATATTCCTGCTTGGGAGATTGTGTTCCCCAATAAAACTCGTGTTCTTTTCAATAATTCACACTTTTCTAGTCTCAGGGAGAGATGCATCTCAATGCATATTCTCAACACTTTTCCCAAATTGGAGATAGCTTCCTGGAAGTCATCACCATAGGGAGTGAAATCATCCATGTATATCTCAACTGAGTCATGGACTAGCTCAGATAAAATGCTCAAGACAAATCTTTGGAAGTTAGTTGGGGAATTGCATAACCTAAAGGGTAGGACTCTATAAGCGAAGGTACCCCAAGGGCATGTGAAATTAAGTCTTGTCTTGGTCTTCAGGGCTAATTTGGATCTGGTTATACCCATTGAACCAATCTAAGAAGTAAGATAACTTCTTTTCTGCAAGGCCATCCAGGACTTGGTTTATAAAGGGAAAAGGGAAATGGTCCTTCTTGGTGGCTTTATTGAGTTCTCGATAATCAACACAAATTCGCCATTTTCCATTATTCTTTAGGACTAGGACAAGAGGAGATACCTACTCATTGTCTGATATAGGATAAATGAAACGTACATCCAACAATTCTGTAGTTATTCCTTGACTATGTATTTTACATTTGGGTTCATTTTCCTTTGGGGTTGGCGCATAGGCTTGCATCCTTAATTTAAATATTATGGTTTCATACCAAGGGATGTGCCCCTTTCATGTCCTTGTAATCCCAAGAAAATGCATCTAGTTTTTCTTTAAAAGTTGGCATCTTCTCTATTTAAGAGGTTTGAGTTGATCTTCAGAGATATGGATGGGCCAAACTCCACAGCCTTGGTGGTTTCAGAGGTTGAATCAACTGAGTGCAGTTCCATCCAAGGGTGGATTTCAGATTCTTTGACTAGGTTTTCAAGTGAGAGGTTAGTGGGGGACTGGTTTTGAATGACATGGTCGATGAGTTCATCTTCATCAAGTTGACCCCCTCTTAGAACATCATATATGGTACAAATGGGGGTAGTTTTGTATACTTCATATTCTTCATCCTCCAACCCTATAGGTAGATCATGATCAATGGAAGGCTGACCTAGAGGATATAATACGAGTTGTTTAGACAAGGGCCCATTCTTAATAGTCATGTTTCTGGTCTGAAAACTGATATAAACATCGACAATGGCTAACCAAGGTCTCCCTAAGATGAGAGGATATCCATTAAACTTGGTTTTTGGCTGCAGAACCAAGAAATATGAAGGATACTCCCAAGAGTCAATTGAAACCATGACATCCTCAACAATTACATCCGGAGTTACTATTGACCAATCTGCAAGTTGCAGAACTATTGTGGTTTTCCTCAAATTCCATTGGAGGTTGAGTTTCAGTATAGATTCGTTGGTCATAGCATTGATGGCATCCCCAATATCAATTAGAGTATTGGGGACTATGACACCATCTATGTGCACATCTACAACTCAACTGGCAGGGTCCAGGTACTTTGGGAAGATCACCCCTCCCAACATTAAGTCAGACATCTGTCCTACTACATTGATGGTGGGGGTATCTTTCTTCTTTCCCCCAAGTTTCTTGAAGCATTTTTCCTTGATGAGCCTATTGTAAATAGGTACATCCTTGATGGCCTTGAGAAGGGGTATTTTTACACAAATTTTTCAGTTCTCCCAAAATTTTGGTCTCCTTTGGAGTGTGCTGACTGGAATGGATCAAGCACTTAGGAAAAGGAGGTTGTTGTATCTAAGTGTTCCTTTATTCCTTTTCCTCCTCAACCTCTACAGGTGGATATGGAGGGTGGTTTTCTTAGAGTACTCTTCCCGACCTAATATTAATCTCTTGTTTCTCCATAGCATAAGATGGATAGGATGTCTCTCCACTATAAAATTGTTGTGTATGTTTGTTGTTCGGGTTCGAATTGGGTTGTGTAGGCATCTGCGGCAGATTGGGTGGAGAAAAACGAGTAAGATAAGGTTTAGGTTGGGATGGAGGCATTAGAGCAGGTGGATTATTATGTTGAGGCCTCCACCCTTGGGATGGGTTGTTCCACTGAGGTTTTTGAGTAACATACTATTGAAATGGTTGGTTCACAAGCCGATGATCATATGGAGGGTTGTAAGGCCAAGTAGGAGGTGTAGGCTAGGATGGAGAAGTGGGGTTGTACCAAGATTGCATAGGTGCATCCTGATTGTTGTGATAGTAGGAATAAGGTGCACCTTGCATACCCTGCTGATATGACTGAGGGCCTTGAGGCCTTCTCTAGTTGATGAAATAGAGTTTCTATGGTCCAAATTCCCCACCTTGATTTAAATATTTGAGTCTAGGTAAGGAGGGACACTTTTCTGTGGCATGATTCTCCTCACAGACTAAGAAAACCTCTATGACATTTAATGGACATTAATTTCTAGGGTGTTTTCTAGTACATCTAGGGAAAAATATAGCCAAGGCTCTTTTTTCTTCCTCCTTCTTCCTCTTTACCTGCATTGTGTCCATTTACAAGGAAAATGTGTGCATCATGTCACTCTTGAAGTCATCCAACATATTTCCAATCTCATGCTTGATGGAGGTGGAAGGGGAAGGTGTATTGGTTGTAATTTGGCTAGCGTTGTCTTTATTCCTAGCTTCCCTAGAATGGTTCATGAAGATAGTTTTTATTTTCTCATAAGGAAGCTCGTAGATATCTCCTCCTGATAACATACTGAGGGTTTCTCTCACCTCCTCCCTAATCCCTCAGAGAAGTAATAGTTTAAGTGATCCGAGATTGGGGTACAGTTGGCTCTCTTATAATTTAACTGGAACCTTTCTTCATAGTCCTCTAGGGATTGATGAGGCCTTAGAGTCATCCTGAATAACTCATCTTTAGTTTCCTTGGACCTACAATAGTCCACGTACTTTTTTTTGAAGGCTTCTTGCAACTATGTCCAAGTAGTGATGTTGTTCCCAAGTAGACCCATGAACCAGTGCAAGGTTGCATTCTTAAGGGTGGATAGGAATACCTTCAATTTTTTATGATCTGAGGCATAGTCATAGGTGCTACAGACAACAACAAATTAAAACATGAATGTGTTAGGGTCTTCATAGGTAATTCCATGGAAGTGTGGAAGGGTTAAGGGGATAATGTTCTTCATTTTAGTTTCCCCATCTGCTTCTCTAATGGGATAGTCTCCCTAGGTTTCTGTTTCAGCCATGGTTTGAATAGGTGAAGCAGGTTCCTCTGGTGAAACAAGATCTTCTTATTCTCTAATAGGTTCTTAAATTTTTTTTGAAGGCTCACATATGGTGTGTTCGACCTCACAGCCACTGAATAAGAGTGAAGGGTGACTATGTGGTGATGTTGGGGTTTTAGGTAAAAAATTTCCTTGAGTATCCCTACTCCTACGAGGCATGAAAATAATGTTTTTTTATTTTTCAATATTTTTGAAACAACATATAAAAGTAAATAAGAAAAGAATGCTAAAACAAAATTAAAGCATCTACTAGACACATCTCGAGCAATGGCACCAAAAAGGGATCATCCCTGGTGTTGCACCAAGAATGTTGCAACTCCCAAAGGTTTTCCTAATTTACTTTATCAACCTGGGTTTCGTACAAACTTGGAGGTGACAGTGCTATATACACATCAGATGCATTCTACTCATGTCATCCTCTTCTGAGCTCTACGAAAGGGTATTATTTTTAGGGTTTCTAGATGAAGTCTATCACACTTCTGAATATACACTTAGGGCTAAAAATAATTCAAAGGAATTACTCTATCAACAAGAAAATATCTATTCTACAACAAGAAATTACATCTAACTAATCTACAATGAAATAAATATACACATTAAGATATGATAAGAAATGGAAGAAAACTAGGCATTTTGCATGAAGTAAATTTCTAAATTGAAATTGCATAAAGGAGACTAACCTAATCACAATTTTGTGGGCCAAATGACTAAACACACTCTGTCTAATCTATGTTCTATCTATCATGATTTTAATCATGTAGCTCATCATGACCTAACTATGCTTGTAAATTCATTGTTCTGCAGGTAGGAGGAGAAAGCGCTAAGGTGGCTTATTAAGGGCTTGAACTCATGGGTGAAAGATGAAGGTGTATGGTTGGTTTTGGCTGGAATGGATGAGGTATATGGTGGTTTCTAGGCTTAAGAAGGGGCCCACTGGTGTTGTTGCAAGAGTTGCTACAGGTTTCCTGTAGTGCTATAGGAAAGTCCTAAATTTCTATAGGAAACAGTACAAGGGAAATCCGAGGCCAAAGAAGGGTGAGAAAAGTGTAGGCAAGGTGAATTGAATGTGTGTTTGGATGAGTGGAAGGTGGCCAACCCCTTGGCCAAGCTCAGAATCGCTTGAGAGGCATGTCTTTCACTTCTAGGGTATTCTCACGATATGAAGATTGTTAGTCATCAATAATTTTTTTCCATTTATAGATGACTAAATGTTAATCCTAGATTTATAAAAAAAAATTCATGAATATTGTGAGTTTTATAAATCTCACTGCCTTCATTATCCTCAAACAAAAATTTTCACTATTCTACTATTTTTCCATTCCATGGTGAAGTTATCATTCCTAAGAGACCCCTCATGGGCTTAGGCCACTCATCTGTATCCTATTTTGCTACCTATAATCTCAACACTATGTTTTTCCTTTGCCTCACCTCCTCCTATCCTTAATATACCTTCATAAACAATTCCAATCAACCCTATCCCTCAAATTTATCATTTTTCTACAAAACCTAGCCTATTTCTACAATTTGACACTTTTTCACGACTAGGCTCGTGTTTTTCCCTTTTGGACCCCTTCCCCTCACTCAATCCTTAAAATTCCACTTTTTCATACCCTCTAACATCTATCCCTATCCCCCAAAATTTTCCCAAGAATTTAGACAACCCTTAACCCCTTCATTCCCCTCCCTCTACAAG
Source organism: Pinus albicaulis (assembly GCA_034641835.2). Lineage (NCBI taxonomy): Eukaryota > Viridiplantae > Streptophyta > Pinopsida > Pinales > Pinaceae > Pinus > Pinus albicaulis. Next base: position 545,171,171 of record CM076575.1, on the reverse strand, counting down.
GCAGTCCTAAAATCCCTTGTTTTTCCTACACCAAACCCTAATTTCCTCTTCCAAATAAGCTAGGGTTTTCTATGGAAAATAATCAGAGGAGAAAATGATCCACATGATAGGTCATATCAGCAAGCATAAATCCATACTAGCTCATAAACATCATGCCTCCATCACTTTCCAATAATTCTTTCCAAAGGAAAAATCATTCGCCACACCTAGGGCCAGTTTTTCTTAAAAATATGTTTCTGACAAAATAGAGATGAATTTGGAAAACGTGAAATTTTATTTGTCCATAATAGGTCCAAGAAGAAAAAATTCCTTCAATTTTTACACAGGTATCATGGTTTGGGAGCAATGTCAAAACTACAGGTCTCACGGGAGAATTGTTGCACTGCTAGAGTGACCTTGGGAAATTCATATTTTCTCATAGCTGGAGTGTCCAACTAACTTTCTTGATGAATCACATGACAGCTAGACTTGAAGAAAATTCCAATGAGCTATCATGAGCTCAATTTGGAGTTGCAGAAGGCATCCAAAAGTGGTCTGCACAAGCACTTTGCATTTCTATACCATTATTCAGCACTTTTTGACAAGTCTTGGGCGAATCAATGTTTTATAGCTCAAATAAACTTCAATAAGAGATAAAAAGGTATATTTGGATATTACAGTAGAATATATTACAAATGATCTATCATGAGCTCAATTTGGAGTTAAGGAAGGCCTCCAAAAGTTTTCTGCACCAACACTCTCCATTTCTACACCAACACTCTCCATTTTTGCACCATCACTCAGCACTTTTTGACCAGTCTTGGGAGAATCAACGTTTGACAGGGAAAATAAAATCCAATCAAAGATAAAAGGGTCCATTTCAAATTAGATAGGATACTCTTTCCAACAAGCTATCATGGGCCCAATGTGGACATTGGGAAGGCCTCCAAGTTCCCTCTGCAAAAGGCGCTACGTGTAGGGAGTTCAGGCTCTACGCCTAGGGCAGAAAAGACCCGATAGGCCCAGTTCTATCTGGCTCTGTGCCCAGGGGACTGACAGGCCTGCGCGAGGCATGTATCTTTGTGCCCATGGGACTGGAAGGGATGCATGAGGTGTGCAGCGCTACGCCCAGGGGACTGGTAGGCCTGCACGCGGGCAGGTGTTGCGCTTATGTCTGAAACCCTATTTCACCTACAAATTGTCAAAAGATCACAAACGACACCTCCAAATTGCCTTCAAGAACCTAAAAAGGAGTCAAAAATTGGTAGGTGCATCTTATCCCTATTCTCCAAGTGGTTTTTATCATTTAATGGTTAAATTAATTAACTAAATCCTAGTGGCTATAAACCCTAAGGCCCTCATGGCGAACCCCTTGTTTTGACCTCCAAGAAAACAAATATCAGTCAAGGAGAGTATGATTTAGGGTAATTACAAATAATTTTATGTTAAGACCTCATAAAGCTCAAGGATAATCAGTCATAAACCCACCTCCATCTCATTGATTCACAAAATCTGCCCTCACCATCATTTCATTTCACTCCTCCTACGTAAGTTTCACAAGCAGGCCCAAGTTTGTCCAAAAGCAACCCGAATCACCATGTCAGTAGAAGAAGGAGGTATGAGAAATAAAGGATGCCAAGGAGGCCAAAGCATGAGGGTGAGAGTGAAAATGAGTCAAATAAAAATGAAGATGAGGATGAGGATTAAGGAGATGATGATTTAAGTCAACAAGAGGCAGGAGACATGAAAACAGAGGAGGGTAATGGTAGTGAAGATAATGAAGAAGTTGAAAGTAAGAATAGGTAATGAAAAGATGAAAAATAAATCAAAGATGAGGCAAAGGACATGGAGGTTGTTGATGAAAAAGAGGTAAGTGATGAAGAAAGCAGCAATCACATTGAGAATGATGAGGCTAAAGATAGTCATGATTGTTATGACAACAGTAGTGATAGTCATGAAGACAGTAAAGAAATTCTAGAAAGGTCACAACAATGATGATGAGGGCAGGTATAATGAGGAACAAAGTGAAGATGCACAAATCAGTGAAGAGGCCAGCAATGAGGCTAATGATGAAGGTGAAGATATGAGCAGCAGTCTAGGTGATGAAATAGAACACCTAGAAGCCCATGATGATAGCCACAAGGAGGAAACCATAATGAGCCAAATTTAACCTTTTCCCTTGGCATACCAAAGAGGATCAAGACATGTGTTTGATGCCTCTAAAAGGAAAGGGGCCATGACTTATACTCCTATAAAACCAAAGGAAAAAGGCAAAGAGAGAAGCAATGGTAAAAACAAAGATAAAGGCAAGGGAAAGAGCAAGGATAAAGGCAAAGAAAGTGTAAGAGAGGGAGAAGAAGATCAACATGAGGTTGAGAGGGAGTTTGAACTCATCCATGTTGACAGTGATAAAGAGGAAAAAAAGAGGGCCCATAACATACTCCTTCAAAGAAAAAATGCAGAGATTAAAGACCTACAAAGGAACCTTATCATGGCACAATACATCATTGAATATTACAAATATGAGCACAAACATATGAAGAAGATGAAAAGAGACCTTGGCCTATAGAAAAAGATGGCCAAACACTATGCCTTGAAAAACAAACTCACTAGTGCCAAGCTCAAAGAGGCACTCATTGAAATTCCAACACTAAAAGGAGGAAAAGACCAAGTAAAACTTGGAATATTGCCTCAAGATTTTCTACAGGCTTCTCAAACTCCATAAGGAAGGTGTCGACCAATTTTGGGAGAATTTTGACAATTTTTGGTTTTTTGCAAATTTTGAGGCCTATAAGTGCAGCACCCCTGGTGCTACGCTTTTTCCTCAGACATCATCAAAGGGAGAAATTTTCATTTTTTGAATCCTCATGTCTGTTAAAGTATTCTCACTAAATTTTAGAGCATTTGGAGCATTTTATACCCCTCAAAAGGCCAAAAAACACCTCATTTTTCACCTTTCTGCCTCATTTTCAGGCTTGGTGGTGCGCTTATAGAAGTTTTGGTGATTTGTATTTTTGGACAGGTTACAGGATATAAATAAGAAAAAAAAAGTGTATTTGTAAATTAATCTCATCAAGCTTTCCAATGGGCCATCACGAAGAAAATTCTGACATCGGGAAGGTCACCAAAACTTGGCTGCAAGTGGACCCATTTTCTGCCTATGCTGGCGCTGTGCTTATAGCAGTTTTTGGAATTTGGATTTCTGGACAGGTTACAAGAGCTCAATCAGAAAAAAAAAAATTATATTTGGAAATTATACTCATAAATATTTCCAATGGGCCATCACAGCAAAAATTACGACATCATAAAGGTTACCAAAACTTGGCTGCAAGTGGACCCATTGTCTGCCTGTGCTTGGTGCTACGCTTAGAGTAGTTTTGGGAATTTTGTCTTTTAGACAGGTAAATGAAGCTCAATCAAGAAACCAAAGGTAGATTTGGAAATTTGACTCAGCAAGATTTCCAACAGGCCATCCCAGAGAAACTTCCAACATCGGAAAGGTCACCAAAACTTGGCTGCAAATGGACCTCTTTTCTGCCTGAGAAGGTGCTATGTGTTCAGACCAAATTGGGCATTTTTGGCCAAAAGTCAACAAAACACACTCATTAATTGAAAAATGATATTTTAATGTTTTTTGAGGCAAATCACTATAAAATTAGGTGGTAGGAGTTATTTTTGCATTTATTTCATGGGATATTTTGTGCCTTGGACCTTGCATGGTCTCTTGGGCATTAATGACATTTATGAGTGATTTTGACATTTTCCAACCCTATCTAGGGTTTTTTACCTCCTTTTCTAAATAAATAGAGCATGAGGGATTCATTGTAAATGTTTTCATTTGAATACTCTTTGGATAAATACATAGTCTTTGGAGGTTGAAGGAGATACAAAGGTAAAAAGTGCAAAACTCCAAACTCTCAGAATTGAATATGAAAATTTAAGGATGCATAGTGATGAAAGTATTGCCAGTTTCTTTCTTCATCTAGATGATATTGTAAATCAAATGAGAAATTTGGGTGAAACCATAACCGATACTACTCTGGTGGAAAAAGTCTTAAGATCCTTGACTTCAAAATTTGACTCTAAAGTTTCAGCTATTAAAGAAAGGCAAGATCTGCAAACTCTTACTATTGTTCAATTACATGGTATTCTGACTGCTTTTGAAATGAGACAAGGAGGTCCTTCTCAAATCAAAGAAGTTGCTTTTAAGGCGTCTGCAAAATGAAAAGAAAAGGAAGTTGTCAAAGAATCCAGCTATATATCCGAAGAAGAAGAAGCGAATTTTTTGAGAAAAATCCAACTAGGTACTGGAAAATTCAAAGATAAGCTTCCCTTCAAATGTTTTGATTGTGGAAGAGTTGGTCACTATGCTGCTAAATGTCCTTATAGAGAAAAACATGGTAAAGGGAAACAATTTGAAAAGAGGAAGAATTATTATGCAAATGAAGATGATGATGAAGTGTCCAGTGAAGATGAAGAAGATTCTGACCAAGCTCTACAAGTGCTCATGGAAAAGAAGCAAAATAAGAAGGTTACTCAAGGAAAGGAGATACCTCAGAAATCATGTATAGCAGAAATTGAAGAAGATGAAACAGGTATTGATCATTGTTCTTGTATTTTACTCTCTTGTGCATGTAAAGGTAAAGATAGTGAAAGTAACAGTATGGATCTAGAAGAAGCTGTCAAGATTAAAGTTGAAGATCATCAAAAATCATCTAAGGAGAGTGAATCTATAGACAAGTATCAAAGGTTCCATGCTTATACATCTAATCGAATGAAAAGACTAGAAGTAGAAATCAACGATCTAAATGCAGATCTCGAAATATCAAAAAGGAAGAATGAAGGTCTTGAAGCTGGAATCATCTCTCTACAAGCAGATCTTGAAGCATCAAGTAAGAAGAATGAGGAACCTCTACAATTGTTTGAAAAGGAAGGTCTTGAAGCAGAAATCATATCCCTCAAAGAAGACCTGGATAAATCAAATAAGAAGAATGCAGGACTTGAAGCAGAAAACATATCTCTGAAAGTAAATCTCGAAGCATCGAAGAAGAAGAATGAATAACTCTTACAAACTTTTGGAGAGCAAGAAAATGGGTTGAAAGAAGAGATTCTAAATCTGAATAACCAAGTAGAAGACGGAAGAAGGAAAGAAGAAAGCGTGAAGAAGCAATGCCAAGCCTTGGAGGTGGAGGTAAACATTCTCAAAGGTAAATTAGAATAAAAGGTTAAACTTCTGAGGTTTCAAGATAGTACTAGGATTTTGGACAATATTCTGAGTAATCAAAGGTCTCCCTCTATTAAACTTGGTCTTGGTTTTCATGAAACTGTCAAAGGAGAATCTAGTTCAAAAGGAAATGCTAATGATTAAAAGGAAGTCAATACAAAATCTAAAGTGTTGAAAGAAGCAAAGAGTCAACAGACAATCATGAAATCTCAAAAGAAACCATTCCCTCCTAACTATAGAAGCATCAATAATGTTGAATGATTTAATTTTCATAATTATGGGCATGTTGCAGCAAATTGCAGAAGCAGATTGTTTCAGTCACAAACAAGCAGATTCGACACAGATAGGTACTCTGGTTTCTTTAAGGGATATTGTTTTTCATGCAGCAGGTTTGGTCATAAAGCAGCTGATTGCAATAGAGGAAAGAATAGAAGAACACAGTATGATTCTTATGCTTACTTTTCTGGTCATGCAAGACGTTATGCCTGTAACAAGTATGGACATGTGGAAAAAGAATGAAGGATGAATAGATCTGAGAAATTGGAAAATTTCTAGCCCACAATAAGAAGTTTCAAGCAAAGCTGGAGAAAGAAGGAGGACCGGTCAGAAACGTAGGGAATACTGACCCTACAGCAGTCATCCGCTTCTAAAGACTACTTCTCTGAATGACTACAAGAAGTGATGTGAGATACATTATAAGGATTAGTAATGTATCATCATAGGGGGAGCAATGTATGATGATTCTCATGGTTGATTTGATTATTCTGGTTATATGTATTTCTGACAGAGCATCTGATATGAAGAAAACAGGTACAGGAAGGAAAAATTCAGGGGGAGATGAAGGAATGTGAAAATTTCTATGCTTCACTTTACATACGCGGTTTCGATGAACAAAAGTCGCGTATACACGCGAGTTCCAGTAGACACAGTCGTGTATGCATTAATGATAAGAGAATTGGGATGACAGCTGAAGATCAGGAGCAGAGGTTCAGGGGGAGCATCAGTCTGACTGCTAATGATTGTACTGTTAGCATTATTCTGGTTATACTCATGCTAATGAAATGATACATTGTTTCTTATGTTGAAGATTATGGATGAGTCCTGTTTGATTTTTGATGAAGAGTATTCGTTGCTGAGATGAAAGTCTTATAATTCAGAGATAAGGACAGATCATGCAGAGATTGTTGCCGATGACTTGTTGTTGAAGGTGTTCAGGTTGCACAAGCTAAGGAGGAGCCTTGGTCATATGGAAAGGATGTTCGGATGCACATTTTCAGGGGGATCCCTAGCCTTGCTGAGTATAATGCATTGTTGGCATTATGATGGTTCTGATATATGATCTCTCTTGAGGTCTTTCTGGTATTGGTCATGAAAAGTCATATTTGTAATTTGATGAAAAGACCATGTTGAGACCTATGATGTAAAATTGTAATATTCAGTCATGTAAGGACTTGTTCATTTTGTAAACCCACTTTTTTGGGTAGTTGAGTCAAAATATGTAAACCCACTTGGTTGGGTAGCTGAGTCAAAATGTGTAAACCCACTTGGGTGGATACTTGAGTCTCATATGTAAATCAACTTGGTTGGATCTTTGATGTAAGTATGAGTCTTTGGTGATAGGAAGGTCATAGAGTCATGTACTTCATTGAAAAATATGTTTGAAGATTCAGCATGAGCTCAGGGGGAGCTTGGTCGCTTCAGTGTACATCAGATCTGCAGAACGCTTCCTTCTACATGAGGAGAAAAACCTTGTGTTGGTTTTGATCCACCCTTTGCCCTTGATGTCAAAGGGGGAGAGTGACATGGTGTTTGAATAAAGGAAATGAATGGTGTCAAAGAATGGGGAGAGTGACATGGTGTCATTGTATTTTTAATGTATCTATCTGTTGTAGTGATCAAACACCATCGTGGTTGCCATCAAGTCCAAAGGGGGAGATTGTTGGCAATATGATCAGAGTGTTGTCCTTGATGGCAACCCACTTGATAGAGTGTTGTCCTTGAATGGCAACCCACTTGATGAAGATGATGGCAACCTACTTGATGAAGTTGTGCTTGATGGAATATGTCTTGATGATCTTGTTAAATGATGTAAATCTGATGTATCTACAGTAAGTACAGAAGGTAATGAAGAAAGGAATTCAGTATGTGCTAGATCTATGATGAAAAGAGTATGTCTCAAGGCATACGCGGAATTGTCTAGGAGAGGTCGCGTATGCACGCGGGAAATAACGTGACAAGTTGCGTATGGGCAAAAGTGCTCATAAAGTACAAAACCAGGGGTAACCACCATGGTATTGACCCATTGTATTGAGTAATGATTTGTCTATATGACCCTGTCCAGGAATACCATCGGAAGTGATGTGGTTTTGGCTCATGGTATTGAAAAAGGGTAAACCTATATAAGGAGAAGAAATTCATTGTGAAAATGATGAGTGTGAGAGGAAGATGTCTGAGCTTGAATGAATGCTTCTCTCTGAAGTATATCTGAATGGAAAGGGTTACAGTTGAATGATAGATCTGAATGCATGAAGCACCTATGAAGAAAATGATGAAGAAGGGAATCTAGATCTGGAATGTATTTGTATTTGCTACATCTGTTTATGGAATGATTAGATCTAAGAGGAGGCGAACATCTGTCTGACGTAAAGGGTAAAATCTGTGTGATGTGTCTATTCTGAAGAATTGAAATGACCTAAATGTCTGAAGAACCATACGCTAGTTTTCCGCAGAAGAAGTGCGTATATACGCGGCTTCGCTGAAGAGAAAGCGCGTATGTGCAGTGAAATTAGCTCTGTAATATGTACAGAAGTATACGCGGGTTTGTATGGTAGAAGGCACGTATATACGCGGGATCAGTGATAGGAAAGCGCGTATGCAAACTAGGGTTTGCTGAAGCATGGGGTATGAAATGTCTGATCTGTTCTGCTGTGTTACTGCTATCTGTATTCTACAGTTCTGAGTTGTCTGTATCAGTTTGGTTGTATGATTGAGCTTAAATGTGTGGAGTGGGTCCAGTCTAAAAATATGATGAAACGTGGCCTGCAAGTGGTGTCCTAAAGGAAGCTTTGGATCCAGTGTGAAAATTGATGAAACGTGGTCCATAGAGGTGCTGAGGGTTGTAGCCTTCAGTCAGGGGGTTGTAGCTCCCTTCCAGGTGAGGCCGGTAAACGAGATCGGGGGGTCGTAGCTCCCTTCCAGGAGAGGCTGGTAAACGAGTCAGGGGGTTGGAGCTCCCTTCCAGGAGAGGCTGGTAAACGAGCGCAGGTGGGTGCCTGCGTGCTGGTAGGAGTCTGCACCAGCATATATGTTGTAAGATGTTTTCTCTATAATAAAATATTGAAGGCTGAGCAACGGCAGCGGTGGTTTTCTCCCGACTTGGGTTTCCACCTAAAATCCTGGTGTTCATGTGTGATGCTTATATGTGATGATTTATTCTATTATTACTGCACATGTTTACTGTTAACTAAACATCAGAAGAATGAATGTTGCATAGATCTAAGTAAATATTTAATTACATAATATGATCTCTGTGTATACGCGAGTTTAATGAAGGAGATCCGCGTGTATACGCTAGTTGGCTTCATCAAAGTAGCGTATGGGTTTTGAAGTAAGGAAAAGTAAAAAGTTTTGAATATGCCCTAAATACTGATTCACCCCCCCCTCTCAGTATTTTTCCCAACAGTTGAAGAGAAATTTGGTGTTGTGGAGCTTGTGAATGGATTCTTTTTCTTGTTGATGGAGGAGGCTTGCTTGCAGGATCCTTGAGCTTGGTTAATGGTGAAGTGCTTATATTTTAGTTATTGTTTTCTTATGTTTCATTATGTATCCATATTTCTATGTTGCAATAGAACAAAGGATTTAGACTAAGAAATTTTCTTCAAAGGAACCTTACTATGTTTTTTCTTCATTGCCTCTATGTTTTCTTCTCGCAATGGCTTGTGAATGGCTTGTTTTCCTTGTTGATGGAGGAGGCTTGCTTGTAGGATCTCTAAGCTTGGTTAATGGTGAAGTGCTTCTATTTCGGTTATTGTTTTCTCATGTTTTAATTATTTTTCCATCTTTCTATGTTGCAATAGAACAAAGGATTTAGACTAAGAAGTGTTCTTCAAGGCACCTTAGATTTGTTTCTTCTTCATTTCCTCTATGTTTTCTTCTGCTATGACATTTTACAGAATTCTTAATTGCTCTCTAGACCCCATAAGATTGTTTATTTCATGAATGGTTTAATACAGCAGATATCAAAGATTATGTATGGCTAGCCCTACTTGTTTGATTTCACTAAACACTGTTCTTGAGGTCTCTCTCCAAAGTACCATTAATTAGGTCTACCAGAGAGGCTATGTTTCGATCATACCCTTTTTCCATGCTTGAATTTTTGTTTTGGAGATCTTCATAGCTATGATCAATGATGTTTAGGTATTCCCTCTTCTTTGATTAAATTTATATGTGTATCTTGAATTTTTTCTAACCTTGAAGGTGAAATCACTAGAAGTTAAATGAGTTTCACGCCTTCTATATTTCGTTGGAATGTTTGCCTTTAATGCTTATTTTCTTAAGTTGAATCAAAGAGTTACTGGTTTGACCTATATATTTATCGCTTATTTATGCTTATGTATTTAAGTCCCTTCTTCTTAAAAAAGGTACATGATAAAGGATTCTTGATTGCCCTTTACCCTACCTTTGTTCATAAACTTGATGTCCATATCATTTCCCATAAACCTTGAAAATACATTGACCAATGCTAGATTTTCCCTGTGATGCGCCCCAATCCATTGTTGAAATTTCCATGAATTTTATAGACTCCATAGCCCAATGACTTGAATATTTCCTCATTACATCTATTCTAGTTGATCATCTTACCCAACCAAAACAAACAAACAAACCCTACATTTAACAACTAGCCTAAAATCAAACCCTAAAAAGAAAACAAGCTCACACCCTTTGCATACAATAGAGAGCCCTCTCTGAGTCCAAGAAGACTAGGTCCTAGGACTCCAAATACTGGTCTGATGTTACCCTGCTCATTTGATCTCACCAATCTAACAAATCAAAGGACACTAACATAATGGTGATCACGGTGGGACCTTCTGAGTCAGTGATAATCTAAGTATACCTTAGGTCCTTAGAAAACCCACAAACATTCTTAGATTGGCCCTTAATTGTTGATGGTGGACAACAAGTAAATCCTTAAAAATAGTAAACACCATCCACCTGGCGACTTCACAACTCTACATAGACCTAAAGACTCCATTGGAGGAAGAACCTAAAACATGACCAGTCATCCTAGAAAGAAAGAGAACTCAGGCCTAGATTGGATTCAACAAATTATTTCTTTGATCTATAACTATATTCTATCCTACTTTAAGCCTAATAAAGAATACACTGATGAGATATACATTGATCATTGGAAATATCTCAAGCCTCAAAAAGTTGAGCCTCAAATTGCAGACCATGAGCAGACTTATACACTTGTGCCTACCCCAGATACACCTGTGGAAGACCTAGTGAAACATGAGCCTCATGGTACCTTTCCTACTCTTTCTGAAACCTCAAATAGTCATAAATGTATTTTTTCACTACTTATACCCACTAAGGTCACAGAAAGATACAAGCCTATGATTTTTCCTCCTATCCTCCAGGCCCTCCCAGCAAATCTTGCAAATAAACTACCCAAATTTGATGGAGAAAACTCAAGAGTCACCACTGAAGAACACATTCAAAATCTTGAGAATCTACTTGACCTATTTGAAATAAGATAACATGATGTACGTATTAGAATTTTTTCCTTATCATTACAAGGAAAAATTAAGAGTTGGTTTAAGGACCTTCCAGCTGTAAGCATTAGCAACTTTGATCAATTCACTCAAGTTTTCTTAGATAGGTGGGCAGTCATGGGAAATGTTTTTCTCATCATAAAGGAATACAACTTGTTAGCCATCTATAAATTCTTTTATATCTCATGATGGCTAAAAAGGTTCATTAGGTTTCAAGAAAAATAAATTATGAAAATCTGTGAGTCCTTGAAAGCCCACTATGTTCATCATTATTAAAGAATCACTCCACTGAAATATTCATCAAAATCCTTCAAGTAGCCCTGCTGTTACTAAAAAATATTGTTTTCAAGCCCATATCCTATCATTTCAGACTCATAAATTCTTCCAAAATCCCTCCATTACACTCGTTATTTCACCTATCCCCTTTTCCCCCCGTTTTTTTTTTTTTAATCATTTCTTCTAAAAAACCCCACTAAACCTTTAAAAAATTCCTTTATCTAGTTTAAAGAACCCTTTTTATCCCTATCGGAACATCAAAAAAGGCTCAAAAACCTACCTTTTAGGCCTATTTCCGACCTTTTATCAAAATTAGGCCTTAAGCCCCTTTTCGATAATTCCTCCACCCCTTTGCTCATATGACCACCTCTCCCTCTCATTTAAGCCCCCTTCGCTTCTCATTCTACAGACCCCGACTACGTTCTTCCTAAAGAGATCTCAATTCTTGAACTTGAACGATCAAACATCGATCGTGCTTTCTCCCTCTTCATCCTCTTTCCCCAAAGTTCTTATTTATTCATATCCGCGATAAGATCTGAACCGTTGATCCTCTTCATCCAGTGACCATCGTTCCGTCCCTTACCATATTTCCACCCGATAAACCTCCCTACTACATGACACCTTTTCTAATGACAACTTTCGGTCCCACCTGTCCCCACCATTCTTTGCGACCGCGCACCTTCCCCCTACCGCATTAATTTTCCACCATCGATTTGGCTCCCCCAGATCCGACAGCCCATGATCGTTTTCGGGCACATTCTACCGAAACATTTTAACACGCATTTTCAATGCGAAAAAAGTGGTTTTTGGTTGGACACGCATCACCATCTGTGTGGTATCACATCCAAAATCGCCAATACCACTTACCACCTAATCCTTCCATGAATACCCCCCCTGGTATTCCCCAAAACCACCCTTCACCATTCACACCATTATTCGAATTGAAAACCTATTCTTCATGGTTCTGCCATGGAACCTCCTCCCTGCAATAACCCCTTACTCTGCATCGCTCCTCCACCCTCACCGAAGCTTCTGATCGCAGTTTTATCCACGAATGCAGGCTTTTATAATATGTTTTATGTTTTAATTTGTAGGTTTTAATGGCGGCCCAAAGTTTGCAGGCCCTCCCATAGCAAATCCAAGTTGCACAGAGCCCAGGATGACGATCCTCGAGGCAAAATATGCATAAAGGGAGATCTCAGGGTTTGATTATCATTTTTTGGTCAGTGCCTCATGAGCATTAGTCAAATGAAACCCTCCAACACTGAAGGAATCCACCTATACACAAAACAGAAGAAAGACAGTGAAGATTAAAGGTTAAGGAATAAAGCTCGAATATTAAACCCTTAACCAACATGTTTTGAGGATAAAGCCCAATTTAAAGATAAATGAATTTAAAGTTAAAAAAATCAGAAAAGTGACAGAGAAAGAAGATGATTAAAGAAAGTCCAAAAACCATTATCAAAGGCATAATCAAAGGTTAAATATCTAATCAGACAGATCAGCAAGAAATAATTCTTCGAATGACAAATCACCGAAGCAATTACTTCTCCAAAGGACCAAAATTCCACCTGCCAGCCTAATTTTCCTCAAAAACATACAAATGAATAAACAGTCAGAGATATTTTATAAAGACGGCTCAAAAATTATTGCCAGCCTACCTAAAATGCCTAAAAGTCAACAAAAGCAACTAAGTAGTTCAAAGAGTTAATGTAAAATTCATTATGCAGAGTTAGACTTAAATACATTTTTTTCCTTGGGCCTTGCATGGTCTTGAAGGTCAAAAACATTAAACTCTATCATTTATGAACATTTAAGGACCTATTCTTCACTCCACCTCCTCATTTATCTATAAATATCATATGAGGAGCTCATTGTAAGCGTTAGATGGATTATTATTGAAGTGTAAGATAGTTGTTGAAGCTGTTGAAGTGTTGTTGAGTAGTTGAGGAACACTAGGTTGAGAAGAGAAGTTTTGAGTTGTAAAGACCTGTTGGACTTGAAGTATGTAACTGGTTTTAACATCAATAATACAATTTGATTCATGGGATCCTGGTCTATGTTAATGGTGATGTTATTCCTCACTGTTTTTGTCTTTCTTTATGTTTTACATGTTGTCCATTTTCTCTGATAAAGAACATAAAATTTAGAATAGGATTTATTGTAAGAGTAACCTATTTCTATCTGAAAGCTTTATTTTCATGTTTTCCTCTGCTAAGGTATGTTTAGAGGATTCTTAATTTCTCTCTAGGTTTATCTAGCTTGTTATTTTGAGAATGATTAAATAGAGTATAGCCAAGGAATGTTGGTAAGCCCATATCCTTCTGAGTACAACTTGAGATATTGTTCTTGAAAGATATTTTTCAAAGTTTTCTAAGTAGAGTCTAAACCAGGGAAGTTTATGGTTTGCTCTGTCCTCTGGCTAATCTTTAACAATTTCTTTGAACGATCCCTTGAGAGTATGCCAAAAGCATATTAGATTCATAGTTTCTGTCTGATCTTAAGCTTATTTTCCTTGTTATCATATATGTTTTCTTCTTTATGAAAGTAGTCTTAGGATTACTAGATTGTTGTCTGACAAGTGTGCTTTAATAAAAGTTTTTCCAAAGAATTCTATGGTTTTCCCTGTCCTTTGGCTTGCTTCAAACGATTACTTTGAAAGGCTTTTCTTGTTTTAGTGAAGTTAATAGATGCTTAATTGGTTTTTAGCTTTGCTTCTTTCACAATATATTAATTTTTCATATCAAAATTCAATCTAAAATATCCTTTGATATAGATGACTTGCCCTATGGAAACCCTTGAAGAATTGTTGTACAATTAAATCATTTTGTGACTCCATAGCCCAATGGGTTAATACTGTTTCATGACCTATCTTTTCAGCTGAGACATTCTTTAAATTTACTCTCACCTTCACCCTTCAACTGACCTCTTCAATTAATGATATCCATCCCAACCATACAAACAAACAAGTTCCTAAGAGCTTCATAACTAGCCTAATATCATAAACAAAGCATAAATATATATCCTTTGAAAAAACTTAATAGAGAGATCCCTCTCTAAATCCAGGAAGGCTAGGTCCTAGGATTCCAAAGTGGTTCTGATGTGGCCCCCTACAACATTTATTCTTTCCATTCTTGTAAATCACAAGGAGCCAACACAACCATTTGAAAAGACATCCAGGGGAGACAGTACAACACTTTTCAGCCAGGTTCAATAAAGTATACCATGCAATACTTGCTAAGATAAATCCACCCTTAAAGTGGGCTCTCTTGCACTACCCAAATTTTTTTGACCTAGAGATGGCTCTCCAAATAAGAGAAAGAGATCCTTCAACCCTAGAGGAAATGCAAAGGATATAATTTGATGTGGAAACCAACATACTAAACAAGGAGGTAAAGCTAAGAGTAATAGATAAAGATAAATAATATCAAGAGAAACTAATATATTTAGAGGTAAACCTAGCGATGTTTATAGATACAATCAACAAAATGATGTGTATACTTGGCAGGAAAGAGGAAGAGTACAAGGTTGAGGTTGGTGCTGCTTATTCAAAACAACCTATAATTTTTCCTTGGGAAGAATAAACTCATTCATTACAGGATAATAATAACAATCAAAATATTCATGTTGAGAAAGATTAAGAAGAAGAAAATGTTGAAAGTTTTCAAGTAATTACTAGACACCTTCCTATATCTTGTGCTTCACTACTCACTAGAAAATTTGGCCCAATTTTCGATGGCCACTTCGTCGCTATTCCAACACATAGTCGTCACAAGAGCGATAGTTCGAGGCCAGACAAAACGTGGTTAGCCATTACGTCGCAATTCCGACACTTTGCCAAAGTGTTGCAATACCGACAAATTTTCCAATGTATCCAAACAACCGTCGCTCTTCCGACATTTTCCAAACTATCCCTCTTCCGACGTTTGTATACTGTCGCAATTCCGACGATATGTGGTCCGACATTTTTAACGTCGCTCTTCCGACGCTTATTAAAGTTTCGCAATACCGACGCTTTGCAAAAGTGTCGCAAGACCGACGCTTTGCATAAGTGTCGCAATATCGACGCTTTGCAAAAGCATCGCAAGACTGACACCAGGAAGAAGTGTCGCAAGAGTGACGCCAGGAAGAAGTGTCGCAATACCGACGAAAAATTAAATTAAAAAAAAAAAAAAAAAAAAAAAAAACGTTGCAAGACCGACGCTTATAAGGCATCGCAAGACCAATTCTTATAAAGCGTCAGTATTCCGATGGTGGATTACATTTAAAAAAAAATAAATCACACCCTTGCGATATTATTCACTCTTGCGATAAGAAAATATTCCTATCCACTCTTGCGATGGTATAAGAATAACCTCTGTATAAAACAATTAAGTTTCAAATAATAGATTGGCATCCAAATGGGTAACATTCAAAGCCAAGTTAAATGAAAGAAAATCCATAACATGTTGCTCAAAAGTTTGTGAATTTCACAGAAAATAAGGTGTCTTTGGTCATTCAGTTTGTTCCTCTTATTGCACCTCATCAATATACCATCCACTAATATCACAAAGATATTCAGTTCAGGAAACATCTATGCAATCAGAGACTTCCCAATTCTTAAATCATCCTCTCTCATTTGGAAATAGCATGAGATGTGATGTAACCCATGTTGTTTCACCTGCTCTTTTTGTTGGGAAACTTAGTGGAAGAAAAAAAAAACAATAGAAGGGCTTTCACATGGTTACATGGAACCCTTATATTTATGGAGCAATCCAAGTGTATTTCAATATCCAGCTCATAACAATTTTATCTATCCATCACATACACAAGATAGCTAAAATGAAACTTCCAACAAATCTTTGTTTTGCATAGATGATTGAAGCTTTTGGGGAAACCTTGTTATTGGTGCCCCGTCTTGTGCATATATTGCTCGAATTGATGCAAAAGATTTGTTAAACTCCAATTCTAATGGTTGAAGATGTACATTTGGGTCTCATGCCACTTTTAAATTCTACCATAGTACATACATGAGGAAATGTTAAGCTATTAGTACATCTCATTTGTTGGGCTTAATTAGTATATAAGACTTTTATAAATGAATATCAGTTGGTCCCTTACTTGAATAAACCTGAAAAAAACAAGAACTCTATCCAGTGTATTCTCCAACTCCTCCTTTGAAATACCTTTGTTACCAGATCGAAGTTTCTCATCAAGAAATTTTGCAATAAATTCTGTTGGTCAGTTCTGCAGACAAAGGCCATAATTCAGATAAATGCAAAAACAATATATCTAATATTATGAATGCAATTGTCTGCCTAAAAACATTCTTTCATTACTTACCTTTAGCTATTTTGTCATTAATCCTTTCAAACTTTCTGTCTCACTTAATTTGATAATCAAGAGCACAAATTCAATGAACAATCTGTATAAACAGAAAGAAAATGAGCATAATCATATAGTAACTAACCTGCCTTAGATTTATCAGATGCTCAAAGGCATCCTTGATAGTATTAGAAAAGTCCTCATTCTTCAAAAAACTTTCTTCCCATATTGTATCAAGTCGTTCTTTCAAGTCTAGAAGTGATGAAACCATGTCCTTGTCTTTCATTTCATCTAATACAATGCCTTGCCCAATAGCTTTAATGTATGCACTGAGACCCAGCCGAAGTAGCTCAAGTGCACTCACCCTTTTAAAAAGAGAGTACATGCGTTGAAGGTCTAGAAAGTGATTGGCATCCATGAGCAAAGTAAATCCCTGGGGAAACCATGATTTGGCTACCCTATTAAATACATATGAACCAACATATTTCTAAATTTAGAGAGGGGATTTGACTCCATCAGTAATAAATAATGGGCTTCTATATCGATTTCTTTCCACATAGAAGAGACCATAATGATTAATTACATAGAACATCCAATCAACAAACAGATATGGGAATTTTAACAATTAACATGAATGAATATCAGATAACTCAATGGAAAGATCCGCATTCCCAATCTCCATCAATTTTTCCAAAAAATACATGTGATTTGAATGGTAAGGGTATTGCCGTCATCATTGTTTCTTTAGGTGAGACATTTCCCAACATGCAAATTGTATTTGGCGCCTTCACACATGTACTTATGGACATACTCCCTTTATAAATGCAAACTCTTTAATTTTCCCAGAATGAAAAATAAGAACAAAATCTCAACTGAGGGGTTTACACCAATCAGGCAACCATTTTCAAGAACCTGTTTGATTTTTTCTGGAAACGCGTGAAATGAAATGGAGCAGAAAAATTCAATTTTCTATAAACATAGTACACATGAAAATAGAAACACTGAGGTGCACCCACTTTGATCAAAATAACATTATACATATTTTCTGGTGCATCAATAGAATAACACAACTCTCAGATAGTACATAAAGCTTCCACAGAAAATGTTACCACATAACCATGACACACTGTCGCATGACAAACTACATTTTCTATTTCCATTTCAAGTGCATTCAGCTTTGTAAAGACTTCGACCCGAAAAGGGTCACCATCAGAACAATGTCTGTAGGAAAATTACATAGATATGGTAAGAAATGAATATTTTTGTTTCACTGCTCCAGTGAATAAATATGTGAATTTCATAAATAATGGAAGAAGTAATCTGTCAATATCTATTAATATACAAGGATGTCAAAGAAATGAAGGCCAAAACAAGGGACATGGAGCCGAATTCCAAAGAATTTTTTGAATTTTCACAAGCTGCAGTTCAAGAACAAGATAAAAGACTCATTGATAAGCTTCAAGAAGGATCCAGGAACTATAAAACAAAGCAAGGGAAAAGGATAGGGTTATATTTTATCCACAATACCATGATTGAGTTGGGGAGCTAGAGAAGATTTTCGAGATTCTGTGTCAGTTTTGTGCCAAATAAGGTACCTTTATTGACCTTATTCTTAAGTCCTGGGATGAAAATATTTATGGTTGGTTTGAATATGAGAAGCTAAGGAACCTCTTGCTTCTTCCCTGTAGTTATATCCCTTCCTATATGTCATTCTTACATGTGTAAGTAATTCTAGCTAAGTAAGTAATTCTTACCTGTGTAAGTAATTCTTAATGTATGAATGCTAACTATTGTAACAAATAGACTTGAAGATCATCTTCTCTGTAGTATCCATCATTGAAATATGTTATTGGAAGCCAAATAAATACTCTTGATAGATTCTATTTCCTTTTACAAGTAAGTTATCCTCTATGCTCTATGTCTGCAATCCAAAAGTCTATATCCTAATTTGAGACTATGGTCTGAAGCATCTTTCCAAAAGTTCTGTAGGTTGAATCCTAAAGGAATCTAGGACCAAGACTAAAAGAATAAATCCTACATCTCTTTGAAGCTAATGTCTCAACCAAGTTACAGAAACAAGCACTTATGATGACACCAAACAGTTACATGTGACTATACATGACATTTGATACAATATTATTTTTGATTTATGGAAGAAGATGAAAGAATATCCAATGAAGTTTGAAACCTCTTAACCATCTATTATAACTCGCTCTTGCTTAAGGTTGAAGGTCAAGTTTATGATAATCATATTTACAAAAGGATAAATATTTTATGGGAAAAGGAAGGTAGAAAATGAAGTAGAATAGAATTTGGAAGAGTACCGTATATATGTGACATGTGATCTGAAGTATCAAAGATCATATGAAAATAAATTTGTTGAAGCATCTAATCTCAAAATATTGGGAGAATTGTTTATAATAGAAAAACACAAGAAGCATTCACGATAGATCTGAACCTATGACTTATTTGGTGGAATCTGAATCTTTTATGGCATTATATTATACTGAATTTTTTTGACACTCTGACATACAAGTTTTGAAATCTTTGTGGCTTTATGCCTATGTCGTAGTTGAGTTCTATGACATATCTCTCTCTTTATATGATTCTTTGTGGCATGATTCATTGTGCTAAAATGAATGTCAAAAGGTACATAATGATGCAAATTTTAGAGAAACTTTTTCAATAACACAGAAGTAGCCCTCACTCAAGTAAAACCATATTATTTGAAGATACATGAAGAACGAAGTATTGTGCAGAGGTTTGAAGTAACTCTTTATCCAAGTTCTATAATCCTAAATTTGTACTCAATGCATCACCATCTCAGACCTAGTTCTAGACTAAGAAATAGAAATAGTTCTAGTTCTCTGAGAGTTTGTTTTTACTCTTTACATTATGAATCCAGAGTAGCAGCACTAGTCACAGGGTTAGAAACAATGTTATCTAAGGAACCAGGCTCTGCCAAAATAAATTGTGGCTCAAACAGGTAGCGTGCATCATTATAGTATCATTACAAAAACTTCAGACCATCCAAGGCTACAGAGCCAAATGATGTATCATGATGTTCATCGCATAAAATATGTCAAAATCCTGTAGCTATATCCCTGGCCTGAGACTGCAATGAAGAGGTCCAAAGTATGGCGGCTTCAATAGAACCAAGCCTCAATATAGGATTGTAGTAGGTCCGAGGGTTTAACTGATTCAAGTCTTAATAAAAGGCTACAACACAGAACCGAGCTCTTATGGTATATCTCTGTCCTCCAATAATGACAAACATTAAATTCTCTTGAGCATGGTAATAAAACTAAATTTGTTTACAACATGTTAGCCACCTATGAAATTTTTTATACCAAAAGGTGGCTAAATCATTTTTGGAGCCTTCAAGGAACAAATTTTATTGCAAAAAGTGTTACCTCTTGAAGACTCTTGAAGGCCTCATGCCTCTGTCCAAAACCTTCCATACTATACCCATTTTACACTCTGGAATTCTACTGATTTCATGAGAAGAAACTACTACAAAATAACCTTTTTCCCTTCCTTTCACTTCAAAAATAACCTCATTTTCTACCCTTTTCATTATCATCAAAATCCTTCATTTTCATATTTTTCTCCTTCCCCTCCATCAAAACCCCTTTGGTAAGGTGTAAGACTCTCTGTTTGCCTTATTGAAACCCCCCAAATCCATTGAAAACTTGAAAAAATTCATAAAAAATAAGTTTTTTTTTTACCACAGACTTAAGCCCCCTTGGGCTAAGTCTTAAAAATCACTTCCCCTCCACGTGCCCACACCCTAGAACCATGTGCTAGACCCACAAAGCGCTTATTGCATCGCAAATTCCAAGTGTGCAAGTCTTTTTTGCCATTATAAAACTCTGATACGATTAAGCCGCCCGCATTATAGCCCCCGGTCATATTGCACTTCATATATACCAAGGCCCCACAGTCAAGCGCCTATCCTCTTCGTATATATAAAACCATCCCGACACATGAAACCTTTGTTTATATTATTTTTTTGTGTTTTTTGTAGGGTTTGAAAGGGCTTCTGCCGGAGCAAAACTTAATTCACTCCCCACCATCGATCTAGTCTGCAGATCGATGGCCTACAAATCAATCACCCTGGTGGTCCCCACGGTCATTTACTGTTCAAAAACTGGAGCGTTTTTCATCGCACCACCTTTCAAAGGAAAGTTGTATTCCCTGTTTGGATGCGATCAATGCCACAGGTTGAGCGGTTTGGAGATACCACCCTCATCGCGCGTTAAAGGCTGACTGTGGGCTCAGCGCGATATTGACGTATGCCATTTGATCTGAGGCTGGCTCATTGGACGGTGATCGCACACAAAGAAGCTCGGGGGATAGACTAAGGTACGATGCATTTCTCAAAACATCTCCGCTGTCGATCTGATCTACAGATCGATGACCCACAATCAGTCGCCCTGGTCCCCATGGCCACGACATCAGTCAGCGGTCCCACAGAATTGGTGGTCCCAACGCTTAGTCGACATGCACATCAGCATCCACACGGCAGCGAATGATTGGAGTGGATCTTGTTCAATTGCTCACACAGTCAAGAAATCTGCACCCCGAGAGATCTATAGGTTAGAATTCATAAGGATTTCAGGTCACACTTGGGCTGACATCAGTAGGCCCCGAAATGGACCTGATAAGCTCCATAAGGCAGATTTTATAAAAAATTTGGGTCACAAATACCCTAACGTCAACGAACACATTTTGTGACCCGAAATGGTTATATAGCTTGGTTTTATCAAATTTTGAAGTCCGGGTGTATTATTTGATAAAAAAGGGTGATTATATGGTTTTTCCATTATATACTGAAGAAAGGCCGAAGGTTGGGGTTTAACTCTCGTGCCTTCAATTCTTTAAAAAAGAGCCATCCATGGTTTAAAATTTTCGCACCTCGTCAATACTCCAAAGGCACTGATGCCTCACGACCCCTGCGCAACACTACACAACAACAGAACACAGTAAATGAATCAAAAATCAAAGAGTATCAGTGTCGAAGACAGAACGCACCAGAATGGAAGATTGAAGACGAATTCATGAGGATTACAGCTAAGATTGATTATAAAAATCCTAATCCTCCCAATTAAGACACAGTTAAAATAAAATCCTAAGTGTTTATCAGACAGGAAAGCCTCCACCGCCACATCTGAGGCAAATTGATTCCTCCCAGCTACCACGGTGCCACCTGTGCCTCAAAGCATTCAAATAGAGGCCGAAGTTATTGATCAATATCAGATATTTGCCTCAGCATAGCCAGAAATTTAATTCTGCAAATGAACTTAATGACAAAATATCAGCAGAGTTACTTTAACATAACAGAGAGCCTCAAAAGTCAAAAAGAGCTCCCACCAAGATTAATTCTTAATGTAAATTATTTAATACAGAGGACACCTATGTAAGCTTCTTCATCGAGCCCCCCAAAGGCTGAGAAGCCATTAAGTATGTATTAATTATCTTTGGAGATCTTTTATCAGATCTAACCTCCTCATTCTTCTATAAATACTACAGAAGAAGATGAGAGAGGGGTTGGTTGAGTTGGTTGCTGAACTTTGAAATGTAATTGTGCTTGAGAATTCTACCTGTAAATAGTGTTCACTAGCTCTTGGAGCTTTGCTTGTGATAGATAAGTTAGTCTGGGAAGTGTAGATGATTGTTAAACTAAAGCATTGAACTTAAAGTTATAACTGGTTTGGAGCATCAATACAAGCTGATTTATGCGATCCTGGTCTATGTCGACGGTGATGTTGTTTCTTATTGTGAATTGTTATTTTACTTCTGTTTTCACTGTGTTCATCTTCTCTTATAAATAACAACATGCATAGAGTTAGGACCTTCTGTATATCAGTACCCTTCCCTGACTCAAAATCTTTATCTGCATGTTTTCTTCCAATTTGTGTTATTTAGGAATGATCTTATTTAGTTCAAGCATAGTAATGCTAGCGTTCCCTTGTCCTACTATCTGAGTTAGTTGTTATTCTTAAATTTTATTTTCAGTATATGTTAAGTAGAGATGAACTAAGGAAGATATGGTGTGCCCTGGTCCTAGTTTTATCCCAAAAGTCTGTCTGAAAGTTTCCCTTGGAATGTGTTAAAAGTTGGCTAGTTTAAAAGTACTTACCAGATCTTATGCCATTATGTGTTATCTTTGTATTTGTCTTGAAAGTAACCAAGTAGAGTAGAGCTAGGAGAGGATTTGTGGTGAGCTCGGCCCGCTATTTTCTTCTCCAACAGTTGCCTCCAAGTTTCCCTTTGTTTTAAAATGTTTTCTATTGAAAGTGTATCAAAGTTTGGTTAGTTTCGAAGTACTTACTAGATCCTGGATTGATTTTATGTCA
Source organism: Pinus albicaulis (assembly GCA_034641835.2). Lineage (NCBI taxonomy): Eukaryota > Viridiplantae > Streptophyta > Pinopsida > Pinales > Pinaceae > Pinus > Pinus albicaulis. The sequence goes on along the minus strand of CM076575.1, from coordinate 545,148,255 downwards.
TTCTTAAGTGTTTTTCAAAGGTTGGCTAGTTTCAAAGTACTTACCAGATCCTACGCTACTATTTGTTCTTCATCTGTTTAATTCCCTTTCTTTTTGTCTCATTTCATTCCATAAATCAAACTTTAAAGAGATCCTTAGACATACATGACTTGCCCCATGGACCACTCTTGCCCCTTGCTATTTCAATTAAATCCTATTATGACTCCATGGCCCAATGGACTAAAAGTTTCAATTATCTATCTTTCTGGCCAAAGCTTGTTCTGATTTCTTGCAACTTCACACCTTTGAAACTCTTTGCACTTAGAAATTTCCACCTCAAACCGTAATCATGCTCAACCATCCAAAAACAAAACAAACCCTCAACCTTCATAACTAGCCTAATATCATTACCCAAAACTTCATAGACAAATCCATCTTTGCACTTATTGGAGAGATCCCTCTCCAGATTCAGGAGGGCTAGATCCTAGAATCCCAAAGTGGTTGAAATAATGTTCTCCCTACAGTCGGACTTTTTCCAATCTTGTTGATTATAGGGTGCTAACACAACAGTCCACAAGATATCCATTCATTTCTAGAAATTCTGCAAGAAGAAAATGAAATTCATGTGTAACAAAGTATTATGAAAAGACTTCAAGAAACTAGAACTTAGCCTGAATATCCTAAAAATGAAGTTGGAAACATCATCTCTCCAAGGTTTTTAATGTTGCAATCCTCTGTTCAACATTGATACAAATGTCGAAAACAAGTTAAAAGATGAACCAAATAATAGCATTCAAAGTAAAGACTAGGATGTCACCATTTCTACCTGCTATCCTTGAAAAGAAGGAGAGATTACTCATATGATTTTGTGTTTGCAAGGTGGACTTGAAGACCATGTTCATCCTAGAATGAGCTCAAAATGTACTTTTGTTTTTGGATTCATGAAATAGAAGGACAATGTTGTCAAAAAATAGTGAAATGGAGATCCCATAAACGGCCTCCACCTTTACCACCCATGGATTTTGAAATGAGAAACTCTCATCCATAAATATGAAGTCCAAAGAATGTGAGGTAGTCGGCACCCTTGCTTGAATACTATGTTAATGTATATAATAGACCCTAGAGATGATCATTTTAATCTCATATAGGGTCATAATTATAGAGTTCGCCAAGCATAAGAGAGGTATACCTTCAGCCTCTCAAATAGTAGGTTTCTTCCAACTATATGAAAGGCTTAATAGGTGTCCATGGATCAACAATATACTTACTTTTTCTTCCTCAATAGCATTTGGGAGGATTGAAAAATAGTCAAAATTGTGGTGATTCCATTTGCAATGACTAAACCTTAAACCTGCAATTTCTTCCTCTCTGCCTATATGGAGATGAATTTGTCTACTCTTCTGGCAAAGAGTTTGAACATGGTGTATCCCAGCGTGATAGTCTCGAAATTAATTTATTTAGAGGTCATGATGTATGCAGGAGGCGGAGGACATGAGTGAACTACCATACTAAGGAGGAGAGAATGAGTATTGAAACTAGGTATTTCTTCTCCAGTGAACACTTGATTACTTACTGTAATGGGTTTTACATATTAAAATTGTATTCATACTAAGAGAAGCCAAAATAATAGAGATTAAATTTTCTATATCCAAACACCCAATTTCCATAAAATCAAGAGAAAATTGGGTTAAAACACTTTAGCAAATTGATATTTCAAAAACTAATGTCAGGAACAAGAACTGTAAGCTACTTAAACCCTAACAAGCACTTTTGAATTGGATGTTCATGGCATGTTGTCTACCCCATATTAGTTAGATTGGAATTACACCTTGCAATTTGATAATATTTTGTATTTCTTGATGAACAAATGCAACTTTAATTGCAACAAAAAAAAAGGCAATCCTCTTGCAGAGTCCATAAAGGTGGTAGTTCTATATGGCCAGGCTTCACTTAAACAAACATGTCTACCATTAAATTTTTATTCTACTCTGCCAAACAGAGCTGAGGCAAGGATGAAATGCATGCTCAAGAGTTCAACTTTCATGGAAAAAACTTGAGAAATGTAAATAAATTGCACCTAAAATTCTCAGTAACACCTACCTTCATTGGCAATGGCACTTTTGGTACATATAAACAGTAGTAAAAATGAATAGATGAGAAATAAAGGAAGAAAAACTGGACTCAATGCCTTGCTTGGACCTGCAAGATGATAAATAAAGGCACGTTGACAGGCCATCTCACATAGACCTGTAAGGACAATTCAATTTTATGGCAAACAACAGCGCAAGCCACACATCTCAAAACAGAACCCACACAATGCAACATAGCAAGAAAGAATGCTCATCTTGTACAAGGGTAACCCAATAATCAGTACAATGTTATATCAAAACGTAATAAGCTATGATGGCTTGGCATTGATGAGAACACCCTAACACGTTTATTCCATTTCCCAAGGGTATTGCTCTTTTAAGGAGTTGGACTAACAAAATTCGTTTTTATCAAATGTGCTTGCTCAACTTGTTATCCAAATGCCATAGTTCCAATATTAGTAAACGAAAAATCCTGCAATATATCTGTATTAAAAAATATGTATATAAGCTTCTAAAATACAGAAGTGGTTGGAATCCAATCTCCTTTAAGGCTAACAATTTGTATTCTCATTCGAAGGGAAAAAATATAATGACAACTTTTGGTGTTCAAGCAGTCACTTAAGATTCTATAAGTTTGTACTACTAAAGCAAATACATTCTTTCTACCATAGAGCCTAGGAAAAATTGAAATATTAACACTACAAGCAAGCCTTTCAAACATTTCTCGCCCTACACAAAATCATTCAAAGTCTTATGGGTTGTTTTCAGAGGTCAGGATGTACGCAGGAGGCGGAGACACATACAGGGAAAAAGATTATGCCAATACCTTCTTTACTTCAGGAAGCATCAAGCTTATATATGGTAGCATATCCTTTGGCTCTCTTACCAAATAACACATGTTTCCAACAATCTAGGCTGCTTTCTTCTTAGTATCTGCACTTCTTTCCCTAAGACCGCGGTGGACTATAGGCACCAACAATGCTAGTGATGGAGCATCAGTAGTATTGAAAAACGTTGTCTGCAATGATGGTAAGAGAGGATGGAGAGGATGTCAAGGCCTACTGTAGGGACAAAGAAGGAGCCTCAGATATGGGCTTTCCCTTAGCTTCATCAACCACTGTGAATGGACTGATCGATTGGTGGATGATATCCTACAGGGAGTGACCAATGCTCAAAGTCACCTGCCATAAATCATTGGTGGTAACACAAAATGGAGGAAGTCCATTTCTTCTAACAGTCAAGGCCGTGGTCATATGGAGTAAAAAACCTTATGGATATGTATCTATCAACAAACACTATAAGATCCAACAGTTAGCAAAATTGGTTGAACATCCACCCAAGGCATGGTTCTGATGGGGAAGGCATTGATCATGGGTTCAAATCAAATTAATTGACTCAGAATAGCTGCCCTCTATCCAGATGTGTCGAGGAAGGAGAGGGGATTACACAAGGATTTCCTTTCAAAACAAAAATCCATTGCTACTGTAACTGTACAGTACCACAATCAACACTTTGCAGCAATTAACCATGTGCTAATCTATAATTCTAAACTCAAACACATATGCATGAAAGAAAATATGAAGTTGTGTCAGATTGCATGAGTGAACGTCAGAGAGTTTGGAAGATTCAAATGGATGACCCTCGCATAAATCTAGCACACCTCAGGATGAAGCCCTAGCATTCTCGCTGTAAGAGGAGGGTCCTGAAGCGGAACGTAGAGTCTTGAAGGGTACACTGTGGGACAAGCTACGTTGTAGAGGCCAGAGTGAAGTAATCATACCTGTGCTAAACTCAAAGACATGAGTCACCAAGAAGTGCAGCATGCCAATGGAGTTGTCCCTAAACAGAACTGAATGGTGATCCTGCACAAGATGCCAGCAAGATCTAGAGGATCTGATTTTTAGCATTTTAGAACACGATCTGATTTTTAACGTTTTAGATAGTTGTATTATATAGTGTAGCTGAGACATTAAAAGTATCAAATTTCTGTGTGATTATAGACTGCATGATTAATTATATTATCTGGTTGCTCAAACTCAGTTAAGATTGAAACTTTGGGACTAAAATGAATACAATGTTTCCAGGACCAGAAATTATCCTTATAAATCATTTAGATTCTACCAGAGGTATATTTTTCCCAAGAATAAAAGAGATTGTAAATATGGTTGTAGAGGGCTTGGTTAGTTTATATGATCAATTTTACTGTATGCATCAGCACCAAGGCCTAAGAGGCAGAGTAGGAGGCTACCATAGCCCCAATGTCATTGAAATTTCAAGACTAGGCAAGGTCCCGAATTGTTGCACAATAGAAAAGCATCTCTAACCATTCCATTCTACTCACCATGGAATATCATGGCTAGGAGGAGAAGTCCAAGTCTAAACCTTATTCCTTGGGGAAAATTAGCTCCATGTTATGTCTGCTCATTTTCATTTACAAATATAAATGTGCTACTATCTTGTAGCAATGCCATTAGAGGTACTTACAAGCCACAATAAGGCCACAACTGTCTCCAACAAGAACACATAAAGAAGAAGGCTTACAGGTGGGAGGAAGGGTGGATTTGAGCAGGGATAGGTGCCCTAACCAGGGCTGAGTTCTTCAAAAAATACAAATCACATTTTAAGGAATTGGAAGAGAAGTTTGTGGAGAACAGATGTAGGATTGGGTTTGAGTCTTGTGATAGCATTATGTGCTTGATGGTGTGAGGGTCACCTTTGTCTAAAATACCAAAAAGGGAGGTTGATACAACAATAGTTAGACGTATTGTTTGGAGGGTCGTTAGGCATAGTGTAGGAGTGTTCCTTAGCAAGTAGCTCCTAGAATTGAATGTGTAGTAGCATAGAGGGTTTCTCCATAAGTAAGGGAAACGTTCATATTGCTGGTTGGTCCATAAGTGCGGTAGGGATAGGTGAGGAGCAACCTCACCCTAGGGTAGTGTTTTCTTTCTTTAAGTGGACAAAAAATAGAAGCAGCCTGTGGGAGAAGTTGATACAATGATGAAGCAATGGGATAAGGGCTAGAAGAGTGCCCTAAGTGTTCTTATAGAAGCGCATAATTCAAGGGTAAGAGGGCAAAAACAGAGAGTTGAAGATTGCCTCTTGGATGATGGTTTGAAGGGTGTCCTAGGAGATGACTCCAAGGAAATGGGAAAATCCCCATCTATTGCAAAAGGGATTTCCGTCCTGAAGAAAAAAAATTATAATAGAAAAATCATGAAAAGAAAAGGCTCGAATCTCTCTTCCAGACTGGTGACATGGTATAAGGCCACATGGACCACTATGATTGGTTGACATAACACATTATAAGCATGATGTTAGCATCTAAAATATCGAGGACATGTGGCACTCCATGATAAAGACACATGGTGTGTGGATTTGAGTTTTTCAGGTGGTCGAGTGGGCCGAAAATAGGTGACATGTGGCACCACTCAGAGATTGACATGTGCCAATTGGTACAAGTGGTAGACAATTGGCATGCTCAAACAACGAGGTGATGCAGGAATGACATGAGGGAGAAAATATTAGAAAAGCCCCAAATCTGGAGAACTAAAGCTCATCACCAACCTGAGATTGACAACTTTACATGATGTAACCTGTGAAATCGTAAATGGAGAAATCATAGTAACAATAAAGTAACCTATGTAACAATAAAGTCGGATTCATCCTGGGAGTGGTAATGGGAGAAATCATAGTGAACAATAGGAAACATGCAAAGTTTCTTACAATCAAATAGATGAAAAAACACATACAAAAAACCTAGATAATAATCATGAACAAGCTTAATATTGAATTATGAACTGTAAAGGAACTTACAAAATGTGACATTAAGAAATTGGCCAAGTGCACAAGCAAAAATATCCTCGATATGACCCTGGTTGACAAGTTGTATTGCTCATGATGCAAGAGGATTTGTACATGCACTGCCAAGTCAATCAAAATCCATCATTATCTATACAATAAATACAAGTAATTGATGTAGTATTTTTTACTCTAAGATGCATTCTTATGATAATGTTAGAACATATGTTGAAAATGTCAAAACATACTTGAATAATCTCCTCTTCATTTCAAGAACAATTTATTGGAGTCGCATGAACTTGGAACAAGCCTCCCACGATCTGAAAGAGTAGCAACTAAGTCAACAGTGACTTTTTTGTTGCTACACTGGATCGAGGGTGGTTTGCTCCAAGATTAAATCGCTCTAATAAATTATTCTCTACCAAACAAGGCCAACCACGTGAAGGTGGAAGCTCTTATGGCCCCTCCCCCCCCCTCTCACATCACTCTCAATTCCCCAATACCCAATCTATATTTCATTTTTTACTTTCATGAGCATAAAAAAAAATATTCAATAACTAATAAAAAAACAATTCAACAAAAATTATGCAAGGAAACATTGAAATTAGTGCTTGACATAAAAATAGTATGATAAATGAGTTTTTTATATAACACAAAAAACGTTCCAAGTATGGTAACGTTTGTCTTATAATAATACAATATTTTACATTATCAAATTTTCTTTTTCTTCTTCCTATTTCTAAAGCTCCTAATTATATCATCAATATCATCGTGCTCTACTCCTGTTTCCTTCCTTTCCCGCACTGCTGACCTAGTTGCGTAGTCATGATGTTTGGTCTCATCTAGTGATGGTGCATCGCCTATAAAAACAGATAATATTAAATTTTAATTGTCAGCTTTTAAATATCATTGAACTAGTTCGGTAATATTAATAAAAAAATTGCAATGATATTATTTACCTGGTGCACCAATTGTCGTCGTTGGGACTGTTGCCCTGTCTTCCTCTCTGGTGGTAAGATCCTCAAGGAAAAAATTCTCTTCCATTTAAACAAAAAAAATTATAAGGACAACCATCAAGGTATAATTAGAAAAAATTATAAGTGGAAATTAATTACCGTCACGGCCCTCGCTGATAGTAGCATTGTCGGCCTAGTCCCCACTACAATGATCAGGTTGCACGTGAGGAACATCTACATCTGGCTCTACAACTGGGCTATTTGCCTCATAGGCTGTGTTGCTCCCCTGATTTAAACAAATTTGTTAGACATTAAATTTATGGAAGAAAGCAAACATCTTGAAAGGTTAACGTTTTACCTTATCAGACATTCTGGATCTTGGGACCTGCCCGAAGCGTCTTCGATGTTCAACTACGGCTTGATAGCCGAAATGGAAAGCGATTTTTTTATCTTCCTCTGTAATTTTTGTTCTGAAGTCATCACCCTACATTACATATGATTGTGTATTTCTAATTTTATTTGATAGGATTAAAAAAACATTTGAAGGCGATACAATTAATTATAAGATGTTTAGCTACTTACAATTCTTGCGGCTAATTTCAAGTAGCCGCCCTGGCCTAGCTTGTGATGGCCCTTTTTTTCAATCCTAGCTTTGTTTTCCTTCGAGATGTCAGGAAAACTATCATCAAAAGATTGAATTCAGATATGACGTAGCACACTTTTATTTTAGACATAGAGAAAATTAAAGCTATTGAATTAAAGTTGTAATTTACCTTGCGGGTCCAGTTGCCATTTTTCCTTCTTTCTTTGCCCTTTTCTCTTTTCCATCATGGATGAGTGCTCTCCAATCACTCTCTGTAACTCTAAGAGGACACTTGTATCTAGGGTTAAATTTCAATTGCGTCCTATAGGTGTCCCTAGTATATTTCAAATATTTTCCAGCTACCCGAGCCACCGCTGTTCTGTCAAATGTGCCCACCCCAAAAAGGGCTTCTAGATAATCTAGAAGTTCTTTTTTCAGGTTGGAATTCTAGGAATTCCACCTTGTGCATATGTTTGGGCCAAAAATTACCAATGCATGGCTCTCCAAAAACTTGTATAACTCATTGTTTCCTACACAAAAAAAATAGATATTATCATTAATTTAAAAATAAAAATCATGATAAAATATGTTTTAGATAGAGTACATGAAATAGTTAAAATATTAAAACCTACCTGGGAGTTGTACGTGCTTTATAGGGACACCTTCATTGTTCACCAACAATGTGCCATTAATGGTCCCTGTGGAGCTGACACGTGTAGCTCCAGGAAATGCAATAATGTAGTTGGCCATATCACCCTCATCAATGCCAACACGTTCAGCGGTTGGCTGGGTGTCTTCTTGGGCAGGGTGTGTTTCTTGGCTGGCACCTAAAGGAGTAGAAGGTCTACAAGAGGGTTGTTGGGAAATATCTTTCCCTTGTGTCCCACTACCACCAACACTGGCTTCAAAAAGTGTCATAAAATGCTACATACAAAAGAACTTTTTGTTAGTTTATTCAATGTAAAAATTAAAAATCAAACTATCAAAATTCATCTCATGAAGAACAAAAAAAATATCCTTTTGATTTTTTATTACTACCTGATATGTTTTTATTTGGGTCATAAGTTGTTTTATCCTCTCTTTTGTTTCAGGTGTTTGAGGCACATCTACCAAAGTATCAAATTCCAACCTTGATTTTCGTGCCTTTTTCACTGCAAGAGCAATGGAGATAGGGATGAAGAAAGCTCTTCCTCATATAGGGAATCATCAATTGTACCATGGCCAGGTGTCTACATATTTTAACAAAATTAATATTATTTCAATTATGTAAATAACTAAAATACCTGAAGATAGAGCAATGCTGGCACTTTACATGTTCTTCCGCTGGCCCCTTTCCGCGATCATCCTGTCTTGGGGTTGTTCTTGTACTGCCCTAATCAATCTGCCACATTGCAATAAAATTATAAATGTAAAAACTTGAAAACAATATCTAACTTGAAAACAAAAAATGAAAACTAAAATAATTTCTAATAAGACACTAGAAGACAGAGTTAGAGTTTCAAATATGCCTTGCATTGAATTCAGTCCTAGAAACATGTCATTGCACATTAAGGCACCCAAACAAGAGACAAGTTAACAATGAGACTAAACTGGGTTATTTGCAGTGAAATTTTAAAATCTAAAAAGGTATATTAATTATCGAAACAAATCAGCTTCATAATTTCAGTATTATTGAGTCTGCTGTGTATAAATCACAAAAAAATTGAAACAAAACACTAGAAAAGCAACAACATAATCACATTCTACTATAGCAGTGATCTGACCTCTAAAGTAGACTTTCTACTAGTTTCATTAGTACCATACAAACAGTGGAAATGAACACAAGATACAGCCACAGATGTGTAGTTATCCGCAAAACCATCCACCCGCCAACCTCCTCTAGTAACCTACACTAGAAATAGATGTATGGGGTATTTTTATAAGGGGTTCCTCAAAAACATCCGCTAGAGGTTATTTTCCTTGTAGTGATTCTAGCCTATCACATCCAACCAATATAAATTAATTGAAACTTTGAAATTCATAAAATATACTCTCCATTTTCACAACACAATAATTTTGACAAAATCCTTTTCAAATTTGACATGTTGACAATGTCATGGGTAGAATTTCCATTTTTTTCATCTCGATAGGATGTGTCAGACCTTGAAGGTCATAGTCTAGGTGTCTGCTCTTGCACGATTTCACGAAGTATCTATTTGCATGAATGCAATGTGTTATACATGAACCAGAGGTACGTTGGATATATAGTGGGTGGGCTAGATTTCCTTGGGCATGCAAAAGTGCCAAGGGGATTCACACCAAAATGTATCAAGCATGTTATGCATGATTGGAAGGTTAAATTTTGGTGCAAGAAATTTTAAGTAGATTTTTGGATAGTGACTTAACATGGCATGATGATGGTAAATGGTGTAAGAGGTAAGCATGTGACCGAGTTAGCATAGCATAATATGACATGACATAGTTTGGTGCAATGCGTGTTGAGAAGACACATTGGTTAGCTTGATAAGTTAAGTGGGTAAAACAAGTTGGCATGCATGTTATCTTGATAATTTAAGTGGGTGAAATGAATCAGCACATGGGTTGACAAGGCAAGTTATTTGGACCAGTGCATGATGGGAATGGGCAAGCTTATTTTATGTGGAACAATGTGATGGACCAAGGAGTGACATGATTGCATATAGGTACTTGTTGTGAGAGACAAAATGAGAGACAAGGATGATGAAGACCAAAATGTAAGGCATAACACATGTACAAGATAACAAGTGTGAACTCGTGTAAAGTGAATTCAAGTATTACAATAGACCTTAGTGAAAGAAGTTTTAGGGGGTTTTGGCAAGTTGAGATTGTAGTTCAATTTGGGTTTAGTGCTATTGGACATATAATTCTTAATTTTTTTGTCATTTTAAGCATTTCTAAATAATAGGAGAAATATGAATAGATAGGTCAACATGAAAGGTCAATTAACCTCTTGAAAGATGAAATCAAGAGTCATATTACCATATTAAATATGGATTCATGTTAATGGAATATGATCCAAGTTTGGAGTTACACCTTTATATGACATGATATCAAATCTTTGGTGGTTCTAATAACTCCATTATTCTCACTAAGACCTACCTCTCTTCTTGTTTAACATTATTTTCCCATTAGACCTATCTTAATACGTTTTTTGTTCTCCTATGTTGTAACTCCATGTAGAGATAATTATTTGGTATCTATTAATTACCTTTGCTCGGGGCTTCTTTAGTGTGCAATTATGCCTAAGTTTCACACAACATTTGAGCTTCAAGAAATAAATGAGATAGAGGTTTGAGCTTGATGTAGTAAAGAATCCTCTTGGAACACCTAGTGGATGTCAACCTCTATATAAATTGTGATACATTAGAGCCACAACATAAAACACATGCAGATTGGGAAGGAGGAAAAACCAAGACCTTATATGAAAAAAAATATGTATATGACCCTATATTGATCAACCATCATTCTCATGTGCTTCATTTCAGATACAACTGGTCCCTTATATGACTATAGGTGATTAAAAATATGTATTTGGATGAATGATGTAGTTGTTTGGATCTTGGAAAACCCGTGCCTCTTAGAATATGTTGTTGTAGAAAAATTGAGAGTTAAATCAAATGATTTGTGTTGACTGCTTCACAAGAATATCAATCGATCAACGAAATTTTTAATAACATAGATGTCATGATCTAGCAAGCCATCAACTCAGACACACCTAGCAAGCCATTTACTCATACACACCAATTTTTTTATATATATGATTGGTATCACAACCAGAAAATCTCTTGACACTGACATATGATTGGTATCACAACCAAAAAATCTCTTGACACCACCATTCATTGTGACACAAAACAATGGATCTATGCATTTTGCTCCATTTACCAATCCTTGACAAACATTGGAGAAAAAATGGACATCATATTTGTGTAGATCCAGGCCTTCTAAGTTATATGACATGCATAGAAGCTCATCATCCAAAGCAACACCATTGCTATAGCCACTGCTAAAAAAAGCTCATTTGTTTAATTGCTGCAACTTTGATTTTGCTACCCTATAACACATTATCCTCCATAGCCCATTGCCCCGGGAACTATCCTCATCATCATTTTGGACTATATTTGAAAATTCTCTGTTGCATCTAGAACAACATTATTGTCTTTCCTATTACAATCTCATCATTCCAATTCATAATTAAGTTTTCCATGAACACTTGACTTTTCTAGCAAGAAAAATTTGGCTTCAATGCATGTTTAGCTACTACAATAACTCATTCAACTTGCTACCATATCCCAGCCGAAGGTCTCCATGCTACTACACTTACTTTAAGGACTATCATCTCAAACAACATATTAAATGGTAACCATCCATACCTTTAGGCCAAACACCGGTACCACGCAAAATGACTGGGAATTTTTTTTTCTCCATGGTCGAACATCAACTGGATTGTAAAGACTGAACTATTGGCCACCCTATGGACATATTTTCATTTACCGAGACACCTAAGTGCCCAACTATGGTGCTCATAAGTCATATTAGAGAATATTATATATACAAGATGTATCCATCTCAATCCTACACTCTATGGGCTTGCAAATCTAGAGTCCTATGGTGTCATATTTGTCAAACAACCTTTCATTAAGGAACAGTTACAGGAGACAAGAACATGTAATTAGTTGCTATATTGTAAATTTCTCAAACTTGGATGGCTATTGTTCTAATCTACTCTCATTAAATAACTCAAAACATAACTTATTTAAAGGAACATTGCATCAATCACACAAAAGGTAATAAACGGACAATGAAATAAATACAACAAACACAAATATAGCTCTCCTTAAAATCAGATTTTCATTTCTTTGATCAAAGCTTACAAGGTGACCTCTGCAACCTTCTTTGAACCAGAAGCTGTACAGTTAGTAAAATTACCTTAAACAATAGTGTATGGCCAGATCTAAAGGTGTACAATCATATCTCAAAGTGTACCATCTGTGCATGAATAAATGTCTGCTATAATAGTGGTATAGCCTGTATGGTCTACTGTAATTGCTTGTCATTTCAACAATCTGCACCTTGAGTTCTCTGCCCTCTTCCAATGCTCTTGCTGTCTTCCCATGTGTGTAATTGACCTTTCCTATCTTGTCCTATTTATGCTTTGAGAGAAGATAACTAATCTCCTCAATCCTAGCTGCCACATATCTCAATTTTAAGATGTATGACTAAGATTAAATCCTAATCTAAATCACTAATATTCTAGAACTTCTAAAACTAGTTGACTTCAAGACATTAAAATTTGAATTTTCTAGCAAGAACAATTTGGTTTCAATGCATCTTCAGCTACTACAATAACTCATTCAACTTGCTACCAGATCCTAGCCGAAGGTCTCCATGCTACTACGCTTACTTCAAGGACTATCATCTCAAAAAACATATTAAATGGGAACCAACCATACATTTAGGCCAAACACTGGTACCACGCAAATTGACTGGGAATGTTTTGTTCTCTAAGGTCTAACATCAACTGGATTCTAAAGACTGAACTATTGGCCACCCTATGGACATATTTTCATTTACCGAGACACCTAGGTGCCCAACCATGGTGCTCACAAGTCATATTAGAGAATAGTATATATACAAGATGTATCCATCTCAATCCTACACTCTATGGGCTTGCAAATCTAGAGTCCTATGGTGTCATATTTGTCAAACAACCTTTCATTAAGGAACAATTACAGGAGACAAGAACATGTAATTAGTTGCTATATTGTAAATTTTTCAAGCTTGGATGGTTTTTGTTCTATTATACTCTCATTAAATAACTCCAAACATAACTTATTTAAAGGAACATTGCATCAATCACACAAAAGCTAATAAATTAACAATGAAATAAATACAACAAACACACAGATAGTTCTCCTTAAAATCATCTTTTCATTTCTTTGATCGAAGCTTACAAGGTGACCTCTGCAACCTTCTTTGAACCAGAAGCTGTATAGTCAGTAAAATCAACTTAAACAATATTGTATGGACAGATCTAAAGGTGTACAATCAGATCGAAGAGTGTACCATCTTTGCATGAATAAATGTCTACTATAATGGTTTTACAACCTGTATGGTCTACTATACTTGCTCCTCATTTCAACAATCTGCACCTTGAGTTCTCTGCCCTCTTCCAATGCTCTTTCTGTCTTCCCATGTGTGTAATTGACCTTTCCTATCTTGTCCTATTTATGCTTTGAGATAAGATAACTAATGGCTTGCTAGGTGTGTCTGAGTTGATGGCTTGAAACCTTGAAACCCTCCTCTTTTCTTAATTTGAATAACTCTTGCTTCAGGATAAGGGTCCAACTATCCTAGAACTTGGCATTACAAAATTGTATTGTAACTTCGTTGGTTGTAATTGAATCAGCTGATTCAATAGAAAATGGATAGGAATGGGCTGACTACTGTTTGTAAGACGAGATGACAGCTATAGTCATTCTCTGTGGGTTTTTTTGTGGAATTTTCTTGTCAAAAGGATCTAGTTTTTTTGTTTGATAGCTTCCTTCTGGTCACTCCAACCCAGGAAGTGGACATCCAAACCAATAATTGCAAAAATTCCAATGATAATGAATGCATCAACAAGAATATCTATGCATTGAGTGCTGTTAGCATGCTGACTGAGGGAAGTAAAAATAATAGCGCACTTAGATGCAGACAGTCACATAAATCTCTTTCAGGGAAAACTGTTTCTGCTAAGAAATCCAAAAAAGAGAGAATTAAAGGAATGGTCAAAATTCTGAGAAATATAATCTCTGGTGAAGATTACATGGACACTGCTATTGTCCTTAATAAGACTATTAGATATGTTAAATCTCTCCAGGTAAAAGTGAACAGATTGAAGGCTAATTAGCAAGAAAAGGTGAACTGGGCTTGACCCCAGTGTAACTAGGTGTCTCTTGCAGAAATCCCAAGATATAATGAGAAAGTGGATGTTACCTAAAAAGCACAAAGATGGCTTCGCCAGCTTAAAATAAAAATAGAAATTCTCTCACATACTTGTCTACATTCAATGATAGTTGTAGCCAGATTTTGATCTAATCCTAGTTTTAAGGCGCTAAATATTGGTGTGTTGTGGTTTGGTTTGATATATATATTTAACTTACAAATTGTAGGGTTTTTAGTCATATAAACTCCACTTTTTAATGTATATTGCACCTGTCCTTACTGAAGCTCTGGTGGTATTTTATTGAGTGTGTATGGAATATATGATATTTTTCAAAGCATTCCTTTCTTGGTCTTCTTTTCCGATGGATCTATCATAGTCAGAAATCAACTGCCAAATTTTATGGAAAGCATGTTGGAGACTGAGGTTTGGGAAATTCGTTATGTCTTACATTGATTTTTATTAAAAACAAAACTCAATCTACAGGCATGGCCTATTCAAGGAAAATTAGCAGCCCAATTTATTGCTCTGTTTCAAATCCTGGGCATTCTAAATGGTAAAATCACTTTTCAAAATTTGGAAAAATTTTGTTTAGCCATACCATTTTGCCTACCGATGGAGGAAGGGCCTGATTTCTTGAGTTTCTTGCGTGACAGGCGGTTCTTTGCAGCAAGGGCCTACTTTCTGGAGTTTCTTATGCGACAAGCGGTTCTTTGTAGTAGGAGGCGTATATCCAGTAGGGTTTGAGTCGATTAGAAAAGGCAAGGAGATGTAGTACTGAATACATGCATGGTAGCTATAGTGATTAATGTAAAATTTTTAAAGGCCCATGATGATTAATCCGAAACCTTTCGAATTCATTTGAAATTCCTATTAAAACCATATTTTATGGAAGTAATGCTCCACCATATAAATAGGTATTAAAACCTTTGAAATGCCAACTTAGGTTTGATTTAAAAATGGCATATAATTCATTTAGTTCCCTTAAACATGGAATTAAGGTTTTGAATAAAAGCTTTTAGTTCCCTTATTAATGTCACCCCATAAGCTCATTTATACTCTTTTGTATGTTTAATCAAACCTTTTAACTTTAAGAACTTATAATGGCTAGAGGTTTCTATTAGGTGAAGGATATCTAAATTTTTGGAAACATCACTATGTGGTATTCACGAGGTGGGGTAGGGCTCTTGGGAAAACAACAAAAGGGAAAATATTGGTACTAGAAATAGGATTATAAGGATTAAAGTTAAAGATATGAAGATGAAAAAATATATTTTAATGATAATTTTCATGGAATATGCACACTGCATGGATTAAATACTACATTAATGCTACCTATGAAAAATTGATATATGAGACATATATCTAAAAATTTTATGAGTCAATGAATAAATAGGCATTGGACATTGGTGTTGGGTTATGCTTCATTCTTCCACTTATTAGCAAAGGGATAGACATTGTTTAATTACTTTCATGTCTGGTAAGAATGTGGAAGTCATCCAAAAATAGAATTGGTTCTCGAGCAATACTTACATGTCATTAAAAGAATGGTGACCCTATTATGACCCTCTCAAGGAAAAAGAGATTGTATAAGCTATTCGGGTAAAGCTCCTTTCACTTCTTGTTGAATTTTTAAGGGGAGATCTTTCATACTTATTGGGGACACTCTAGAGAAGTTATTTAAAATGAATGAAAGAACAAAATCTTAGACCACCAAAATTGTAGCTAAGTTGTGTAGAGATGGAACTAACCAAGTTTTAGATTATTATGATATTCCCTTTAGGTGAATAAATATTAGATGTATTCATGGCCATGTTAAAATTTTTGGCCCATTGGGACACCCACGAATATTTTTGGGTGAAAAGGAAAGGAGACATAATGAATGATCCTCTAGAGATATGGGTACGTTAGATAAAAATATTTTTTGAACCTATGCTAGGAGTTGAGAAGAAAATATACCCTACCATTACCATAAATTCATTGCAAGGAAAGAGATCTAATGGGCATGTGAAAATTATAGAGTAGAAAAGGGGAGTCCTTGAAAATGATTTTTGGGCATAAATATTAATTTATGTGGAAATATGATCAACTTGTATAGGATATTTCTAGGAGATTAATATTCAAGAAAAGGATAAATGTAAGTTGTCATAGATCTCCTATACAAGTTGATCATGCGCCTGAACGCGTTTCCTTGAGCACCATCACACGACTCGACCTGACTTGTACGAACGTGTTTCCTTGGGCAGGGTTAGGGGTTTACTATGGGTTTAGGGGGTTAAATGGGTTAGGGGTTAAGGGTTTATAGGTTTATTGTTTAGGGGTTAAATGGGTTAGGGGTTTAGAGGTTTAGGGGGTTAAATGGGTTAGGGGTTGGAAATTACTGTTTAAAGTGTTAGGGTTTAAGATGATAGTTTCATTGGTCTCTGTTTATGCAAATTAGTTTCTTATTCTTTGCGTCTCAATGTAACAATTTTGTAAGTATTATTGCTTGTTGCCATGTCTTCTTTATTTATTAATTTATAGTATTTGTTAGCCATTGCTTTACATTTATTGATGAAAATGTCTATTGCAATCAAACCAAATGTATGTTCAATCTCCAATTTCAAACTCACCCACAGTGTTGTCACACAATTTAAGTCTGGCAAATGGCCATCTGATGAAGTCTTAATACCTATAATGCACGTCATGACTACTCCATAAAATCTTAAGTTCGAGTGTCCCACATTCATGAGAATGTGCACAAGGCACCCAGCTAGCGATCACGTGCACAAGGCACCCGGGTGGTCACAACTTAGTAAAACTAATACGGGTGCCCTCGAACGAAACGACCCGACCCGAACGCGCCCGGTCGGGCGACCTCACACGGCGGGACACGGCGTGCCCAACCGAACAATGCCACAAGGGAGAAAACAACAAATGGGCCACCCGAATGTGCACAAGGCACCCAGGTGGTCACAACTTAGCAAAATTGATACGGGCACCCTTGAATGAAACGGCCCGACCCGAATGCACCTGGTCGAGAGACCTCACGCAGTGCGACACGGCACACCCAACCGAACGATTCCATAAGGGAGCAAATAGAAAATGGGTTGCATGAACGTGCACAAGGCACCCAGGTGGTCACAACTTAGAAAAACTAATACGGGCACCCTCGAACGAAACGGCCCAACCCGAACTCGCCTGGTCAGGCGACCTCACACGGCGCAACACGCCACGCCCGAATGAACGATGCCAAAAGGGAAAAAATGACAAACAGGCCGCCTAAATGTGCACAAGGCACCCAGGTAGTCAAAACTTAGCAAAACTGATACGGGCACCCTCGAACGAAATGGCCCCACCCGACCCAAACGTGCCCGATCAGGCAAACTCACACGGCGCGACACGGCGCGCCCGACCGAACGATGCCATAAGGGAGAAAATATCAAATGGGCCGCCTGAACGTGCACAAGGGACCCGGGCAGTCACAACTTAGCAAAACTAATATGGGCGCCCTAGAACGAAACGGCCCGACTCGAACACGCCTAGTCGGGTGACCTCACAAGGTGCGACACGGCGCACTCGAACGAATGATGCCATAAGGGAGAAAATTGAAAACAGGCCACCCGAATGTGCACAAGACACCCAGGCGGTCACAACTTAGCAAAACTGATAAGAGCACCCTCGAACAAAACAACCCGACTTGACCCAAATGCGCCCGGTCAGGTGACCTCACACAGCCCGACACAACGCGCCCGAACGAACGATGCCACAAGGGAGAAAATGGAAAACAGGTCACCCGAACGTGCATAAGGCACCCGGGAAGTCACAACTTAGTAAAACTGATACGGGTGCCCTCGAACGAAACGGCCCGACCTGACGCGAACTCGCCCGGTCGGGCGACCTCACACGACACGATACGACGCGCCTGAACAAACGATTCCACAAGGGAGAAAATAGTAAGCAGGCCACCCGAACGTGCACAAGGCACCCGGGTAGTCACAACTTAGCAAAACTGATACGGGCGCCCTCGAACGAAATAGCCCGACCCGACCCGAATGCGCCCGGTCGGGCAACCTCACACGGCACGACACGATGTGCCCAAACGAATGATGCCACAATGGAGCAAATGGAAAATGGGCCACCCAAACGTGCACAAGGCACTCGGGTGGTCACAACTTAGCAAAACTAATACGGGCGCCCTCGAACAAAACGACCCGACTCGAACGCGCCTGGTCGGGCGACCTCACACGGCGCAACACGACGCACCCGAACGAACGATGCCACAAGGAAGGAAATGGAAAATAGACCAACCGAATGTGCACAAGACACCTAAGTGGTCACAACTTAGCATAACTGATACAGGCGCCCTCAAACGAAATGGCCCAACCCGACCCGAATGCGTCCGGTTGAGCGGCCTCACACAGCGTGCCTAACCGAACGATGCCACAAGGGAGAAAAAAAATATGCAACAAGGGAGAAAACAATAAACGGGTCGTCCAAACGTGCACAAGGCACCCGGGTAGTCACAACTTAGCAAAACTGATACAGGCGCCCTCGAACAAAACAACCCGACCCGAACACGCCCGGTCAGGCAACCTCGCACAGCGCGAGACAGCGCGCCTGACTGAACGATGCCACAAGGGATCAAATGGAAAACAAGCTGCCTAAATGTGTACAAGGCACCCGGGCGGTCACAACTTAGCAAAACTGATACGGGTGCCCTCGAACGAAACGACCTGACCCGAACACGCCTGGTCCGGCGACCTCACACGGCGCGACATGGTGCGCCCGAACGAATGATGCGACAAGGAAGAAAATGTAAAACGGGCCACCCAAACATGTGCAAGGAACCCGGGCGGTCACAACTTAGCAAAACTTATACAGGCGCCCTCAAACGAAACGGCTCGACCTGAACGCGCCTGATTGGGCGACCTCACACGGCGCGACATGGCGCGCCCGAACGAATGATGCCACAAGGGAGAAAATGGAAAATAGACCACCCAAACGTGCACAAGACACCCGAGCGGTCACAACTTAGCAAAACTGATACGGGCGTCCTCGAACGAAACAGCCTGACCCGACCCGAACGTGCCCGGTCAGGCGACCTCACACGGCGCGACACGGTGCGCCTGACCAAACGATGCCACATGGAAGAAAAAAAATATGCAACAAGGGAGAAAACAATAAATGAGTCGTCTGAACATGCACAAGGCACCCAGGCGGTCACAACTTAGCAAAACTGATACGGGCACCCTCGAACAAAATGGCCTGACCTGAACATGCCTGGTCGGGCGACCTTGCATGGCACAACACAGCGTGCCTGACTAAATGATGCCACAAGGGAGAAAATGGAAAACGGGCTGCCCGAATGTTCACAAGGCACCCGGGTGGTCACAACTTAGCAAAAATGATACGGGTGCCCTCGAACGAAATGGCCCGACCTGAACGCACTCGGTCAGGTGGCCTCACACGGTGCGACACGACGCGCCTGACCGAACAAATATGACACAAGGGAGCAAATAGCAAACGGGTCGTTTGAATGTGCACAAAGCACCCGGGCGGTCACAACTTAGCAAAACTGATACGGGCGCCCTCGAACAAAACGACCCATACCGAACGCGCTCGATCGGGCGACCTCACATGGCGCGACACCTTGTGCCCGACCGAACGATGCCACAAGGGAGCTGCAAATGGAAAATGGGCTGCCCAAATGTGCACATGGTACTCGAGTGGTTACATGAACTTAGCAAAATTGATACGGGCACCCTCGAATGAAATGACTCGAACCGAACGCACCCGGTCGGGCGACCTCACACGGCGCGACAGGGCGCGCCCAACCAAACGATTCCACAAGGGAGAAAAATGAAAAATGGGTCACCCGAACGTGCACAAGGCACCCTAGCAGTCACAACCTAGCAAAACTGATACGGGCGACCTCACACAGCGCGACACCGTGCGCCTGATTGAACAATGCCATAAGGGAGAAAATGGAAAACGGGCCACCCGAACGTCCACAAGGCACCCGAGCGATCACAACTTAGAAAAACTGATACAATCACCCTCGAATGAAATAGCTCGACCCGAATGCACCCGATCGGGCGACATCGCATGGTGCGACATGACATGCCTGATCGAACATATATGCCACAAGGTAGCAAAGAGAAAATGAGCCATCCGAACATGCACAAGGCACCCGGGCGGTCAAAACTTAGCAAAACTAATACGGACGACCTCACGCACCTGACCGAATGATGCCACAAGGGAGCTGCAAATGGAAAACAGGTCGCCCAAATGTGCACATGGCACTTGGGCGATCACATGAACTTAGAAAAACTGATACAGGCGACCTCAAACGAAATGACCTAAACCGAATGTGCCCAGTCGGGCGACCTCACACGGCGAGACAGGGCGCGCCCGACCGAACTATTCAAAAAGGGAGAAAAATGGAAAACGAGCTGCCTAAACATGCACAAGGAACCCTGGCAGTCACAACCTAGGAAAACTGATATGGGAAACATCGAACAAAACTTCCCAAACCAAACATGCCTAGTTGGGCGACCTCACACGGCGCGACAGGATGTGCCTGATCGAATGAATATGCCACAAGGAAGAAAATAGCAAACAGGCAGCCCGAATGTGCACAAGGAACCCAAGCAGTCACAACTCAACAAAACTGATATGGGCGCCCTCGAAAAAAACAGCCCGAACCGAACACGCCCAATCAGGCGACCTCGCATGGTGCAACACGGCGCGCCCGACCGAACGATGCCATAAGCGAGAAAAGGGAAAACAGGCCACCCGAACGTGCACATGACACTCGGGTGGTCACATGAACTTAGAAAAACTGATACAGGTGCCCTCGAACGCGCTCAGTCACAACTTAGAAAAACTGATACTGGCATCCTTGAACGAAACGACCCGAGCCAAACACGCTTGGCCGGGCGACGTAACACGATGCGACCCGACGCGCCCAAACAAACGATGCCACAAAGGATCAAATTACGAAAAAAGAGCCACCTGAACATGTAGTACAAGGCACCTGGGCAGTCACAACTTAGCAAAACTTATAGGGTGCCCTCGAACGAAACGGCCTGACCTAAATGTGCCCGGTCGGGCGACCTCACATGGAACGACACGGCGCGCCCGACCGAACGATTTCATAATAGAGTTTTAAGAAAATTCTCTCAGCTAGCTCAATCATTGACAAATAATCTCAAGAAGGTATATCCTTTCTTTCTGAGAAAGGTTTTTTTAAGTGTCAAGAAAAACTCTCATACATAGGGATTTTCGGCTTTAAAGGAAATATTTTACTTTTTCCTTATTATGTGTTGGATAAATTTTTTGTAACAATGTTAGGTCCCTATATCACTAGTATAGTCCCTTATTATTGTTAGTTTAACCCCCTTATTGTTATTATTGAACGCTTGTAACCCCCATTTTTTTATTATTGTGCCCTTAAATTATTATTGTTAGGTCGGCTAGGATTACATTGTGGCCCACTAGGATTACATTATGGCCCCATGGACTCCTATATATAGAAAGGAGGTTTTGTAAATTGTATCATCCAAGAATTGCTCATTTATGTAATGTATTGGAGGTTGCCCCCTCGAAGTGGCTTATTTCTAAGGCGTTGATATCTCTTTTCTTCTATTTTTGAAGCTGGTTACACAACATTTGGTATCAGAGTTTTGGATTCTAGGGTTTCGCTGCTCCAAACAGGTCATCGTGGAATTTTCGCTATAACTTTTTTTCTACGAAGTTTCAGAAGCTGAAATTTTTAGGGTGCGAAGAAAAAATCCTGAGGAAGCTCGTATAAAAATTTCAGAGTTTGGTTCGCAATATTTTCGGAGATATGATCTGTGGAAGTTAGGTCTGTTTATAGGCTCCTAAACAGGTCATCGTGGAATTTTCATTATAAATTTTTTTCTACGAAGTTTCAGAATCTACAATTCCTATGGTGTGAAGCTGAAATCCTGAGCAAATTTGTCAAAAAATTTCAGAGCTTGGTTCGTAATATTTTTGGAGATATGATCTGTGGAAGGTAGTGTGTTTTCAGGCTCCTGAATTGCATCTCAAAGAGGTGATCGTGGGAAAATTTCAATAACTCTTTCTCTGGGCATCAGATTGGAGTGCCGTAAAAATTGGTTGCAATTACACAGACTTTAGTTTCTTGGCTATCAATTTCAGATACAAAGGATGAAACAGTGACATGTGGCAAGTCGTACAAGTTCGCTCTACTGAACCAGTCCATAATTAGTTCATTGTGGGAGATTGGACACAACTTTGTCTTGGAGAATCCAAATTAGGTCAGACCTGTGGCATTCAAAAGATAATTTAGAGGGCTAAATTAGTGCAGAATTTCAGATATTTAAGATCTACAATAACATAGATAATACAATTTCAATATCGAGCTCCTCAAAGCAAGTAAAAGGTGTGTATTTTTTTTTTCCGAATTGCATAAGTCTTGTTTGAAGAATCAAGTTTAATTGATTGCAAGGGCCTATTGTAGAATAGATATCAATATTGGATTCTAAAATGGCCCCTAAGAGGAATTCAGCACCCATTAAGCCTTTAGAAGGCTCTACTATGACTCATGAAGATGAAGAATGGCAACATGACATATCAAAATTACAAGAGAAAGTGCAACAAATTTCGCTCTCGCAAAGAACAACAAAAAATGAAATGGAAGTTTTGAAGAAGGGTGTGGAAACTAAGATGGATGGTTTGAAGAAAGGCGTGGAAGCTAAGATGAATGGTTTGGAAGCTAAGATGGATGGCATGGAAGTGGGCATGGAAGCTAAGATAGATGACATGGAAGCTAAGATCGATGAAAAAATGAAAGACAACATGGAAAACATGAAGAAAGATCTAAAAGTAGACATCGAAGGTTTGGGAAAGTTGATACAAGAAATGTTTCCTAATGGTGAAAAGATAGTAGAGGAAACTCATGATGAGAACAAAATAAATGTTAATCGTGATTTCATAAACTCTACTGTTGGAGGGAAGAACCACCATATTCCAAAAATGGATATGAGGAAGTTTGATGGAAAGGATCCTGTAACATGGATACTACAGATGGAGCAATATTTTGATCTCCATAATGTGAAAAACACAAAAGGTACGCATTGCAAGTTTACATTTAGAACAAAATACATTTTTATGGTATCGATGGATTTGCTCCCGTAAAAAAAATTTCACTTGGTCAATTTTTACGGAGGAAATGATAGCACATTATGAGGATACAAAGAGAAACACCTTCTTTAGCCAATTGATAAATCTCAAACAAAAGGGTTTAGTGGGGCAGCACATTGAGGAGTTCCAAAAATTGAATATAAGGGTAACTGATATTCCAGAGGACCACAGGATCGATCTCTTCATAGGCACTTTAAAGGATAACATCCAACATGAAGTTCATGTTTTGGAACCAGATTCATTGGAGAAGGCATTCAGGTTGGCAAGAAAAGTTGAATGTAAAATAATGGCGACAAGGAAGGCTACCACTCAATTCTATAAAGAAGGAAGTGTTGCTACGCCTAGATTTCCACAACCTACAAGGTTGACACCACAACAATTGGAAGAAAAAAGAGCAAAAGGGCTTTGCTACAGTTGTGATAGCAAATACACTAAAGTTCATAAGTGTGATGAGAAGAAATTATTTTACATAGATTGTGAAGAGGAAGAAGAAAATGAACAAGAAGAGGATATACACCAGGAACCAACCCTAGAAGAGGAAGAAATGAATCCGACCATATCGTGTAATGCACTAGTAGGAATTACCACTCCTCAAACTCTCAAGATACAAGGACAAATCAAGAAAAAAAAGGTAATAGTGTTGATTGATTCAGGTAGCACCCATAATTTTATTCATTGTAAGGTAGCCAAGGAATTAAATTGTTTCCTATACCCAGCACCAGAATGTCAAGTGATGGTTGCAAATGGAGGAACTATAAATTTCTCTCGGAAATGCCATAATATCAAGCTAACCATGGGGGAATATGTATTGACTAGTCCAATGCTTTCCATTCCTATGGGAGGTGCTGATGTTGTACTAGGAGTACAATGGTTACAATCTTTGGGGACGGTAGCTTTTAATTTTGAAGAACTTTTCTTGAAATTTTTTTCAGAAGGAAAGGAAGTTGAATTACGGGGTATTGTGGGGAAGCCAGGAAGGATAATAAGCTCTAATGTCATGACAAAGCTTCTAAAGAAAGAACAGCGAGGCGTAATTGCACAATTATGCTCACTAGAAGTTCCAACATCAAAATCATCTATTTCTGCACATCTCCAACAAGTCTTGGACAATCATTCCAAGGTGTTTGAAACTCCCAAAGGACTCCCACCTATTCGTGATCATGATCATGCTATTCATTTGATTCCAGGAAGTGTTCCTCCAAACATCCGGCCTTATAGATATCCTTACTTTCAAAAGAGCGAAATTGAACGCATGATTGCAGAAATGTTAGAGGCGGGTATAATTCAACCTAGTCAAAGTTCTTTCTCTGCTCCTGTAGTATTGGTACACAAGAAGGATGGATCATGGCGAATGTGTCCGGATTATAGGGAGCTCAATAAGCTCACCATTAAAGATAAATTTCCCATTCCTGTGATCGATGAATTATTGGATGAATTACATGGAGCAATTTATTTTACCAAGTTGGATCTTCGTTCAGGATATCATCAAATTAGAATGAAGACTCAAGATATTCCAAAAACAACATTTTGAACTCATGAGGGTCATTATGAATTTTTGGTCATGCCTTTTGGCCTTACCAATGCACCTTCTACATTTCAAGGGTTGATGAATTCCATTTTCAAATCCTTCCTTAGAAAATTTGTGCTAGTATTTTTTGATGATATACTAATCTACAACAGGTCTTGGAAGGATCATGTTGAACATGTTGATAGGGTGCTCAAACTATTGCAGGAGAAACAATTATATGCAAAAAAATTCAAATTTTTCTTTGGAGTACAAGAGGTGGAATAGCTGGGTCATATTGTATCTCACGAGGGTGTTAAAGTAGACCCTAACAAAATTAAAGCCATTAAGGAATGGAAAGTCCCCACAACCATAAAGAAGTTTCGAGGATTTCTCGGGTTAACAGGGTATTATCGCAAGTTTTTTAAGAATTATGGGAGAATAGCAGCACCTCTAACAACATTATTGAAGAAAGATGCATTTTCATGGACTCCTGAAGCAACTAAGGCCTTTGAACGTCTTAAGGAGGAAATGTGCCTAGCACCGGTCTTAGCTACGCCAGACTTCACAAAAACCTTTATTGTGGAATGTGATGCCTCAGGAAATGGAATTGGTGCAGTTTTAATGCAGGAAGTAAGACCCATTGCTTTTGAAAGTCGTCCAATCAAAGGAAAGTATTTACAGAAACCTATTTATGAGAAGGAAATGTTAGCAATACTGCATGCACTAAAGAAATGGCAAACTTACCTAATGGGAAGACACTTCAAGGTAAAAACTGATCATGATAGTCTTAAACACTTTTTGGAACAAAGACTATCTTCAGAAGAGCAGCAGAAATGGGTCACAAAGATGTTGGGTTATGACTTTGAAATAATCTACAAAAAAGGAAAGCTTAATGTTGTTGCAGATGCACTCTCAAGAAAGAATGAAGAGTTGGAAGCATTGCTTTGTGCCATTTCTATTATCCAACCAGATTGGATAACCGAAGCAAGAGATGAATGGAAGAAGGAAAAATATGTATGGACACTCATTCAAAAGTTGCAGCAAGATCCTAGTACATCTGATACATTTAGTTGGAAAAATGATTCCTTATGGTACAAAGATCGTTTATATCTTTGCAAGAATTCCCAACTAAAACAAAAGATTCTTCTGGAATTGCACACTTCTCCTTTAGGAGGACACTCAGGATTTTTAAAAACTTACCACAGGGTGAAGAAAGAATTTTTTTGGGATGGCCTTGAATCTGATATTCAAAATTTTGTGGCAGAATGTTTGGTTTGCTAGCAGAATAAAGTGGAAACAATTAAGACCCCGGGACTTCTACAACCTTTATCCATTCCAAGTCAACGTTGGGAGGAGATTTCAATGGATTTTATCACAGGTTTACCTAAGTCTGAAGGAAAGAGTGTCATCATGGTGGTAGTTGATAGACTTACCAAGTATGGACACTTTTGTGCATTATCTCATCCATTTAAAGCAAGTACAGTTGCTACTACATTTATGGACAGAATTCAAAAGCTACATGGAAGCCTAAGGGTTATTGTGAGTGACAGAGATCCCATTTTTACTGGAAATTTTTGGACGGAGTTATTTTCTTGTTTGGGTACTCAATTAGCTCATAGCTCATCTTATCATCCTCAATCTGATGGTCAAACTGAGATCGTAAATAAACGTTTGGAAGGATATCTTCGTTGTTTTGTATCTGATAAACAAACACAATGGGTCAAGTGGTTACCTCTTGCTGAATGGTGGTATAACACTTCCTTCCATACTGCAGCAAAAATGACCCATTTATGGCACTTTATGGATATCATCCACCATCCATCACATCATATTTAAGAGAAAATTCGAAGGTTCAAGCAGTGGAAGATCACATCGAGCATCAAGAAGAAGTTCTCCAACTCTTAAAGGATAACCTGAATTTGGCACAAAATCGAATGAAACAACAGGCAGATCAACATCGCAGCGAGAGAAGTTTTGATGTAGGAGATTGGGTATTTTTACGGCTACAACCATACAAACAATTGTCCCTCAAGCAAGCTAAGAAGGATAATAAATTATCGCCAAAGTACTATGGTCCTTACAAGGTGTTGCAAAAGATTGGTACTATGGCATACAAATTGGAGCCTCCTGCTTCTTCACGAGTGCATCCAATTTTCCATGTTTCATGCTTAAAGAAGGTTATAGGTGAAAATCTTCCAGTTCAAACAATATTGCCAGAACTTGATGAGGAAGGAAAAATCATATTGGAAACTGAAGCGGTCATGGAAACAAGAACTCGACAGCTACGGAATCGATCAATTTCATAGTATCTCATCAAGTGGAAGAACTTACCCACTGAAGATTCTACATGGGAGGATGAGAATTTTATACAGAAGCACCCGGAGCTACTCAAGCGTTGAGGACAACACTTTTTTGAAGAAGAGGGGCATGTTAGGTCCCTATATCACTAGTATAGTCCCTTATTATTGTTAGTGTAACCCCCTTATTGTTATTATTGTACCCTTGTAACCCCCATTTTGTTATTATTGTGCCCTTAAATTATTATTGTTAGGTTGGCTAGGATTACATTGTGGCCCACTAGGATTACATTATGGCCCCATGGACTCCTACATATAGAAAGGAGGTTTTGTAAATTGTATCATCCAAGAATTGTTCATTTATGTAATGTATTGGAGGTTTCCCCCTCGAAGTGGCTCATTTCTAAGGCGTTGATATCTCTTTTCTTCTCTTTTTGGAGCTGGTTACACAACAAACAAATTAGGTGTGTCACCAATGTAAATCCCTAAAACACTTTTTAAATAAATACCAATAAACTACGACGCATAAACTTTTGTTTCAACTAAAGGAGATTGATGATTATTCCTTTACCATTCAACTCAAACATGAGATAACTATAGAATTGTTATGGGAATTCGTTGAAAATTGGCTAAAGAACAAAACACAAAGGACACTTGCTTCACTTGCTTTACCGTCACAATAGAGACACTTGCTTCTTACCTTCACAATAGCGATGCTTGCCTCTTACCGTCACAATAGCGACACTTTCGCCCAGACCGTCGCAGTATCGACACTTGTCTCTTACCGTCGCAATAGCGACACTTTTCTCTTATTCGTCGCACTTCCGACACTTTCACCCACAATTGTCGCAATTTCGATGCTTTTCTACAGGTATCACAATTGCGACACTTACCTCTAAGTGTTGGTATTGCAACACTTGTAGAAAAGCATCGGAATTGCGACAGTTATGGGCGGGATTCGAAAAATTGATAAAATTTGGGGAAATTTCCAACATTTGGTCAAAAGTGTCGGAACCAAAGTGTCGGAATTTCCACCAAATGTAAGTGACTAAGAGAGAATTACAGGAAAATTGTAAATGGAAACAAGGTGGAATGCTCTAAAGAATCAGTAAGTGAAGAAATGGATAATGCAAACCCTTTTCCAAATTCAGACTTTTTCCCCTTAAGACATATTGATGTAGCTACTGGGATTACAGAACAATAAATGGAGGATGAGCCAATGCCTTTTGAGTCTCTAACCTTGTGCTTCGAATCATTTCAGATTGCTAAAGGAGAAGCTATTGGCCATAAACACTCTCCTTTTAATATGGTGAAACAATCTACTAATCTAGTATGCATAATGGATGGCATTCCTCCTATGAATAAGCTTCCCAAGTATGATCAATGCGATGATGATTATGTTCTCCAGACTCAAGATAACACTATAGAACAATCAATGATCACTTTGTGGGACAAAGATAGTCATTTTCAACAGCTCAAAAATACTTATCAGCAAATACCGCTCAGCTATGACAGTGAAGAAGAAGGTGCAAAAATATATGTGGGGTGAGGGCCGAAGGCCAAATTCAATTTTATTTTTTTATTGTTAAAACAACAGAGAGATGAGGGAAACAACGAAAATTTTAAGCAGTGAAATACAGCAGCAGATTGCAGAAATTGCCAATAAAACCAGAAAATTTTTCCAGTAGCCTAGCAGCAGAGAATTGGACAAAATGAAGAAATTCTTTCAGGAAATTTCAGCTGAAAAACCCAGAGATTTGCAGAAATTTTTCAATCAAAAACCTAGAAATTTTCTTTCAAAAACCCATTTTAAATAAATTTTTTTCAACAGCTCTTCAAAATGCAGAAATTTAAAAGTGGGCAGCAGAAATTGCATGGAAATTACATAATGAAAACCTGCAGAAATCTCTGAGTTCTGCAGAATGCACAGTTCTGCTCTTCTTCAAAACCAATGCTGCTCTTCTTCAAAACACCTTTCTGAATGCTACCAAGAATTTCCGAATGCTGCAAAAAAGACCAAAATTTTGCAGATATTCACAGGCCATAAACAAAAATGGCTCACTCAAGGTTGATCTAGTTATGAACGTATCAGCTCTGATACCATGTTAAACACACACATGGTGTATGAGAAAGATAAACACACACAACAAGAGACTCAACACACAATAGAAGGATAAGCATGTAGCTCTCTCATTTTCCCATTATACATGATGTACATTTATAGTACAATGGTGTGACTCTTGGTTTCACATTCCAAGGTCACTTGGACTCCATTGTGACTTTTTGCATTCCACACCTACCCATAGAGGATTAGGTGTTCCAACAAGAAAGTTTGGGAGAAAGGAGGGGTATTTACCTCTTTGTTATGCTTCATTTCAGTTCACCAAAGACAAATTTAATACAATCAGAAGTCACCAATATTTGGGTATTTATTTTAACAACAAAGAAGACATTCAGCCCTATGACTAGCCTTCATAAGAGAAAGAGAACAGTTGTGGTTTTATCCAAGGAAAAGGGAAAATTCCTCCTCCTCTTACTGAAGAAGAAATCAATCAAGGTTTGCTGGAAGACAACATTGCAATTTATGATGAAGCTGCCATTTATGATGATCATGAGGAAGAGGTGGAGTTTCTTTCCCAAAATAATCTCAATCTTAGCCAAATGGAGGAAGAAATAGTCCTGGATCAAGCTTATTTTCGAAATCTTCACATTCAGGTATTGTTTCAAGATCCCTTTGCTGATTTGTTAGAGATATTTGAAGAGGGATTAAAACATGTCAAGAGCAGTTTGATGCATAATTTCAAGAACATTTTAGGCACTACTATTCAAACACAAGTGAGGCAGGAGTGGCCTTGTAATTTCTTCCGCATACTCAAAGAGCTTAAACAGGATCACTCATGGAATCATTTGCTTGATTGGTTATATTGGAAAAGAGAGTTCACCAACTGAATCTATATCATGTATAGGTTAGATTAGGATAGATAGGCAGGCAAATAATCTCATCACTATGAGCATATTTCTAGTTTTTAGTTATAGAATTTTGATCTTGAAGACACAAAAACACAGAAAATATGAAAAAGAGGGAATATGAAAATAAAAGGTACATTCCCATACCCAAAAAAGAGTTTTTTTGAATGTGAGCAAGTCTAAATTACACTACTAGTTGAGAAACATAGTCTTGTTCAGTCATCTAGCCTAATCATAACTGAACATGTTTTAAATTTCTGTTGATAGGTTAGTGAAAGAAGACTTGTTAAACCATTTAAGCTTGTCTTGCCAGTAGTTTAGATTAGGAAAATATTTTTGGTTCCACATGCTCAAATCTGAACCAAAGAAGAGAGAGAGGGATGAATAACAAATTCCAAATCACAGCCCTCATGTTTTCACTTTTACTTTTTGCAAATAATGTCTATGTGTAGCTTGTCCAAAATTCCATAGACCATGACAAATCAAATTTCTTAACCTTGGTTTGATCATGTTTTCAATTTCATGTCAATAGATTAGAGAATGAAGTCTATCAAACAACTTAATCTTGACAATCAAATAGTCTAGGTAGAGAATGAAAGAGTTCACTAGCATAATCTGAACTCTTGAAAGTGATAAGCGTACAAGTACATAGTTTTTTTTTTCTTTCAAATGAAAAGAATGTCAAGGGTTTGTCAGTCTAAGTGCACCCAAGGAAGAAAAAATGTTAGGAAAAGTAGGATGAGTAGGTAGAAATGAGGTTGAAGCAAGCATGTCTTTCAGATTCTTAAGATCATAGCTTCAAGAGAAACATCTACCAATGGATGAAGAAAAATATGCCCAATGGATGAGGCACTGGTATTCATAAACTCAAATATCTGTTATCTAAGGTTCTTGACACCTCCTCAAAAGGAGCTACCTTCCCTAGGTGGAGCCACTATTAGTCATCAGTAATTTTTTTCCATTTATAGATGACTAAATTTTAATCCTAGATTTCTAAAAAAAAATTCATGAATATTGTGATTTTTAGAAATCTCACTACCTTCATTATCCTGAAACCGAATTTTTCACTATTTTACTATTTTTTCATTCCATGGTTAATCTGTCATTCCTAAGAGACCCCTCATGGGCTTAGGCCACTCATATGTATCCTATTTTGCTACCTATAACCTTAGCACTATTTTTTGTCTTTGCCTCACCTCCTCCTATCCTTAATATACCTTCATAAACACTTCCCATCACCCCTATCCCTAAAAATTATCATTTTTCTACAAAACCTAGCCTATTGTAATAATTTGACACTTTTTCGAGACTAGGCCTATGTTTTTCCCTTTTGGACCCCTTCCCCTCACTCAATCCTTCAAATTACACTTTTCCATACTCTCTAACATCTATCCCTATCCCCCAAAATTTCCCCAAGAATTTATACAACCCTTAACTCCTTCAATCCCATCCATCTACAAGGTAGTCCTAAAATCCCCTGTTTTGCCTACATGAAACCCTAATTTCCTCTTCCAACAAAGCTAGGGTTTTCTGTGGAAAAGAGGCATAGGAGAAAAGGATCCACATGATAGGTCATATCAGAAATCATAAAGCCATACCAAGTCATAAACATCATGCCTCCATCATTTTCCAAGAATTCTTTCCAAAGGAAAAATCATTTGCCACACCTAGGGCCAGTTTTTCTTAAAAATATGTTTTTGACCAAACAGAGATGAATTTGGAAAAATTCAGATAGGTTTTTGTCCCTCATAGGTCCAAGAAGAAAAAAATTCTTCATTTTTTACACAAGTATCATGGTTTGGGAGCAATGTCAAAAATATAGGTGTCACGGGAAAATTGTTGCACTACTAGAGTGACCTTGGGAAAATCTGATTTTCTCATAGCTAGAGTGTCCAAATGACTTGCTTGATGAATCAAATGAATATACTTGAATATATTTCCAATGAGCTATCATGAGATCCATTTAGAGTTGAGCAAGGCATCCAAAAGTGGTCTGCACCAGCACTTTGCATTTTTGCACCATCATTCAGCACTTTTTGATGACTCTTGGACGAATCAACTTTTGATAGGTCAAATAAACTCCAATAAGAGAAAAAAATGGTATATTTGGAAATTATATTGGAATATATTTCCAATTAGCTATCATGAGCTCAATTTGGAGTTAAGGAAGGCTTCCAAAAGTTTTCTGCACCAGCACTCTGCATTTATGCACCATCACTTAGCAATTTTTTACTAGTCTTGGGAGAATCAACGTTTGACAAGGAAAATTAGCTCCAATTAGAGAGAAAATGGTATATTTTGAAATTATATAGGATACGCTTTCCAAAAATTTATCATGGGCCCAATTTAGACATCGGGAAGGCCTCCAAATTCCCTTTGCAAATGCACTACGCATAGGGAGTTCAGGCGTTGTACCTAGGGAAAAAGAGACCCGACAGGCCCAATTCTGTCTGGTGTTGTGCCCAGGGGAACAGAAGGCCTACACAAGGCATGCAGCACTACGCCCAGTAGATTGGTAGGCTTGTACAAGGTGTGTAACACTGTGCCTAGGGGACTGGCAGACCTGCACGCGGGCAGGCGTTGCACTTAGGCCTAAAACCCTGTTTCACCTACAAATTGTCAAAACATCACAAAATACACCTCCAAGTTTCCTTTAAGAACCTAAAAAGGAGTTAAAAACTTCTAGGTTCATCTTATCCCTATCCTCCAAGTGTTTTTGATCATTTAATGGTTAATTAAATTGACTAAACCTTACTGTCTATAAACCCTAAAGCCCTCATGGCGAACCCCTTGTTTTGACCTCCAAGCAAACAAATATCAGTCAAGGAGAGTATGAGTTAGGGAAATTACAAATCAGTTTAAGTTAATTCCTCATCAAGCTCAAGGAAAATCAATCATAAACCCACCTCCACCTCACTCATTCACAAAAGTTCCCTTGCCATCATTTCATTTCACTCCTCCTACCTAATTTTCACAAGCATGCCCAAGTTTGTCCAGAAGTAGCCCTAATCACCAAGTCATGAGAAGAAGGAAGTATGAGTAGTAAAGGAGGCCAAAGCATGAGGGTGAGAGTGACAATGAGTCAAATCAAAATGAATATGAGGTTGAGGACGAAGGAGATGATGAGTTAAGTCAACAAGGGGCAGGAGACATGAAAATAGAGGAGGGTAATAGCTGTGAAGACACTAAAGAAGTTGACAGTGAGAATATTTCAAGAAAAGATGAAAAAGAAATGAGATATGAGGCAGAGGACATGGAGGTTGATGACAAAGAAGAGGTAATTGATGAAGAAAGCAGCAATCACATTGATAATGATGAGGCTGAAGATAGTCATGACTGTCATGAAAACAGTCATGACAGTCATGAAGACAGTAAAGAAAGTCTAGAAAGGTCACAAAAATGATGATGAGGGCAGATATAATGAGAAACAAAATGAAGATGCACAAATCAGTGAAGAGGCCAGCAGTGAGGCTAATGATGAAGATGAAGAGATGAGAAACAGTCCAGGTGATGAAAAAGAACACCTAGAAGCCCATGATGACAGCCACAAGTAGGACACCATAATGAGCCAAATTGAACCTTTTCCCTTGGCATACCAAAGAGGATCAAGACATGTTTTTGCTGCCTCTAAAAGGCAAGGGGCCATGAATTCTAATCCTATAAAACCAAAGGACAAAGGAAAAGATAGAAGCAGGGGTAAAAAAAAAGATAAAGGCAAGGGAAAAAGCAAGGACAAAGGCAAAGCAAGGGTAAGAGAGGGAGAAGAAGATCAGCATGAGGTTGAGAGGGAGTTTGAACTCATCCATGTTGACAGTGATAAAGGGAACAAAAAGAGGGCCCATAGCATACTCCTTCAAAGAAAAAATTTAGAGATTAAATACCTACAAAGGAGCCTTGGCATGGCACAATACATCATTGACTATTACAAAGATGAGCACAAACATATAAAGAAGATGAAAAGAGACCTTGGCCTACAGAAAAAGATGGCCAAACACTATGCCTTGAAAAACAAACTCACTAGTGCTAAGCTCAAAGAGGCTCTCATAGAAATTCAAGAACTAAAAGGAGGAAAATACCAAGTAAATCTTGGAATCTTGCCTCAAGATTTTCTACAGGCTTCTCAAATCCCATAAGGAAGTTGTCCACCAATTTTGGGAGAATTTTGACAATTTTTGATTTTTTGCAAATTTTGAGGCCTATAAGTGCAACACCCTTGGCGCTACGCTTTTTCCTAAGACATAATCAGAGGGATAAATTTTAATTTTTGGAATCCTCGTGTCTATTAAATTATTCGTACCAAATTTCAGAGACTTGGGAGCATTTTTGACCCCTCAAAAGGCCAAAAACCACCTCATTTTTCACCTTTCTGCCTCATTTTCAGGCTTGGCGTTGTGCTTATATAAGTTTTTGGAATTTCGCTTTTTGGACAGCTTATAGGAGCTCAATGATAAACCCAAAGGAATAGTTGGATATTATACTGAACAATATTTCCAACGGGCCATCCCGAAGCAAATTCCGACATCGGGAAGGTCACCAAAAATTGGCTGCAATTGGACCCATTTTCTGCTTGTGTTGGCACTGCGCTTATAGAAGTTTTGGGAATTTGGATTTTTGGATAGGTTATAGAAGCTGAATCAGAAAAAAAAAGGTATATTTAAAAATTAGACTCAGAAATATTTCCAACGGACCATCACGGAGAAAATTATGACATCGATAATGTCACCAAAACCTAGCTACAAGTGGACCCATTTTTTTCCTATGCTTGGCATTGCGCTTAGAGAAGTTTTGGGAATTTTGTCTTTTAGATAGGTAAATGAAGCTCAATCAAGAAAACAAAGGTATATTTGAAAATTATACTCATAACTCTTTCCAATGGGCCATCACGGAGAAAATTTTGACATAGGGAAGGTCACCAAAACGTGGTTGTAAGTGGACCTATTTTCTGCCTGAGAAGGTTCTATGCATTCAGACCAAATTGGGGTGTTTTGGAAAAAAGTCAACAAAACACACTAATTAATTTCAAAATTATATTTTAATGTTGTTTGAGGCAAATAACTCTAAAATTAAGTGCTAGGAGTTATTTTGGAATTTATTTCATGGGATATTTGGTGTCTTGGGCCTTGCATGGTCTCTTGGGCATTAATGACATTTATGAGTGATTTTGACATTTTCCAACCCTATCTAGGGTTTTTTCCCTCCTTTGCTAAATAAATAGAGCATTAGGGCTTCATTGTCAATGTTATCATTTGATGAATCTTTGGAGCAATACATATTCTTTGGAGGTTGAAGAGAAATTTGGTGTCGTGGAGCTTGTGAATGGCTTGTTTTTGTTGTTGATGGAGGAGGCTTGCTTGCAAGATCCCTGAGCTTGGTTAATGGTGAAGTGCTTCTATTTCGGTTATTTTTTTCTCATGTTTTCATTATGTTTCCATCATTCTATGTTTCAATAGAACAAATGATTTATACTGAGAAATGTTCTTCAAAGGCACCTTAGCTCTGTTTGTTCTTCATTGCCTCTATGTTTTCTTCTGCTAGGACATTTTATAGAATTCTTAATTTCTCTCTAGACCCGATAAGCTTGTTTATTTCATTAATGGTTTAATATAGTAGGTATAAAATATGATTTATGGCTAGCCTTGCTTGTTTTATGTCACTAAACATTGTTCTTGAGGTCTCTCTCCAAAGTACCATTAATTAGGTCTGCCAAAGAGGCTATGTTTCGATCATACCCTTTGTCCATCCTTGAATAATTGTTTTGGAGATCTTTATAGCTATGATCAATGATGTTTAGGTGTTTTCTATAGGGTAATATGCTTGGGTGGTGGTTATTAAATATCCCTCTCAGGGCTTTATGGTGCCCGAGGGAGACAGTCATATTAGCTGTAAAGTTCACAAAGATACTACATAAATGTTCATGCTAATATATATAATCGACAAAGAACGATGGAGATATTACCTCTTCATGGATAGCAGATCGTATGGAGAATTCCAAGCAGTGAAGTAGAGATCCTTCTTCACTGGCTCCAAATCTATATCCTGCAATCAATCAAAGCACTCACGTATTCTCTACAATAGTATAGCTTCTTTTCAATTAAACTAGCATATAAGAAACATAAAACAATACAGATCTAAGCCATTCATATCATGCTACATAGACGATTGAACAACAGTTGTGACACTAATGCATCGAATGGACAAAACAGATACAGTTCTATTGATTTATGAAAAGGAGGATTACAATCGTCAGTTGCACCAAGCCCTCCTCAATCTTGCAATTCCTCTCTCTCTTTCTCTATATCTGAGTGTGATGATGTTGAAGGTAAAAATATCTCAATGAACTTCACCGATATTTAAGCCTCACACTACAACAATGAAATTCTGCTCCACCTATAATCAAACCTTCGACCTTAGACCAAGAGCCCACATCTCCAATTTATAGGAGATGGAGAGGACAAACCTTGCCAACTCTTTCAACATGTTCAAATCGGGAAAGATCTAGATGTGTCCTCGATTTTCCTTGCTTTTGCCTTCCATAGGAGTTTAGTTATGTTTGGCAATGCCTAGTAAAAGGTTTGTGCCATTTACTTTCTATTTTGAATTTATTCCCTTCTGAGAGAAAGCTGGAAATGTCAGTCAGTTTTCCGCAAGATATTTCCCTTTTCACACTCAAAACCAGTTAACGCTACTCCTTGGGCAAGACAAAGCGTTACCCTAGGCATTAACGCTCCCTTTTCATGGATCAAGCACGTTATAACTCTGCCTAGTTGTTTCTGGGGTGCGTTCCCTTGGAAAAAATGGGTCTTGTCTATGTCATTTTCTTCCTTCCATGTTACCTTCTCATCTGAGCTGATGAGGAGGTCATTTTTCTTATAACAGATGCCCCTTAAAGTGTGAGGTCAGAGATGAAGACGATGGCCGAAATAATTTATAACAAGTGTAGTAAAATGGGAGGAATTGGAGGATTGAGGAAAACCTTAAACAACAACATATAAAAGAAAATACAGTATATGTCGTGAGTGGGGCATTCCCATGCTCAGTAGCTAATCAACATGATTTCTCTAGAATAGATATATGCACAATATGTCCACTGATAAGCATAACGTGAAAGTGTCTATCATAATAGGAT
Organism: Pinus albicaulis; assembly: GCA_034641835.2. Classification (NCBI taxonomy): domain Eukaryota; kingdom Viridiplantae; phylum Streptophyta; class Pinopsida; order Pinales; family Pinaceae; genus Pinus; species Pinus albicaulis. The sequence goes on along the minus strand of CM076575.1, from coordinate 545,110,838 downwards.
CAAATTGAGAAGCTGTCTCCAAAAAAAAATATTGCAACTTGGGAGAGGAAACACATATGTAATGGTGTGACCCTCAACCCAAGGTCTTGGTAGCCAATTCACTAAACCACATATTTCCATACATGTGAATGAGTAAGTTGTAGTTGAACAAGAAGGAAATAGTCTGATTACCAGTAAGTAACAAAAAAATTTAACAGACGTGAGGGTGGCCACCGATAATTACGATGGTCCCCAAGATGCATAGTACAATATAGCAAGTGTGAATAAAAGGATTCGATGTTGAACACTAATAGAATCATTCGATCGGGAGCCAATAATGAGAACACCCAACCAAACACAAGATGACCTTCCATTGATGTCTGCAAGTATCTGGTTACTGACGTGTTTTTGGATTAATTTCCTAGATAATATGTTGAAGTCGATAGGAAGAGATCTATCAAAACGTAGGCACTAAGGTGTCCTACATCAGTTGACACAAAACAGGAAAGATGATTTTCTTTTATGGAAATAATCAAGAGCAAGTAGGAATAACTGACGACAAATAATTTCTGGTATATGATGGCTTTCATTGATACAAGGAGTTGTACATATGGGATCCTCTTGAAGAATAGAAGGCACTCTAACAGGGTACTAGGCAGCTTAGGCTTAATGAAAACCAAAGAGTATTAGGATTCCCCAATGCAGGAACACTGGTAGACGAAGGCTAAACTCATAGATGGTAGGGTTCATCTAAATGCGAAATAGTTTTCTGGGAAGTGCCATGTTCAAGATTTTGTGTTGCCAAATCGACCTTTAAAAAGTAACAGAAGAAGTATCGATGTTGTCCAAATTTTTTCCCCGTGTGATTAAGTTTAACGAGTCCAAATGGGTAAACTCGGTGATTTTTTCATATTTAGAGAGTCTGAAAAACATCATAAAAGACAACTCCATGGGGTACCTTTTTCTTGTTTGATAACCAGGCACAATGAAGGGAGAATAGTAAGCCCGAAACAGTTCATTTTCCTTGAGTTAGTCCATTAAATCCTGAACACTAATAAATCTATGTTCGATGGACCTCTGCCTAATTTTGTTATGAGTACGAGGAGACGAAGTAAACTTAATGTTCTTTGTGAAATTTTAACAAGTCCAACAAGGAAAACTCGGTTCTCTCTGTGAAATTTTAACGAGTCAAACGGAGAAAAACTCGGTTACTTTTTCTATCTAAGGAGCTTTGAAAAAGATAAAAATAATGGCTCATATTCCTTTGTCGTGGTAGTTTAATGAGCCCGAAGAAGGAAAATCGGGGTTTTTTTAGTTTTACAAGCTAGAAAAAGTCCCTAAAAATAAAGCTCGAAACCAGGTCGAACATGGTCAGATCTGCACATAAACATTGAAAACCCATCAGAGCATCGGTAACATATGAAAACCAATAGTTGCGACAAAATGTAGCATTAATTTACCAATTTTAATAGACTAGCTGAGTGATTCTTACCTCCATAATGGTTATAAAAAGGCAACAGACCTACATTTTCACTCTATTAAGTGTTTTGATAGAGCTCTAGAGTGAAAAAAGTGGTGAAACTTCAGCTGCTGATTGTGGACAATCCGGGCAACGGTTTCTGATTCTGCAAGATCCAGGTAAGAGCTTCAACCTTCCCTTAGAATTTCATTACATTTTTAGTTCTTTTTGTTGGCTAGAAATGTCAATTTTAGTAGGCCCTAAAAACGTTGAGTGGCTAACGTGGGTTCTTAGTGTTTTGACCGCATTAAGCGCAATACCCGAGAAGATACAGAGCGTTAGCACACACTGTTTGGCACTATGGCCCACGTTATCTGGCAGAGTTGATTTAAGAACTTGTTTTTTATCATTCTAAAATGTTCTAGCCAAAAAGTAATCCACTAAAAATGTTTCTTGTGCAGGTGTGAAGCTATTTACCATGAGTATTTGGGGCGAAAGAGAGCATGAGCGGGAAGAATTCAAAATGGTTACTAGTGCAGTTACTTTGCTAGTTCTTTGCAGATGCAGATTACTGAAGTATGCTCGTTTATAGCTTATGAGAGGGCAGGAAGACCTTTTGAGATGGATCATCTAGCAGTGGGATGACCGGCAGCATGTCTTTCAAATCGGGGGTAATGAACTCTCGATCGAGAAAGATGAGATTTACTTCTGGACTAGCCTGTCATGCAGAGGACCTAGGCCCAATCTGACAAGTTCCAGGGTTGATGCCCGCACTACTACAGATTTGATCCATACTCACTGCATAAACAATACTTTGGCAGTAAGTAATCAGGTGCCTATTGCACAGGTGGCAGCGAGACCGTTGAGGTCTCTCTTGTGGATGATAGTTCGCTTGGCCAAAGCCAAGGGTCAGCACGTGGCCACCAAGGCGCAGGTATTGTTAGCATTCGATTGTATGCAGCCTCAGGTTTTCAACTGGTGTGAAGTTGTTTTCCACCGAGTTCAAGTAGAGTTAACATCATGTAAGACCCGGACCCAAAGAAATTTTGGATATGGCACACTGATCGTGTCTTTTATACTAGAGCGGGTACCGGTAATGAGGCCAAGAATATACATATACATATTTTGGCAATTCTATTTCCTGGTGTTTTTTAAAGTTTATGTATTTTCTATGGCAAAAAATATACACTCATGTATAACTCTTTCTATAAAAAATGTGACAAATGCCAATATAACACATAATTTGCCAATGAATTAGCTAATGTATTAAATTCTCTAGGAATGTGCTCAAATGAAATGGTTTGAAATCGATGTTCTAGAAGTTGTACCCTTAAGAAATAACATAATAAGACTGGATAATGGATGCAATAATGATTGCCTAACTGCATAACTACGAGTTGGGAATCTAACCTGACTACCAGATTGGAGATGCCACGAGATGCAACTTCCATGAGGAGTTGTATCACCGACATGTACTCAACAATATTGTTGGTGGAATTACCCAAGAAGATTCCCCCGGAACCAAGGAGTTCCGACTTAGGTGTGTAGAGGACCCAAGCAGCCGATGCAATGTGCCTAGTATGACGACTGGCACCGTCCACGTATCCAACGTATGATAAGGATAATGAAAGAATCTATGTAAAAGAAAGAGTGTGTATGAGAAAAACACTCAAAAACCCAAAATTTATAGACACATCAAACAAAGAAAAAACTGATATACATAAAATTACAAAGCATATGCCTAGTGGAGAACTAAGCGAAATACTTCTTCAGATAGAGCCTGTTGCGGGGCTCCACGAATGGAATTCCATTACAGTCCTAAAGTTCATAAGGTCCTTTTGAGAGGACTTTGGTGACTATGTAAGGACCAAGCCATAAAGGTTGAAGTGTTCATGCCCCCAAGAGATCGTGTCTCTGATCATAGAGTAGAACGAGATCACCCTCTTAGAAAGAATGAGGCTTGACAGATTTTTCATATTGATCTTTGACTCAGCGCTGGTAAGCTTCGAGTGCCATCGTGGCATCTCGATGATTTTAATCCAAGTGATCAAGCGAGAGCAAGCGCTCTTCCATGGAAATGGTGTCAGGTAGGAGTTCAACAGTGAGCTTAAGTGATGGAATCTCACACTCAATTGGGAGTACTGCTTCCAGGCCGAAAGCAAGTTGGAATGGCATGAAGCCTATAGCAGTTTTGACTGACGTGCGGTATGCCCATAACATGGAATATAACTTCCGATGCCATGTGGTTTTATGATTTCCAACTAACCGATGAATCATGGTTTTGAGGATGTCATTTACGGCTTCAACTTGACCATTTTCTTGCAGATAGTAGGACGAAGACTATTTTTGTTGAAAACCTAGCATGGAAGTTAATTCCATCATCATATGGTTCTGAAAATGTGATCCATGATCTGCGACGATTGAAAGGGGTACACCGAAATGGCAGATGACCTAATTGAACAGGAACAGAGTGGCGGTTTCTCCATCGGCCCTAAAAGTGGGAATGGCTTTTGTCCATTTCGTGAAGTAGTCGACCACAACTACAATGTAGTTATGTCCATCCACGGAAGTGGGATTGCATGTAACAAATTCGATTCCCCATTTAGCGAAAGGACCAACGGAGACAACCAGATGGAGAGGGGTGGGGTGGGCGCACATTTTCTTCGTGAAAATTTGACACGGATAGCACTTCTTGACCGCTGTGATGTAGTCTTTAAACAAAGTGGACCAATAATATCCTACACACAAGATTTTCTCGGCAGTAGCTATGCCAGAAAAATGACCACCGCATGCCCCCTCGTGGCATTCATTTAAAACGTGTTCTGCCTCATTAAAAGTGAGACAACGCCGAAGAATAGTATCGACACTACGACAATATAGAGTAGCATTGAGCACGAGGTAATTTTTTTCTTGGTGGTGAATACGGAGATGTTTGTCTAATGTGAGAGTTGGGCGGAAAAATTGAGTTTGGAGGTAGATCAAAATTTATCCATACCAAGGATCAGAAGAATCGACTAAGTAGACAGATTCATCAGGGAATGGATCATGAGCTACATCTTCTGGGTCGATTCTGGGAAGGTCTGACAGTAATTCGATGAAGACTAGAGATTTCTTTTCTTTGGCAGTAATGAACACCAAGTCAAATTGTTGGAGGATTACAATCCATTTGGAATATTTTCCTCCAATAGCTTGTCGAGAAAAAAATGTGTCGCATGGGATTCTCCAAAGCAATGATAGTAGTCTACTGTAGTAATATATAGTGTCAGAGTCGGGTGGAAGCGAAGACCACTGTGAGAGAGAGTTTCTCCACATGCGAATGCTGTAGTTTGGGTCAAATAAGACCTTTTTACAAGTAGTATATCACATTTTCACTATCGTCATCATGAACTTGAACCAGAACCATTCCAAGCGAGGATGGTGAGGCTGCCAGGTAGAGGAGACAATCGCGTGAGTAGTTGGGGGCACTAAGAAGTGGGGTAGAAATGAGTGCTCATTTCAAGGCATCAAATGAGAGTTGAGCTTGGTAATCCCACAAATATAGTGTTCTTTTCATTAATAAATGCACAAATCCCTTCGTCATCTCGACATATTTTACTATGAAACAACGTAAAAAAATTTCCATCCCTTGCAAATGTTGGAGTTGCAGAATGGATTGTGGTGCGGATAATTCAATGATTTCCTTAACCTTATTAGGATCAACCCTAATTCCATTCTTGGAGATAATAAATTCTAAAAGGCATCCAGACTCAAAAAAAAATATGCACTTATGTGGATTTAGACATATATTGTAGAACCTACATAGAGCGAAGATTTGTTTCAGATGCACAAGGTGATGGGATCGCTCCTTGGAATGAGAAGGAAGGTCATCCAAGTGAGCATGTACAATATTCCTAATGTCGTGAAATGCATAGTCCATAGCTCTTTCAAAATTTTCTCTTGCATTCTTCAGATCGAATGGGAGTTTACGATATGAAAATGTGCCCCAAGGACAGATGAAGGTGGTTTTATGCTGGTCATTTTTTTAATCGCAATCTAGTTATAACCTGAGAAACCATCCATAAAGGAAAAATATTCACATCCAACGCAATCATCAAGGATCTGATCTATGAATGACATAGGATAATTGTCTTTTGGACAAGAGGCATTCAAATCGCGATAATCAACACAAACCCAGATGGTGCCTTGTTTTTTGTCTAGGAGAACCAGATTGGAAACCCATCTGTCAAAGGAACGGGATAGATGAAACCATCGTTTAAAATTTTTCTGACTTTAGTCTTAATGGCAGTCACTTTGCACAGGTGGATAGGTCAGAGTCTCTGCCGAACAGGTTTGGCATTGTCATAAAATTTGATTTTTTTCTCGACTATAGATGGATCTATGCCGGGCATTTCATCGTAAGACCAAGCAAACATGTCAAGGAATTCCTTAAAAAGGGATGTGAAGCGTGCAATTTCCTCGGGATCGCAATCCTCTCTAATCGGAATGTTTTCCATGATACCCGTTTTGACCGAGATATCAATGAGCATAGTCTTAGAAATATTTCCCATGTTCCGTTCTGAATCGATAGTTTGAACAATCATGTAAATGGATGGAACGATCTCAGGTGGGTCAAAATATGGGATTTGAGTAGTTATCGTGTCCGAATCAAACATCAAAGCTTGATGGTGGAACTCTCCCCAAGGTCATTCTTCTAGAGACAGGACCTCTCAAATATCTTCGTCCATAGGTAGGACTTCATCGAGGAGATCTTTAGAAAGAACCGTGATGGGTGAGAGGTTTGTACCATTGGTCGAAACCAAAGTTGTGGAGGGTTTAGATGTGATTTGGATTACTTAATAAGCCAACTCAGTCGATGAGAGTGGCATATAGTATCTGTAGGAATCAATGTCTGAAGGCGTCGGTAGGATCCATGGATCGATGGAGCCATCCAAAGTGGTGGATATCATTGCAATCGTATTTGGAACCTAAGGCGGTGAGAGAGGAAATCAACCCATCAGGGAAGATGCCTTTAGAAGACCAGTACCAATACTGAAGTACGAGTCAGGAACGCCTCCTACTAGGGGTACAGTGCTACTTGGTAACGTGGAATAATCGGGGGTGCAAAAGGATAACTAATCCACTGTGACTATTTTCCCATCCAATGGAAAGAGGATGAGTCAGAAGACCGAAGAAACAATGGTAGTCATTGCATAAGACCAACTGTGACCCAACAACATATTATAGTCAAGATGACGATCTATGACTTCTATGTCCACCGTTATAATTTTTCCACTAAAGGAAATGGGAAAGATAGCAAGGTAGAATTTTGGGAGGAAAGTGTGGCCATCGAAAGATTTAAGGGAATTTTACGGTGGATACAAAGTAGGAGAACCCAAAGAAATCCAGCAAGTAGTTGACATAATGCAGGTAAAAGCCCCTTCGTCTATGACAGTACGATGGATTAGTCTCCATTTCGACACAACCTGCACCTAGAATGCAAGTTGGTGTGAGAGGCAAGGTTTAGATTTTTCCATGTCAAAGTTAGCTAGTGTAGAATCCTGGGGGTTAATTCCACCAATGGCCAAAAGAAAGGCTTTCCTCTGTGCTGGAAAATTTTGCAATACTTCGAGAGCAGACATAGCTAATGGTGATTGCGCCAAATCTTCTACAATGTTGTAGTTTTGGGCGGCACATGCAGAGGTTTTATGGGTCATGAGTCGAAGTGTCCCTCTGAGGGGACAAATTGTGGGGTCTGCGACAGGCCTTTTGATATGAAAATCATTGGGTGACAGTGGATTAAAACTGGTACCAGGTTCCTGAGTATCAATGACAGGATTTCCATAGAGTTTGTCTCGTGTCTAGATCTCAACACTTTCTACGCCGTAAATGGCGGAAGATCCTTCACCGAAAGGATGTGTACCACCATTTTCTCTTTGCGGGGGTTGTGGTGGGTTTGCAACCATGTGTTATTGTTGTTGTTGTGGATTAGGGAAGGGATTATGAAGAACAACAGGTGTCCTCCCAGAGTCCTTGTTTGCGATAAAATTTGCGCATTCCTACAACTGAGGACATTTGTATGTCAAGTGGTCCTCTGCACAGATTTCGCAAGGAAGCTTCATGGGTTTCTCCTTTCCTTTTTCGATTTTAGCATCATTTTTCTGATTGGGATTATTCTGATGATCCGAATGCTCTTCCGAAAAAGAGGTTTTTTCTTGTTCTTCTTGTTCTTGCCACTAATTTTTCGTGAAATTTGCGCAGAATTTACCTCAGTGGTAGGAATATTAGTCGATTGGTTAGGGGCGATGGCAGCCAAATATGGCTGGAAGGTTTTTCCACTAGGTTTTTTGATGGCTACGCCGAATATTTCAAAAACGAGACCGTCAGTGTGTGCTCCAGTTTTCTGAGTATCAGGAGGATTCGGATTACCAGGGGCATGGGGGAGTAAATCATATAACATGCCCGATTGTGAATAGATCAAATCTAAATGATGTGCACGACAAATGGATTGATCTTCCATGACTACACTGGATAGACAAATGTCCTTAGATAGGGTTGGTAAGAGTGATTTACAAAACCATTTAAATAAGAGATGATCTGGGATTGGCGCTTTGACCAACCTCCTCCTACGTCTCCATTCATGAATGTGATCAGAGATGTGGGTGGTGGTGTCTTGGCACAGTGAAGTTAAGAGTTCCATGTCAGTTTCGTATCTAATAGGTAATTGGAAATTCTTAAGAAATTTAGAAGCTAAGGCGCTAAAAGTGTTGATGGCTCAGCGAGGTAACTCAATGTACCATTTGGAAGCGTTGCCTGTGAGAGTGCGGGGGAAATTCGAAGCCAGATACTTTCATCCACCATGGATTTAGAAACAGACCATAGATGAGAGGTGGTGACGTGCATAGCCGAATCTTCCCCTTGTTTTCCATAGAATTTGTGGATGTCAGATGAAATCTTGTGCATTAATGGAGGCCAGAGTGTGTTATGGTTGATGGGATCGTTGGTCAGTTTGTAGATGTCGGGGATGTCTAGAGCTGCCAAAAATGGAAATTGTGTGTTTTCCCCCGGATCTAGCCAAGGAAGTATTGGCTGACTAATTGGACCATAGGGTACTCCCATCAATGTGTTACCAATAGGATAAGTAGGACTTTTTTGATAAAATTTCCTTGTGGGTGGGGATGTAGGGATGTATGGTTGTTTTCCATAGGGTATATTATACAGGGGTTTTAACGGTTGGTTGCCCCCAATGTAATAGTTACCCCCTTGTCCAAATGGATTTTGTGGTTGGTTTGCCCATATGGATGCAATAGAGCTAGCCAGAGGCATGCTGCTATTTTCATAGTTAAGCAATGGCATAGACCCCACACCAAAATTTTGACCACTCAAAGGAAACATGTTAACAATAGGCTGTCATGTTTGTCCTAATGACTGCAGGGGTACCGAAGTGCACCCTGTCGTCTGCGTGTTGGTGACACTGCCCCCTGGCATGGTGGCCAAGGGGTTTGAACTCAAAAAATGGTTCCAACCGAAAGGGTTTCTAAAAGGAACTGAATTAAACCCGCTTGTGGGAGTGGGAACCGTGGGTCCCAGTGTAGTCACTGTAGGAGTAGATCCCGAAGGATTCGAAGATCCACTAATAGTTCTGGTCACCGCAATGTTGGGACCAAGTGTAGGCTAGCTACTGTGGCTACCGATTATTAGTGTATAAATGAATATTGGAAGGGAAGATGGTGGCGAACCTGGGTTGGTTTCCATTGGCATCGACCCCATGGGTGCCAGTTGTGAAACAGATTTTGGTGTAGCCGAAGACATATATTGGCTTGGTGTAACCTGAACTAACACTGGCACTGATGGATCAGTGAGTGGAGGATTTCAAGGAGGTATGACTCCTTCTGTAAAAGGATCCTCTAGAAATTTCGTGTGATATGGGGCTATGTGAAAATCAGGGGTTGTCACTGGAGAATGCTCTTCCGAATAAGGCACGGGTTCACTGAGACTCGACTCTTCCTCCAGTGTTAATGGAGGGAGACCTCGATTTCATCGAGACAGACGGCAAGGGTCGAAGGACGCCACAGTGACCTATTTATTTTTAGCAAATTTCAATTATTTGTGACGTATTATAAATTATCATTGATAGTAACCACACTCCTAAAAAAGAAAAAATAAAAAAGGACTTTCTAAAATCAATCAACAATCATCGAGAATAGGGTGGCCCCGTCTGAGTACTGTCATTTTCTAGAGATGAAACCCAGTATGAAAATAGAATATATAGTGGTTTAGTCATAAATATAGTTACGGTTACTCTAGAGCTTCGCCCGAACCCTAGACAATAGGTGTAAGCACTCTCGTGAAGATGATTACCCTCCCAAAGACCGAAGACAGAGTAGGTCCATTTTTTTTAGGTACCAGGACAACCCGTCCCAGTCACCTTGTGTAAGTCCCTAAAAATTTTGGCAACTAAAGATACCTCAAATCACAGACATAATCAGGGGGGTCACGGTCGTAGACAACACGCTATATGCGCAGAACACCTAGATCCCCGATCTAGTTTCGACATCCCGGAAGGGAACCCAAATATATAGCATTACCACTAAATGCACTTGAAGGTGGGCTACCTTCTCATGCACACTGGTGTTGTCTCGCGCTTAATTCTGGTGGTAGTGGAGTGGTCCCGATAATATGAGTGCAGTAGGATTTCACTTATTAATGACTCTAGTCTCAATTTTTGAGATCTTGGGTGATTTTCTCTTTTCTCCTACCCCAAGATCCTAGCCTGAACTATTGTTAGTGTGAGCTCAAAAAAATTTATATGATTAATTTTATTGTCGCTTGATTCTTAGTGTACTTGATTATTATTCTTGTGAAGGGGGAGTGGACATATGAAATGTGATGGGACTCTGACTCAAAAATCCATGCAGAAATATGCTCTAAATATTCAATTCAATGAAGAGTTTTTTCTACAAGGAGATATTTCTTTCAACATCCATGCACCAAACATTCAAATAACACAGTACAACTTTAAAGATTCAGACATCTATCTATCTTCTCTTAACAACTTTTTCACCAAAAATTTTCAGAAATAATTCAGCTAAGTTTGGAAAACTAAAAGGAAATTTCTTCTTCAAAAAGTAGACGTGATTAACATTAAATTTTTTAAAAAAGAACAAAATACAGAAATGCTAATTGGTAAACAAGCACAGGGATCTAACAACAGAAGATAATATGATGCCCAATAACTCCACAACCAAAGGGAAACACAACAGAGGTGTAAACAACAGATTTTGGCTGGGTAACGCTGGCAAGAAGAGGCTACAAAGCATTAATATTGAGACTAACGCACTATATCTGAGCATAAACAACATTATAACACCCTGAAACACTTACAGGGAAGCATTAGTCAGGGTAAAGTTGCATAGATGGCTAAGAAAGGTCTAATCTGGACTCTCTAAGCTTTTGAGATGTTTACTAAGCATATAAACTAGTCGAAAGGATATGTGAACAGAAGGAAAAATGTAAATTCATAGGAAAAACCTGGAAACTTGGGGTTTAATCCCCAGCGGAGTCGCAAATTATTCTATAGGGTAATATGCTTGGGTGGTGGTTATTAAATATCCCTCTCAGGGATTTCTAGTGTCCGAGGCAGATAGTTAGATTAACTGTAAATTTCACAAAGATACTGCATACATGTTCATGCTAATATATATAATCGACAAATAAATATGGAGATATTACCTCTTTGTGGACAACAGATCCTATGGAGAATGCCAAGTAGCGAAGTAGAGATCCTTCTTCACTGGCTCCAAATCTAGATCCTACAATCAATCAAAGCACTCGAGTAATCTCTACAATAGTATAGCTTCTTATCAATTAAACTAGCATATAAGAAACATAAAACCATACAGATCTAATCCATTCATATCATGCTACATAGACGATTAAACAACAATTGTGAAACTGATGCATCGAATGTACAAAACAAATACAGTTCTATTTATTTATGAAAAGGAGGATTACAACCGTCAGTTGCACCAAGCCCTCCTCAATCTTCCAATTCCTCTCTCTCTTTCTCTATCTCCGAGTGTGACGATGCTCAAGGCAGAAAGCTCTCAATGAAGTTCGTTGATCTTTAAGCCTCACACTACAACAATAAAATTCGGGTCCACCTATAATCAAACCTGCGACCTTAGACCAAGAGCCCACAGCTCCAATTTATAGGAGATGGAGAGGAAAAACCTTGCCAACTCTTTCAACCTATTCAAATCAGGAAATATCTAGATGTGTCCTCTCTTTTCCTTGCTTTTTCCTTCCATAGGATTTCAGTTATGTTTGGCAATGCCTAATAAAATTTTTGTGCCATTTAGTTTTTATTTTGAACTGATTCCCTTTTGAGAGAAAGCTAGAAATTCCAGTCAGTTTTCCACAAGATATTTCCCTTTTCACACTCAAACATGGTTAAAATTGCCCCTTGGGCAAGACAGAGCATTACCCTAGGCATTAAAGCTCCCTTTTCATGTTTCAAGTGTGTTATAACTCTGCCTCGCTGTTTCTGTGGTGCATTACCTTGGCAAAAATGACTCTTGTCTAGGTCATTTTCTTCCTTCCATGTTACCTTCTCCTCTGAGATGATGAGGAGGTTATTTGTCCTGTAACAAGGCATTCCCTCTTCTTTGATTAAATTTATATGTGTATCTTGAATGTTTTCTAACCTTGAAGGTGAAATCACTAGAAGTTAAATGAGTTTCTCGCCTTCTATATTTCATTGGAATGTTTATCTTGAATAATTATTTTCTTAAGTTGAATCAAAGAGTTACTGGTTTGCCCTATCTATTGATTGCTTCTTTATGCTTATGTATTTAAGTCCCTTCTTGTTAAAAAAGGTACATGATAAAGGATTCTTGATTGCCCTTTACCCTACCTTTGTTCAAAAACTTGATGTCCATCTCATTTCCCATAAACCTTGAAAATCCATTGACCAATGCTAGATTTTCCCTGTGATGCTCCCCGATCCATTGTTGAAATTTCCGTGACTTTTATAGACTCCATAGCCCAATGACTTGAATATTTCCTCATTCCATCTATTCTACTTGATCATATTACCCAATCAAAACAAACAATCAAACCCTACATTTAACAACTAGCCTAAAATCAAACCCTAAAAAGAAAACAAGTTCACATCCTTTGCATACAATAGAGAGAGCCCTCTCTGAGTCCCGGAAAGCTAGGTCCTAGGACTCCAAAGACTGGTCTGATGTTACCCTATGCATTTGATCTCACCAATCTAACAAATCACAAGAACCTAACAAAGATTAAAAATGTGAAAACATAGTTGATGGTGATTTTGATGAAAAGAAGGGTGATGAAGGGTGATAAATGAAGCTAAAGGTGCTATTTAAGTCCTCCTTGGCTGTGTCACTTGAATCTTCAATCAAACTACCTGTCCATGCAACAAATAATGAAAAAATCATGATGAAAGAAATGGAAAAGATGAGTTGAATTTGAAAGCAAATCTACTTTAGCCTACGAACAAAAATCTAACACAACATTCTTAACATATTCATGGCAATACAGCAACCTAACTACTCATTCCAATAAATCATAACCTAAAAATAAATGTTGGCCTATGGAGAATGTCTACCCTCCTTAAGCTCCAATAAAAGAGATGAGAGAGGGAGGCTTGACACACATCTTTCTGAGTTTATAAACTATTCTACCAACATGTAAGCAAGCTTAATCTACATCAGAAGACAAATGGAAGAAAACTAATATATTAAATTGAATAAGTAAGCAAAATAACTAAACACTCATAAAAAAACTAGCTACAATGACATAAAAGTAAATAATGAATACACAAGAGAGACTAAGGCCAATGGATTGGGCCCTAACCCAAAATCCTAGCCCTCTGAAACTAGATTAGTGAAGCACAATCTGAATACTCATTTTATTTCAGAAAACAGTCTCATTACATCAACATGAAAGTCTCAAAAAAATATTACAAGAGATAAAATTATTTTAGCTTCCTTCAAAGTTTTAATTCTAATGATATCTTGCTCAACCCTATTTAACCTAGAGGGGAGCTACCAACATCTCCCTAAAAAGTATTTGATGTGTCCACTTTGATTGCAAGTGAAGTGTAGCTTTGGTGCACTTGATCTTGAGTTTTCTTAGTTGCCTTTGATTTCGAGCTGTTGGAGGGAATCTTGAGGATCCCTTGGCTGCCTTCGGGAGTTGAGGAGGTGGAAAATCCCCCTAGAATATTTTGTTGATGTCTACTCCAAGATTTAATGGAAAAATCTTCATAAAAATGCAATATCTTCGTATTTTTCTTGCATTTAAATCATGTTAGGCATTCAAAGTATGACAAGACTTAATCACCATCTACACTAGAAACATAAGAACATAATATAATTAAAATGTGAGAAAAAGAGACTTAATAAGGAAAAAGGTGACAATTAACCCCTCCAAATGTACCTAATGATGGAGCTCATCAACAAGGCATAAGATAGAGGCTTTCAAATATTATGTGAATAATGTTATTTTTTGTATTTTATTGAAGCTAATGTTATTATCTTTGTGGTTTCCTATTGATGATGTTACTTTGACTTTGCTTCTAACTATTATATTGCATTGTATGGTAATGGTTTCATAGATAAGCCTGAGGTCAGAATTTGGCAGTGTTGATTAGCTAGAGTTTGCAATGGCATTGATTGAGTAAGGAGGTATTTATTAATGAGCATTGTATGGTAGAGTATTATGATGTTGATTATATTGAGTTAATTGGTGGGATCTTGAGATTTTAATGGATTGATGATGATAGATTGGTTTATAAAATATTTTGACATGATATTTGATAGTGTTTTTCTTAGTTGATGAGAAAAGAGTTTGACTTAGTTAGTATTGATGATATATGAGTTGGTATATTAGTGATCTAGTTTTTAAGTCTTGCAATACATAGTTTAATTGTATTTGTTTGATCAATGTTTGGTTTCAGAGAGGTTATTGCTAACATTGGTTGAGCATAATGGTTTGTGTGGGTCCAATTTGAAAATTTGATGTTATGTGGCCTACAATTTTTGATATGTGTTTGATTCAGTTGGATCTAGTGTAAAATATTATGAAATGTGGTCCACAGAGGTGATGAGGGTTGGAGACTTCAGTGAGGGAATAGGAGCTTCCTTTTGGTGGTAGTCAGTAAAATTGATGAGTGAGTAGGAGCTTCCTTCCAGTAGGAGCTGATAAACTTGATCGAGTATTAGTTTCCTTCCAGTCAGAGCTGGAAACTTTATAGAGGTTTTAGGCTCCTATAGGTGCTATAGGGTAAAATGCTTGGGTTGTTGGTTATTGTATATCCCTCTCAAGGCTTTCCGGTGCCCGAGGCAGACAGTAAGATTAGCTGTACAGTTCACAAAGATGGCATATACATGTTCATATTAACTTAAAACAACTTGATGGAATGTGATATAAAATTACCTATTTAATGATCTTGGAGTCCCTTGGAGAGCACTAGGCAGCGAAACAAGAGTCCTTCTTCACCGGCTCCAAATCTTAGTCCTACAATTAATCAAAGCACTCATGTAATTTCTAACACAACATATATCCTATCAATTAAGCCAATATATAATGAACCTCTAAATTATGCCCATATAAGCCATTTATATCATACTATGTAAATATTCAAATAATAATGACAATATTAAGCATCGAGTGGACAAAATAGATACAGTTTTATTGATTTTGAAAGAAGGAGGATTACAACTGTCGGTTGCACCAAGCCCTCCTCAGCCTTCCAATCTCTCTATCTCTCAAGTAGTGAAGTCTTAGTCAACAAGCTCTCTAGGAACCTCTTTGACTCTTGGCCTTCACACTATAACGCTATTCTCTACTTCACAAGTATTCAGAATGTTAGCAATCCTTCGACCTTCAACTAAGAGTCTTCAGCTCCTTTTTATAGGAGAGGGAGAAAGCCATTGTTGCCTTTCTCTTTCCACTAGTTTGGAATAGAAAAAACTAAGATTTTTCTTTAATCTCTATGCTTTTGCCTCCTTGGGAGTTCAGTCTTTTAAGGCAGTGACAAATAATGAATTGGTGCTTTTCAGTTTCCTTTGTGAACTGACTCTCTTGTGAGGGAAAGCCAGAGATTCAAATCATTCTCCACGGGTTTTTCCCTTTTCAAACTTAAAACATAGGTAACACTTCCCTCTAGTGTAAATAGAGCGTTTCCCTAGCCACTAACGCAGCACATTCACTGATCTGATGCGTTATAACGCTCTTGTTTTGTTATAGAGAGGCGTTCCCTTGGCAGAAATAGGTTTAATTTAGGTCTTTGTATTCCTTCCATATTTGTCTTCTCCTTTGAGCTGATGAGGAGGTATTTTGACCTGTAACAGATGCCCCCTAAAGTGTGAGGTCAGAGACGAAGATGATGGCCGAAATACTTTATAATTTGTGTAGAGATAAAGATATTGAAAGACTGAGGAAAACCTGAAACAACAACATATGTCAGAAAATATAGTATCTGCCTTGAGTCAAGCATTCCCATGCTCAGTAGCTTAAACAACATGATTTATCTAGAATTGTGATATGAAGAATCTTTCCACCGATAAGCACAATGTGGAAGTGCCTGTCATAACAGGATCAGGCTGAAGAAGCTGTCTCCATAAACAATATCGCAAGTTGGGGAAGGAAACACAACTTTAATGATGTAGCCTTTGCCCCAAGGTCTTGACCGTCGATTCACTTAAACTGCATATTCCTCAACATGTGAATGAAGGATTTGTCATCAAACATGTGAGAAATCGTCTGATTACTAGTTGATAATGAAAACTATTAACAGACGCGAAGGCAGCCACCAATAATGATGATGGTCCCTAAGATGCACAGTACAATCTAGTGAGTGTGAATAAAATGAGTTGAAGTAAAACACTCGTAGAATCATTCGACCATGAGACAATGATGAAGACCCCTGATCAAACACAAGACTACCTGCCACTGATGTCTGCAAGTATCCGGGTACTGATGGGTTTCTGGATCAACTTCCTAGATAAGATGCTCAAGTCGATAGGAAGAGATCTGTTGAAAGGTAGGCACTGAGGTGTCCTACATCAGTCAACACGAAACGAAAACCAACTGATGTTGTTTATGATTCTAGATAATGAAGACGAAATGGGGATGTTGGATGACAAATAATTTCTGGCATAATGAGCGGTTTGGTTGATAACAAGAGCAGTAGATAGCGAGATCTGCTTGAACAGTAGAAGGCACTCTAACAAGGTACTAGGCAGCTGAGGCTTAATGAACACCAAAGAGTGTGTTAGGATTTTGCCGGTGCAGGGACACTGGGAAATGAAGGCTAATACTCATAGATGGTAGCGTTCGGCTCGCTGCAAAATAGTTTTCTGGGAAGTGCCATGTTCAAAAATTTTGCTACCAAATCGACCTTTTCTGAAATGTAACAGAGGTAGTATCCATTTTTTCCAAATTTTTCCCCGTCTGATTAAGTTTAATGAGTCCAGATGAGTAAACTCGGTGAATTTTTCATATTTTAGAGAGTCTGAAAAATGTTAGAAAAGACAACTCTGTGCCCCTTCTAATTAGGTTTAACGAGTCCAGATGAGTAAACTCGATGAATTTTTCATGTTTAGAGATTCTGAAAAATATCATAAAAGACAACTCCGTTAGGGTACCTTTGTCATGTCTTGATAACCGGGCACGGAAAAGGGATAATAGACCGAAATAGTTCATTTTCCGTGAGTTAGTCCATCGAAGCCAGAAAGTGAGAAATCTATGTTCGATGGACGTCTACCTCATTTTGTTATGAGTATGAGGAGACAGAGTAAACTCAATACTCTTTTTGAAATTTTAACGAGCCCGAAAAATAAAAACTCGGTGCCCTCCGTGAAATTTTAACTAGTCACGCGGAGAAAACTCGATTACTTTTTCAATTTAAAGAGCTTTGAAAAAAAGAAAAGAACGGCCCCTTACTTTCTGTCGTGGTAGTTTAACGAGCCCGAAAAAGAAAACTTGAGGTTTTTTCAGTTTTGTGAGCGAGAAAAAGATTCCTAAAAAGAAAGCTCAGTGCTTCTTCATAGTTTTAACGAGTCTGAAGAAGAAAACTCTAGGTTTTTCGGATTAACGAGCAAGAAAAAAAACCATACAAAAAGAACGCTCGAAATCAACTTCATATAAGTTTAACAAGTCCGAAGAAGGGAACTCGAGGTTTTTCGGATTAACGAGCAAGAAAAATACCGTAAAAAGAAAGCTCGATATAACATGAGTATGTCTACATATAAATCTTGATCACTCATCAGAACATCAGTACCAAATCTCAATAGTTGCGACACATGCGTAGCAATAATTCACGACTTTTGCCGAATAGCGTTAGAGAGTCATGCCCCATAATTTGCTATAAGAAGGTTGGAAGACCTTCATTTTCACTATTTTGAATGCTATGAAGGAGCTCTAGGGTGAAAAGGGGTGACATCTTCAGCTGACTATTACGGTCAATCCGGGCAACGGTTTTCCTTCCCGCGAGATCCAGGTAAGAGCTCGAACCTCCTGCTATCATTTAATTATCTTTTTGTTACTTTTTTCTGGTTCAAAATTAGAAAATTTCGAGGCCCTAAAAAAAAACTTGTGCCTAACGCGGGGCAGAGGTATAACGACCGCGTTAAATGCATAACCCGTGATGGGATACTGCGTTAGCGCGCTCTGTTTTGTACTAGAGCCAGCATTAGGTGCACCATGTTTTCTAGCAACTCGATTTTTGCTATTTTGAATTGGTCTAGGCAAGTTTTGATCGGTTGAAAATGTTGCATTTGCAGGTGTTACAGGTCAAAATACCTCCTCATCAGCTCAGAGGGGAAGACAAAAATGGAAGAAGTACAAAGACCTAAATTAAACCTATTTCTGCCAGGATAACGCATATATAGAACAGAACAAGAGCGTTATAACGCAGTCAACCAATACATTGGCCTCGTTAGTGACTAGGGCAACGCTCTGTTTACACTGGAGGGACGCGTTACTCGTGTTTTAAGTTTGAATTGGGAAAAGAGCGCGGAGAAAGATTTGAATCTCCGACTTTCCCTCACAAAGGAGTCAGTGCACAAAGGAAACTGCAGAAGCACCAGTTCATTATTGGTCATTGCCATAGAAGACTGAACTCCAAGAGAGGCAAAATCATGGAGATCAAGGAAACATCTAAGCCTTTTCCATTCCAAACTAGTGGAAAGAGAAGCGCAACAATGGCCTTCTCCCTCTCCTATAAGAAGGAGCTGAAGGCTCTTAATTGAAGGTCGAAGGATTGCTCAAAGTTCTTACATACTTGTGGAATAAAGAATAGTGTGACATTGTGAAGGCCAAGAGTCAAAGAGGCTCCTTGAGAGTTTGTTGGCTTGGACTTCTTCACTTGATAGAGAAGAGAGATTGGGAGACTGAGGAGGGCTTGGTACAACCGATGGTTGTAATCCTCCTTATTTCAAAATCAATAGAACTATGTTCGTTTTGTCCATTCGATGCTTAATGTTATATTGTTGTTTCAATATTTGCTTAGTATGATATGAATGGCTCAGATGTGTATAATCTAGATGTTTATTGTTGATTTAATTGATAGAATACTTGTTATATTAGAAGTTACGCGGGTGCTTTGACTGATTGCAGGTCTCAGATTTGGAGCCGGCGAAGAAGGACTCTTACTTTGCTTCTCAGCGCTCTCCAAGAGATTCCAAAACTGTCAAAGAGGTAATTCTCTATTGTATTCCTTCAAGTTATTTCAAGCTAATATGAACATGATCCTGCCATCTTTGTGAACAACATAGCTAATCTGACTGTCTGCCTCGGGCACCGAAAAGCCCTGAGAGGGATATACGAAAACCAACCACCCAAGCAGTTTACCCTAAAGCAGAATTGGCGACTCCACTGGGGAGTGTCCCCATAGTTTCCGGACTATTTTTCCCTCTTTTTCTTCTCTCTTCTGTTCAGTATCCTTCCGACCATTTTTTGATGCCCAGTAGACATACCAAACGCTTGCAGAGTTCAATCCTGTTCCTGTCTGGCCAACTGAAGAGCTTTTCCCTGGTTAACGCGACCTATGCAGTTCATCTAGTGCGTTATAACGTGGTCTAGGCTTAAATACAGTGCGTTATAATGCTGTATTTTCTCACAGACAGAGCGTTACTCAGCCAAAAACCCTGCTGTTCACTACTGTGACTGTGTTTTAGCTGTAGAGTTTTTTGGCCACCAGTACCTTTCACAGACTGAATCCCTGTGCTTGTCTGCTAAAGATGGCATTGAGTATTTGTTTCTCTTATTTATTTAGTGTGCAAAGCATTTACTTTTTTAAAGAGAAATATTTTTTTTTTTTTTTCTGCATTTAGTTGAGTTTATTCTGAAAGTTTAGTTCACAGACTGTTAAAGAGGTAGATAGAAGTCTGAATCTTGAAAGTTGAGCTGTGTTATTTACATGTTGGTGCATGGATGATTGAAAAAGAAACCTCTCCTTGTAGAAACACTGTTCATTGAAGTTAATATTTAGAGCATGTTTTGCATGGTTTCTTGAGTCCGCATCTCACTATACTTCATACGTCCATTTCCCCTCCGCAAGACTAATAACAAAGTACACTAAAAACAAAGCGATAATAAAATCAATCTAATAACTCTTTTTGAGCTCACACAAACAGTAGTTCAGGCTAGGATCTTGGGTTAGGAAAGTGAGAAAACTACCCAAGATCTCAAAACTTGAAAACTAGAGTCATTAACGAGTGAAAGCCTGCTGCACTCACATTATTGGGACCGTTCCTTTACCGGAGCTCAGCGTGAGACAACACTTGGGTGCACTAGAAGGTAGCCCACCTTTGACTGCATCCTGTGGGTGTGTTATATATTGGGGTTCCCTTCGGGGATGTGGAAACTAGATCGAGGATCTAGGTATTCTGCCCATATAGTACACTGTCCTTGACCGTGGACCCCCCTAATAGTGTCTGTGATTTGAGGTATCCTTAGTGGCCATACTTTTAGGGACTTACACAAGGTGACTGGGACAGGCTGTCCTGGTACCTGAAACAGACAGACCTACTCTGTCTTCAGTCTTTAGGAGGGTACTCGTCTTCACGAGAGTGCTTACACCTATCGTCTGGGGTTCGGGTGAAGCTCTAGAGTAACCGTAACTGTACTTTCGACCAACCCTCTCTGTATGCTATTGTGAGACTGGATTTCATCACCAGTGAACGGTAGTACTCAGACAGGGCACCCTATTCTGGCTGCTTGTTGATTGATTTTAGAGAGTCTTTTCTTTTTTAGTAAGTGTGTGGTTACTGTCACTTGAGACTTCATAATATATCACATTTTAAATAAAATTTGTTAAAATTAAACCGGTCACCGTGGCATCCCCTGACCCACGCCGTCTGTCTCGACGACAACAAGGTCTACCTCCTCTTACCTTAGAGGAAAGAGTGAACCTTGGTGAACCCGGGCCTTCTACGGAAGAGCAGTCTCCTCTGAATAATCTGGACTATCACATAGACCCTTATCAGCCGGAACTCCCGGAGGACCCTTTCACTGAAGGCGTTGTACCTAATTAAAATCCTCCGCTCACTGACCCGTTAGGACCTGTGATAATCTAGATTCCACCGTGCCAAGATATGTCTGCGGCAACACCAACATCTATTTCTCCACCGGTATCCACAGGGTCGATACCAATGGAAACCAGTCCTGGTTCGCCATCATCCTCCCCGCCGGTGGTCAGTTCTATGCCATTACTGGGTAACCCCAGTAGTCAAGATATGCCTATCCCCAACCCTATGGTCAACACAACTGTCAGTAGTTTACCGAACCCTTCGGCATCTACTCCTACCGTGACCATGTTGGGGACCACGGTAGCTCCTCCCACGATCACGACTACTTCGGTGCCCTTTAACAAGCCTTTCGGTTGGAACCCTCTGTTGAGTTCAAACCCCCTGGCCACTATACCAGGGGGCAGTGTTATCAGTACACAGGTAGCAGGGAATATTTCTCTTCCTATGCAATCCTTAGGAAAAATGGGACAACCCATTGTAAATACTATCCCCTTAAGCGGTTCAAACATAGGCGTAGGATCTATACCGTTGCCAAATTATGCAAATACTAGTATTCCTCTAGGAAACTCTATTGCATCCATTTGGACTAACCAACCCCAACCTCCGTCTGGAGTGGGAGGGCACTTTTACGCTGGGGGCAACCAACCATTTGCCCCTCAATACACTATGCCCTATGGACAGCAACCGTATGTTCCTACTCCTCCACCTATGGGAGGTTTTTATCAAAGTCCCACTTACCCTTCTGGTAACACATGGATGGGGGGACCCTATGGTCCAAGTAATCAGCCCATACTGCCTTGGTTAGGCTCGGGGGAAAATCCACAATTGCCTTTCTTGGCAGCTTTGGACATACCCGACATCCATAATCTGACAAACTACCCCATCAACCACAACTCGCTTTGGCCTCCTATACCGCATAAGATTCCTTCAGATATCCCGAAGTTCGACGGGAAGCATGGAGACGACCCGGCCGCACACATCACTACCTTCCATTTGTGGTCCAAATCCAATTCCATGGTAGATGATAGTGTCCGCCTTCGACTGTTCTCCCGCACCCTTACAGGCAATGCCGCCAAGTGGTACATTGAATTACCACGTGCCGCCATCAATACGTTTGGCGCTTTAGCGATGGAGTTCTTAAAGAACTTTCAACTACCAATTAGAGTGGAAACCGGCACAGAATTGTTAACATCACTACGCCAAGACACCGCCACCCACATCTCCGACCATATTCATGAATGGAGACGTAGGAGGAGGCTTGTCAAAGCGCCAATACCGGACCATCTCTTAGCCAATTGGTTTTGCAAGTCTCTTTTACCCCATATCTCTAAAGACATTGGCCTTTCTGGGGCGGTGACAGAAGATCAATGTATCCGTCATGCCCAACACCTAGATTTAATATATTCACAATCTGGCACGCTTTACGATCTTCTCCCCCATGCCCCTGGTAACCCGAACCCTCCGGCTACTAAGAAAACCGGAGCTCATGCCGATGGTCTCGTTGGCGCGATCTCTAGTGTAGCCACCAATCAGTCTCGGGGGCAAACCTCCCAGCCATCCTCGGCTGCCACCGCCCCCCATCAAACGACTCCTCTCCCTTCCGCTGAGGTAAATTTGGTGCAAACCTCACAAAAACCCAACGGGAAAAATAGGAAGAATAAGAAGAAAACATCTTCTTCGGAAGAGCAGTCGAATAATCAGAATAACTCTAATCAGAAAAATGTTGCTAATGAAAAAGGAAAGGATAAACCCATGAGATTTCCTTGTAAAATCTGTGCGGAGGACCACTTGACATACAAATGTCCTTGGTTGTAGGAATTCACTGATTTTATTGCTAACAAGGATTCTGGGAGAACACCTGTCGTTCTTCACAATGCCTTCCCCAATCAACAGTAGCAACATCAACATATGGTTGACAACCCGCCACAACCCCATCAACAGGGAAATGGTGGTTTGTATCCTTCCGGCGAAGGACCATCTGCCATTTATGGCATCGAGAGTATTGACCTTCAAACTCGCGCCAAGCTTTATGGAACTCCTACCATAGATGCTCAGGAACCTGGAACTAGTTCCAATCCGCCGGCGCCAAAACGATTTGCATATCGAAAGGCCTACTGTTGAACCTGTAATTCATCCCCCTACAGGGACACTTCGACGCACGACTCATAATACCTCTGCACGTGCAGCCCAAAACTACAATATTGTAGAAGATTTGGCGCAGGCACAGTCAGCTATGTCTGCACTTGAAGTATTACAAACCTGTCCAGCACAAAGGAAAGCCTTGCTTTCGGCCATTGGTGGAATAGATCCCCAGGATTCCATGCTAGAAGTCTTTGATATGGAAAAGGCTAAACCTCACCTCTCGCATCAACTCGCATTCTAGGTGCAGGTTGTGTCGAAAGGGAGACCCATCCATCGCACTGTCATAGACGAAGGTGCTTCGACCTGCGTTATGTCACAAGCTTGCTGGCTGAATTTAGGTTCTCCTACTCTAACCCCGCCATCGAATTCCCTCAAAGATTTTGATGGCCACACTTTCCTACCAAAAGGATACCTTACTAGCTTTCCCATCACTCTGAGTGGGAAAACGGTAAACGTGGACGTTGAAGTCGTAGAACGTGATCTCGACTATAATCTATTGCTCGGTCGCAGTTGGTCTTATGCTATGACCGCCATCGTGTCTTCGGTCTTCCGACTCATCCTATTTCCATTGGATGGGAAAATAGTCACGGTAGACCAGCTATCCTTCTACACCCCTGATTATTTCACTTTACCAAGTAGCTCTGTACCCCTAATAGGAGGTGTCCCTGACTCTTACGTCAGTATCGGTACCGGTCTTCTGAAGGCATCTTCCCTACTGGGTTCTTTTCCTCTACCGCCGCCGCAGATCCCAAACACGGTTGCAATGATATCCACCTCTTCAGATGGCTCTATCAACCCATGGATCATCCCAGCACCTTCAGATATTGATTCCTGTGGAGATCAGATGCCGCTTTCGCCGGTTGAATTGGCTTACCAAGCCATCCAAACTGCATCTGAACCCTCCACTGATATGGTTTCGACCACAGGTACAACCCTCTCTCCCATAACAGTTCTCTCTAAGGATCTCCTCAATGAATTCTAGCCTACAGACGAAGCTATTCGAGAGATCATGTCATTAGAAGAACGACCTTGGGAAGAGTTCCACCATCGCGCTTCGACGATTGATTTGGAGGCGATAAAAACTGAAATCCCGTCTTTTGACCAACCTGAGATAGTTCCCTCCTCTTATACGACTGTCCACACTATTGATTTAGAAGGGAACATGGGTAATCTTTCCAAGACAATGCTCATTGACATCTCGGTCAAAACGGGTATCGTGGAAAATACTCAGATTGGAGAAGCTTGCAATCCTGAGGAAATTGCGCGCTTCACATCCATTTTCAAAGAATTCCACGATGTGTTTGCTTGGTCTCATAAGAAAATTCCCGACATAGATAATTCTATTAACGAGAAAGAGATCAAGAGATTCTGAGCATTCTTTTTATGGTATTTTTCTTGCTCGTTAATCCAAAAAACCTCGAGTCTTCTTCTTCGGGCTCGTTAAACTTACACGAAGAAGCTTCGAGCATTCTTTTTATGGTATTTTTCTTGCTCGTTAATCTGAAAAACCTCGAGTCTTCTTCTTCGGGCTCGTTAAACTTACAAGAAGAAGCTTCGAGCATTATTTTTATGGTATTTCTCTTTCTCGTTAATCCGAAAAACCTCGAGTTCTCTTCTTCGGGCTCATTAAACTTATACGAAGTTGGCATCGAGCGTTCTTTTTGTGGTCTTTTCTTGCTCGTTAATCCCAAAAACCTAGAGTTTTCTTCTTCAGACTCGTTAAAACCATGGAGAAGTACTGAGCATTCTTTTTAGGAATCTTTTTCTCGCTCATAAAACCGAAAAAATCCCGAGTCACCTTTGTCAGGCTCGTTAAACTACTGAGACAAAGAACAAGGAGCCATTCTTTTCCTCTTTTTCAAATCTCTTTAAACAGAAAAAGTAAATCGAGTTTTCTCCGCGTGACTCGTTAAAATTTCACGGAGGTATCGAGTTTTCTCCGCGTGACTCGTTAAAATTTCATGGAGGTATCGAGTTTTCTCCGCGTGACTCGTTAAAATTTCATGGAAGTACCGAGTTTTCTTTGTTGGACTCGTTAAAATTCCACAAAGAATATTGAGTTTACTTCGTCTCCTCGTACTCATAACAAAATGAGGTAGACGTCCATTGAACATAGATTTCTCACTTTTCCAGATTCGATGGACTAACTAACGGAAAATGAACTGTTTCGGGCTTACTATTACCCCTTTGCCGTGCCCGGTTATCAAGACATGACAAAGGTACCCCAATGGATCCGTCTTTTACGACATTTTTCAGACTCCCTAAACATGAAAAATTCACCGAGTTTTCTCGTCTGGACTCGTTAAACCTAATCAGACAGGACATGGAGTTGTCTTTTATGACATTTTTCAGACTCTCTAAACATGAAAAATTCACCGAGTTTGCTCATCTGGACTCGTTAAATCTAATCAGATGGGGCACAGAGTTGTCTTTCCTGACATTTTTTAGACTCTCTAAACATGAAAAATTCACCAAGTTTACTCGTCTGGACTTGTTAAACTTAATCAGATGGGGAAAAATTTGGACAAAATGGATACTACCTCTGTTACATTTCCAAAAAAGGTCGATTTGGCAGCAAAATTCTTGAACATGGCACTTCCCAGAAAACTCTTTCGCAGTTAGCCGAACCCTACCATCTATGAGTATTAGCCTTCATTTCCCAGTGTCCCTGCACCGGTAAAATCCTAACACACTCTTTGGTGTTCAACACGCTTCAGCTGCCTAGTACCCTGCTAGAGTGCCTTCAATTGTTCAAGCAGATCTCGCTATCTACTGCTCCTGTTATCAACCAAACCGTTCATTATGCCAGAAATTATTTGTCGTCTGACGTTCCCATTTACTCTTCCTTATCTCAAATCATAAACAAAATCAGTTGGTATCCGTTTCGTGTTGACTGATGTAGGATGCCTCAATTCCTACCTTTTAACAGATCACTTCCTATCGACTTCAACACCTTATCTAGGAAGTTGATCCAGAAACACATCAGTACCCAGATACTTGCAGACATCAGTGGCAGGTAGTCTTGTGTTTGATCAAGGGTCTTCATCATTGGCTCTTGGTCGAATGATTCTACGAGTGTTCGACTTCAACTCCTTTTATTCACACTCGCTAGATTGTACTGGGAATCTTAGGGACCATCATCATTATCAGTGGCCACCTTCGCGTCTGTTAACATTTTTCATTATTGACTGGTAATTAGACGATTTCTCACATGTTCGACGACAACTCCCTCATTCACATGTTGAGAAATATGTATTTTAAGTGAATCGGCGGTCAAGACCTTGGGGCAAAAGGCTACACCATTAAAGTTGTGTTCCCTTCCCCAAGCTGTGATATTGTTTATGGAGACAGCTTCTTCAGCCTGATCCTGTTATGACAGACACTTCCACATTATGCCTATTGGTGGACAGATTCTTCAAATCTCTATTCTATAGAAATCATGTTGTTTAAAGCTACTGAGCATGGGACATGCCCGACTCTAGGCAAATACTATATTTTCTGACATATGTTGTTGTTTTAGGTTTTTCCTCAGTCTTTCAATCTCTCTCTCTCTACAAATTATAAAGTATTTCTGCCATCGTCTTCGTCTCTGACCTCACACTTTAGGGGGCATCTGTTACAGGTCAAAATACCTCCTCATCAGCTCAGAGGGGAAGACAAAAATGGAAGAAGTACAAAGACCTCATTTCAACATATAGAATAACAATATGTTGGTAATCGAACAACTAACACATTGGTCATGTTACAATAGAGCAACGCGATGTTTACACCGGAGGGACTGTGCTGTATTCGTGTTTTTTTAAGTTTGAATTGGGAAAAGAGCGCGAGAAATATTTGAATCTTCTCGACTTTCCTCACAAAGGAGTCACACAAGCAAACCGCATAACTTACTTCATTATTGGTCATTGCCACAAAAGACTGAACTCCAAAGGAGGCAAAAGCATAGAGATCAAAGAAACATCTAAGTTTTTCCATTTCAAACTAGTGGAAAGAGAAAGGAAACAATGGCTTTCTCCCTCTCCTATAAGAAGGAGTTGAAGGCTCTTAATTGCCGAAGATTGCTCAAAGTTATTACATACTTGTGGAATAGAGGAATAGTGTGACATTGCAAGCAAAGAGTCAAAGAGGCTCCTGAGAGTTTTTTGGCTGACATCTTCACTGAGCATAAAGATTGGGAGACTGAGGAGGGCTTGGTACAACCGATGGCAATCCTCTGTAAAATCAATAGAACTATGTTCGTTTTGTCCATTCGATGCTTAATGTTATATTTTTGTTTCAATATTTGCTTAGTATGATATGAATGGCTCAGATGTGTATAATCTAGATGTTTATTGTTGATTTAATTGATAGAATACTTGTTATATTAGAAGTTACGCGGGTGCTTTGATTGATTGTAGGTCTAAGATTTGGAGCCGGCGAAGAAGGACTCTTACTTTGCTGCTCAGCGTTCTCCAAGAGATTCCAAGACCGTCAAAGAGGTAATTCTCTATTGTATTCCTTCAAGTTATTTCAAGCTAATATGAACATGCTCATGCCATCTTTGTGAACAGTGTAGCTAATCTTACTGTCTGCCTCGGGCACCGGAAAGCCCTGAGAGGGATATACGAAAACCAACCACCCAAGTAGTTTACCCTAAAGCAGCAGGTATTCAGCTGTTAAGCATGAGTATCTGGCGAGAAAGAGAACATGAGCGGGAAGAATGAGAGATGGTGACGGATGTCGCAAGCTTGATGGCTCTCAGTAGATGCGGATTGCTAAATTATGCCCACTTAGAACTGATGAGGGGTTAAGAGGACCTCCTGAGGTGGCTAATCCAGCAATTGGATGAACGGCACCATGTCTTTCGGATTGGGGGAAATGAGCCGTCAATAGAAAAGGATGATGTATACTTTTTGACCGGCCTATCATGTCGCGAGGTGAGGCCCAACTTGACGGGGTCCAGAGCTGACCCACGTTCAACTACTGATCTGATTTGTGCGCATTGCATACGTGACACTCAGGCTGTGAGCAACCGGATACCGATCGCCCAGGTGACTTTGAGACCACTACGGTCTATATTATGGATGATTGTTCGCTTGGTAGGTGCCAAGAGTTAGCATGTGGCCACCAAGGCCCAGATGCTCTTAGCCTTGGACTGTATGCAGCCTCAGGTTTTCGACTGGTGTGACGGAGTTGTCCGTCAGGTCCGAGCAGAGCTTACCACATGTAAGACCCATACCCAGAGAGATTTTGGGTATGGTACACTGATTTTCTCTTTCATACTAGAGCGGATACCACTGATGAGGCCCAGGATCGTTACAGCGCCATTGGGTCCACACGAGCCGAGGTAGGCTCGGTGGGCCGCTTTGCTTCCCCAGACTGGGGAGGGTCCCATCCGCCACTGTTTTGATGATGGATTTTTTGATTGCCTCAACTCACATATTATTATGATTGAGGACTATCCCTATGCAGGGATGAACTTCACAGGCGATCTGGAGTTAGTGTTGCCCACTGGCACCCAGTGGGGGCTCGATGGTAAGAAGGAAAATATTAGTGTATTTCAAAGAAGTAGTTTTTTTTTTGTCTTTTGAATGTTTATGCAATTTTTTTGTTGAAAACAGGGTGAAAATTATGTTTTGACATGAAGCGTTTGTTTTCTTGACATAGATGTGGCACCTATCTAGCCAGTTGGGGCCCCTCGCTATGCATGGCGAGGACTGCAGTTACCCAGGGTTGGCGCACCAGCAGATGATGCAGAAGCCAACGAAGATGATGATGCCCAAGTTTTACATGAAGTCTCTAGAAACCTAGAGGGTCTGAGTATGGGTATACCACCCCTTCCTATGCGGGAGGTTCTAGTTCATCTGCAGTGGCATACTGTAGGTGTGCCGGAGAGATACCTGGTGCCTCTGAGGAGGATAGCTAGAGCAGTTGTATGCTACCATGATCATCAGGCCTAGTTGGTGGAGCAGATGTATTAGTGTCAGAGCATGGCTCAGTGTAGCCAAATTTTTGTAAAACACCCAAGTTTTGGAAGATTTTTTGATGTAACTATTGTTCTGGACGTGACATATATATATATACATACTTTTTTAGTGATTTTGTGTTTTTTAGTTTTTATGTATTTTCAATGGGATAAAAATATATATACTAATGAGTAAAATTTTTATAGTAAATGTGACAAATTCCAATCTAACACATAGTTTGCCAAAGAATTAGCTAATGTATTAAATTCTCTAGGAACGTGCTCAAATGTAATTGTTTGAAATTGACGTTCTAAAAGTCGCACTCTTAAAAAATAACACAACAAGACTGGATGACGGACACGGTAATGATTGTTTAACTGCATAATGACGAGTTGGGAATCTAACCTGACCACTAAATTGGAGATGTCACGAGATGCCGCTTCCGTGAGGAGTTGGATCACTGACATGTACTCGGTAACATTATTGGTGGCGCTACCTAGGAAGATTCCCCCAGAACCGAGGAGATTTGACTCAGGAGTGTAGAGAACCCAAGCAGCTGAAGAAATGCGTCTAGTGTGACGACTAGCATCGTCCGCATATCCGACGTATGATAAAGAGGGTGACGACATCTGTGTGAAAGAAAATATTACATGAGAAAAAACACTGCGAAAACCAAAAAACATCCAGAGACATCAAAACAATAAGCAAAACTTATATACATAAAATTACAAAGCATATGCCTAGTGCAAAACTAGGAAAAATACTTCTTTAAGTAGAGCCCGTTGCGGGGCTCCGCAAGTGGAATTCCATTACATTCCTGAAGTTCGTAAGCTCCCTTTGAGAGGACTTTAGTGACAATGTAAGGACCAAGCCATAATGGTTGGAGTGTTCCTGCCCCCAAGAGGTCATGTTGCTGATCATAATGTAGAACAAGATCGCCCTCTTGGAAAGAACGAGGCTTGACAGATTTGTCGTATTGAGCCTTGACTCGGCGCTGGTGAGCTTCGAGTGCTAGTGTAGCATCTTGAAGAGTTTCATCTAAATGATCGAGTGAGAGCAAGCGCTCTTCTATGGCAGTGGTACCAGGCAGGAGTTCAACGGCAAGTTTGAGTGATGGAATTTTGCACTCGATTGGAAGTACTACCTCCAAGACGAAAGCAAGTTGGAATGGCGTGAAACCTGTGGCAGTTTTAACTGAAGTTCGGTATGCCGATAACACGGAATACAACTTCCGATGCTATGTGGTTTTATGGTTTCTGACCAATCGACGAATCATGGTTTTGAGGACACCATTTACGGCTTCGACTTGACCATTAGCTTGAGGGTAATAAGACGAACAATGATCTTGATGGAAACCTAGCATGGATGTTAATTCGGTCATCATATGATTCTGGAAGTGGAATCCATGATCTGTGACAATAGATAGGGGTACGCCGAACTGACAGATTACCTGATTGAACAGGAAGAGAGTGGCATTTTCACCATCGGCCTTGAAAGTGGGAAGGGCTTCTGCCCATTTCATAAAATAGTCGACCGCAACTATGATGTAGTTGTGTCCATTTTCCGAAGTGGGATTGCAGGTGACGAATTCAATTCCCCATTTAGCGAAAGGACCAATGGAGATAACCGGATGAAGGGGGCAGGATGAGCGCGCATTTTCTTTGTGAATATTTGACATGGATGGCACTTCTAGACCGCTGCAATATAGTCTTTAAACAAAGTGGGCCAATAGTAACCTGCGCGCAAGATTTTTTGGGCAGTAGCTATGCCCAAAAGATGGCCACCGCATGCCCCTACATGGCAGTCATTAAAAACACATTCCGCCTCATCGAAAGTGAGACAACGTCAGAGAATAGTATCAAGACCATGACGATATAGTGTATCGTTTAGCACGAGGTAGTGCTTTTCTTGGTGGCAGATACGATGACGGTCGTCGGACATGATAGTTGGGCGGAAGCGTTGGGTTTGTAGGTAGACCAAAATGTCTCCATACCATGGGTCCAAAGAATCGACCAAGTATACAGATTCATCAGGAAATGGATCATGAGCTACTTCTCCTGGGTCGATTCGGGGAAGATCCGATAATAATTCAGCGAAGACGAGGGATTTATTTGCTTTGGCAGCTGTGAAGACTAAATCAAATTTCTAGAGGATTACGATCCATTTGGAATATTTTCATCTAATAATTTGTCTAGATAAAATATGTCACATGGGGTTCTCCAAATCAGTAATTGTAGTCTGTCGTAGCAATATATAATGTCGAAGTCAGGTGATGGAAAAAACTACCGCCAAAGAAAGTTTCTCCACATGTGAATAACGTAATTCAGGTCCGATTAGACCTTTGGACAAATAGTATATCACATGTTCACTGTCATCATTGTGTACTTCAACCAAAACCATTCCAAGTGAGGACAGTGAGGCTGCCAGGTAGAGGAGAAAGTCGCATGACTAATCGGTGGCACTAAGGAGTGGGGCTGAAACAAGTGCATGTTTTAAAGCATCGAATGACCGTTGAGCTTGGTCATCCCACAAGTATAGTGTTCCTTTCTTCAATAATCGCATAAATCCTTTCGTCATCTCGGAATAGTTAACGATGAAATGACGCGAAAATTTTTCCTTCCCTTGCAAATGTTGGAGTTGAAGGATGGATTGTGGTGCCATCAATTCAACAATCGCCTTAAACCTAATAGATGTCTAGACTCGACCATAAATACACATTTATGAGGATTCAAACGTATATTGTAGAATCTGCACCTAGCAAAAATTTCTTTCAGATGAGCAAGGTGATCATGTCGTTTCTTGGAATGGGCCGGGAGGTCATCCAAGTAGGCCTGTAAAATATGTCGAATGTCATGAAAAGCGTATTCCATAGCCCACTGAAAGG
Organism: Pinus albicaulis; assembly: GCA_034641835.2. NCBI lineage: Eukaryota > Viridiplantae > Streptophyta > Pinopsida > Pinales > Pinaceae > Pinus > Pinus albicaulis. The sequence continues at coordinate 545,078,888 of CM076575.1, read as the reverse complement.
TTGCTCCAGCATTCTTCAGACCGAATGGGATTTTTTGATACACAAATGTGCCCCAAGGACAGATGAAGGTAGTTTTATGCTGGTTGTATTTTTTAATGGCAATCTGGTTATAGCCCAAGAATCCATCCATGAAGGAAAAAGATTTGCACCCGACACAATCGTCGAGAATTTGATCTATGAACGATGTAGGATAATTTTCTTTGGGACAAGCAGCATTTAGATCGCAATATTTGACGCAAAATCGAATGGTGCCTTGTTTTTTATCAACGAGAACCAGATTGGAAACCCATTCTGTTAAAGGAACGGGATAGATGAAACCAGCGTTTAAAATGCTTTCTACGTCAATCTTGATGGCGGCTGCTTTGTGCGGGTGGACAAGTCTGAGTCGTTGCTGAACTGGTTTGGCATTGTCATAAATCTTGATTTCGTGCTCGACGATAGATGGGTCTATGCCGAGCATTTTTTCATAAGACCAAGAAAACACATCACGGAATTCCTTGAAAAGGGATGTGAAGCACACAATTTCCTCAGGATTGCAGTCGGCTCCAATCTGAATATTTTCCACGATACCCATTTTGACCGAGATATCAATGAGCATTGTCTTATAAATATTACCCATGTTCCCTTATGAATTGATATTTTGAACCGTTGTGTAAATGGAGGGAACTATATCAGGTTGGTCAAAAGATGGGATTTCAGTTTTTATCGCCTCCGAGTCAATCATTGAAGCGCGATGATGAAACTCTCCCCAAGGTCATTCTTCTAGAGACATGATCTCTCGAATAGCTTCGTCTGTAGGCAAGACTTCATTGAGGAGATCCTTAGAGAGAACTGTGATGGGTGGGAGGTTTGTACCGTTGGTCGAAACCATAGCAGTGGAGGATTCAGATGTGGTTTGGATGGCTTGGTAAGCCAACTCGGCCGGTGAGAGCAGCATCTGATCTCCGTAGGAATCAATTTCTGAAGGTGCCGGAATGATCCATGGGTCAATAGAGCCATCCAAAGTGGTGGATATCATTGCAACCATGTTTGGGAACTGTGGCAGTGGGAGAGGAAAACAACCCAGTAGGGAATATGCCTTCAGAAGACCGGTACCGATACTAACATAAGAGTAAGGGAAGCCTCCTATTAGGGGTACAGTGCTACTTGGTAACGTGGCATAATAAAGGGTGCAGAAGGATAGCTAATCCACTGTGACTATTTTCCCAGCCAATGGAAATAGGATGAGTTGGAAGACCGAAGACACAATGGCGGTCATGGCATAAGACCAACTGCGACCAAGCAATAGATTATAGTCTAGATGGCGCTCTATGACTTTGATGTCCACGTTTACCATTTTCCCACTCAGGGTGATGGGAAAGCTAGCAAGGTATCCTTTTGGGAGGAACGTGTGGCCATTGAAATCTTTGAGGGAATTTGATGGTGGGGTGAGGGTAGGAGAACCTAAATTGAGCCAGCAAGATTGTGACATAACGCAGGTCGAAGCACCTTCATCTATGACAGTGCGATGGATTGGTCTCCCTTTCAACACAACATGCACTTGGAATGTGAGTTGGTGTGAGAGGCAAGGTTTAGCCTTTTCCATATCAAATATAGCTAGCATGGAATCCTGGGGGTCTATTCCACCAATGGCCGAAAGCAAGGCTTTCCTTTGTGCTGGACAGGTTTGTAATACTTCAAGAGCAGACATAACTGATAGTGCCTGCGCCAAATCTTCTACAATGTTGTATTTTTGGGCTACACATGCAGAGGTGTTATGAGTCGTGCGTCGAAGTGTCCCTTTGGGGGGACTCATCATGGGTTCAGCAGTAGGCCGTTCGATATACAAATCGTTGGGCGGTGGTGGATTTGAACTAGTACCAGGTTCATGAGCATCTATGGTAGGATTTCCATAAAACTTGGCTCGAGTTTAAAGTTAAAAACTCTCAATGCCATAAATGGCAGATGGTCCTTCGCCGGAAGGATGTAAACCACCATTGCCCCGTTGATGGGTTTGTGGCGGATTTTCAACCATGTGTTGATGTTGTTGCTACTGATTATGGAAAGGATTATGAAGAACGGCAGGTGTTCGCCCAGAATCCTTGTTGGCAATAAAATTGGTGCATTCCCGCAGCCGAGGAAATTTGTATGTCAAGTGGTCCTCCGCATAGATCTTGCAAGGAAATTTCATGGGTTTTTCCTTCCCTTTGTCATTTTTGGTAGCGTTTTTCTGATTAGGGTTATTCTGATTATCCGAATGCTCTTCCAAAGAAGAAGCATTTTTCTTGTTCTTCTTATTTTTCCCGCTAGGTTTTTGTGAGGTTCGCACAGAATTCACCTCAGCAGTAGGAAGAGTAGTCGTTTGGTGAGGGGCGGTGGCAGCCAAAGATGGCTGGGAGGTTTGCCCCCAAGACTACTTTGTGGCCACACCATAGATTGTGCCAATGAGACCGTCGGCATGTGCTCTGGTTTTCTGAGTGGCCGGAGGATTTGGGTTACCAAGGGCATGGTGGAGTAGATCGTATAGCGTGCCGGATTGCGAATAAATTAAATCCAAATGCTGGGCACGAAGAATACATTGATCTTCTGTAACCGCACCAGAAAGGCCAATGTCTTTAGATATGTGGGGTAAAAGAGACTTGCAAAACCAATTAGCTAAGAGATGATCCGGGATTGGCGCTTTGACTAGCCTCCTCCTACGTCTCCATTCATGAATATAATCGAAGATGTGGGTGGCAGTGTCTTAGCACAGCGAGGTTAACAATTTCGTTCTAGTTTCAAATCTGATTGGTAATTGGAAGTTCTTTAGGAACTCCGTCGCTAAAGCGCCAAAAGTATTGATGGCAGTGTGTGGAAATTCAATGTACCACTTGGTGGCATTGCCTGTAAGGGTGCGGGGAAACAATCGAAGCCAGACACTATCATCCACCATGGAATTGGATATAGACCATAGATGAAAGGTAGTGATGTATGCAGCTGGGTCATCCCCTTATTTCCCATCGAACTTCGGGATGTCAGAAGGAATCTTATGCAGTACTGGAGGCCAAAGCGGGTTGTGATTGATGGGGTCGTTAGTCAGTTTATGGATATCGGGAATGTCCAAAGCTGCCAAAAATGGAAATTATGGATTTTCCTCTGAATCTAACCAAGGCAGTATGGGCTGAATACTTAGACCATAGGGTCCACCCATCAACGTGTTACCAAGAGGATAAGTGGGACTTTGATAAAAAATTCCGATAGGTGGAGGAGTAGGGACATACTGTTGCTGTCCATAGGGAATATTGTATTGAGGGTTGAACGGTTGGTTGCCCCCAGTACAAAAGTGCCCTCCCATTCCAGATGGAGGTTGGGGTTGGTTAGTCCAAATGGATGCAATAGAGTTTCCTGGAGGCATGCTACTACTTGCATAGTTTGGCAACGGCATAGACCCTACACCTAAATTTGAACCACTGAAGGGAAAAGTATTGAAAATAGGTTGTCCCATTTTTCCTAAGGATTGCAGGGGAAACGAAATGTTCCTTGCTACCTGAGTGCTGGTCACACTACCCCTTGGTATAGTGGCCAAGGGGTTTGAACTCAGCATAGGGTTCCAACTAAAAGGGTTGCTAAAAGGCACCGAAGTAGTCATACTCGTGGAAGGAGCTACCGTGGGTCCCAACGTGGTCACGGTAGAAGTAGATGCCGAAGGATTCGGTAAGCTACTAACAGTTTTGACTACTGGAAGTAGGTATATGTTGACTACTGGGGTTACCTAGTGATGGCATATAATTGACCACCGGCGGGAAGGATGGTGGTGAACCTGGGATGGTTGCCATTGGCATCGACCTTGTGGATGCTGGTGGTGAAATGGATGTTTGTGAGGTCGAAGACATATCTTGGCGAGCTGGAATCTAAATTATCACAGGCTCCGAAAGATCAGTGAGCGAAGGATTGTAATGAGGTACAACCCCTTCAGTGAAAGGGTCCTCCAGAAATTTCGGATGATATGAGGCTATGTGAAAATCAAGATTAGTCAGAGGAGACTGCTCTTCTGTAGAAGGCACGGTTTCACCAAGGTTCAGTTCTTCCTCAATAGTTAGAGGAGGTAGACCTTGTTGTCGTTGAGACAGACAGCGTGGGTCGGAAGATGCCACGGTGACCTGTTTAATTTTAACAAATTTTAATTGTGATGTATTATAAAGTCTCAATGATAGTAACCACACACCTAAAAAAGAAAAAAGGACTCTCTAAAATAAATCAGTAAGAAGCCAGAATAGGGTGCCCTGTCTGAGTACTACCATTTTCTGGTGATGAAATCCAGTATCACAATAGTATACAGAGAGGGTTGGTCGAAATTATAGTTACGGTCACTCTAGAGCTTCGCTCGAACCTCAGAAGATAGGTGTAAGCACTCTCGTGAAGACAAGTACCCTCCTAAAGACCGAAGACATAGTGGGTCCATCTGTTTCAGGTACCAGGACAGCCCGTCCTAGTCACCTTGTGTAAGTCCCTAAAAATTATGGCCACTAAAGATACCTCAAATCACAGACATCACCAGGGGGGTCCACGGTCAAGGACAGTGTGCTATATGGGTAGAATACCTAGATCCCCGATCTAGTTTCGATATCCCCGAAGGGAACCCCAATATATAACACACCCACCAGATGCAGTCGAAGGTGGGCTGCCTTCTTGTGCACCCAAGTGTTGTCTCGCACTGAGCTTTGGTAAAGGAATGGTCTCGATAATATGAGTGCAGTAGGATTTTGCTCATTAATGACTCTAGTTTCAAGTTTTGAGATGTTGGGTGATTTTCTCACTTTTCCTACCCCAAGATCCTAGCCTAAACTACTGTTTATGTGAGCTCAAAAAAGAGTAATGTGATTGATTTTATTATCGCTTGATTCTTAGTGTACTTGATTATTAGTCTTGCGGAGGGGGAGTGGACGTATGAAATGTAATGAGAGTCTGACTCAAGAAACCATGCAAAACATGCTCTAAATATTCAAGTCGATGAAGAGTATTTCTACAAGGAGAGGTTTATTTTCAACATCCATGCACTAATATTCAAATATCACAGTTCAGCTCTAAGATTCAGAATTCTATGTACCTCTTCTTAACAGTCTATGAACTGAAAATTTAAGAATTAACTCAGCTAGATGCAGAAAAAACTAAAAAAAAAAAATCTTCTCTAAAAAGTAAGTGCTTTTGACACAAACTTTTCAAACAAGAGCAAACAAACAAAAATGCCAGTTTAGTAAACAAGCACAGGGATTCATTCAAGTAGATATACTGATGGCCAAAAAATTCTGTAGCTAAAACACAGTCACAGTAGTGAACAACAAGTTTTGGCTGAGTAACGCACTGTCTCTAAGTAAAGATAGCGTTAATCCAAAGACTAACGCACTGTATTTAAGAAGAGTCAGCAATATAACGCACTGGAAAACCTGCAGGGGTAGCGTTAGCCAGGGAAAAATTCTTCAGATGGTCAAACAGAAACAAGATTGAACTCTACGAGCTTTTGAAATGTCTACTGGGCATAAGTATTAGTCAGAAGGATCTGTGAATAGAGGAGAGAAGAAAGGAGGAAAGAAATAGTCCGAAAACTGTGGCGAAACTCCCCAGCGAAGTCGCCAATTCTGCTATAGGGTAAAATTATTGGGTTGTTGGTTATCGTATATCCCTCTCAGGGCTTTCCGGTGCCCGAGGCAGATAGTAAGATTAGTTGTACAGTTCACAAAGATGGCATATACATGTTCGTATTAACTTAAAATAACTTGATGGAATGCGATAGAAAATTACCTCTTTGACGATCTTGGAGTCCCTTGGAGAGCACTAGGCAATGAAACAAGATTCCTTCTTCACCGGCTCCAAATCTTAGTCTTGCAATCAGTCAAAGCACTCGTGTAATTTCTAACACAACATATATCCTATCAATTAAGCCAATATATAATGAACCTCTAAATTATGCCCATCTAAGCCATTCATATCATACTATGTAAATATTCAAACAATAATGACAATATTAAGCATCGAATGGACAAAATAGATACAGTTCTATTGATTTTGAAAGGAGGAGGATTATAACCGTCGGTTGTACCAAGCCCTCCTCAGCCTTCCAATATCTCTATCTCTCAAGTAGTGAAGTCTTAGTCAACAAGCTCTCTAGGAACCTCTTTGACTCTTGGCCTTCACATTATAACACTATTCTCTACTTCACAAGTATTCAGAACGTTAGCAATCCTTCGACCTTCAACTAAGAGCCTTCAACTCATTTTTATAGGAGAGGGAGAAAGCCATTATTGCCTTTCTCTTTCCACTAGTTTGGAATAGAAAAAACTAAGATGTTTATTTAATCTCTATGCTTTTGCTTCCTTGGGAGTTCATTCTTTTATGGCAGTGACCAATAATGAATTGGTGCTTTGGAGTTTCCTTTGTGAACTAACTCTCTTGTGAGGGAAAGCCAGAGATTCAAATCATTCTCCGTGGCTTTTTCCCTTTTCAAATTTAAAACAAGGGTAATGCTTCCCTGTAGTGTAAACAGAGCGTTTCCCTAGCCACTAACGCGGCACATTCACTAATCTGATGTGTTATAACGCTCTTGTTTTGTTATAGAGAGGCGTTACCTTGGCAGAAATAGGTTTAATTTAGGTCTTTGTATTCCTTCCATATTTGTCTTCTCCTCTGAGCTAATGAGGTATTTTGACCCGTAACAAAAGGTAAGAGCATGCATACTGGTAATACTTTTCACCAGTACAATATTTAAGAATATTTTCTTTATAATAAGAAAGAAGACAAATATGACAGCAATGGTGGTTTTCTCCCAAATTGGGTTTCCACCTAAAAATTCAGTGTCCCTATGTGTTTTCTGTTGATGTGTTGATTATGTCATTGTTTGCTAGTATTTGGAATATTACTCATCGTTACTAGATAATGTATGGTTAATGGTATAATGATTCAGATAACTATTTAAAACTATGAAAAATCAACTAACTTACATATATGTTGGTTTTGTGCATTAAAAGGGCATACACACGTGAGTTTCTTGAAGGGAAGTCATGTATATATTTATAAATCTGAAATTGAAGATTAATTGAAATGCTATATCAATTCACCCCTTCCCCCCCCCCCCCCGAGTATTTCTAACAAAGCTCACTACCACCATGATTTTTTGAATGTTTTTCTCAAAAAAACATTGCAGAGAAACATTTATTATGCAAATTATACATGAATGACTTTATTTGTATTATAGAATAAAATTTTAACCTATGACCACATGTCGAATATATTCAATTAAGGTTATTTTCCTCATTTATTAATAACCAAGTGTAATGGAAACTCATCGATACAACTATAAAAACAGACCAAGAAAAGAAGATGATGTGGATTAGAGGAGAATAAGATCTTGTTGTTGCAGTCGTTTGGAATTATAATAATTTTCTTAAATCCATAGAGTGATTTAATATTATAAATATTATTCAACATTCGATCCTAGACCTTTATTTTAGATGTATTGACTAGTAAAAACAAGATTCTTTAGAAGATATAATGCTTAGATTGGAGGTCGTTGACAAGGATTTAAATACAAGAGGCTCATTTTGTTATCAAAATTTTATCCACGCCCTCTTAAGAGTACCTAGATATGTTATTACACCACGCGTTGTGGGCCTATTTGGCTTGGAATTAGATTATAGTCTCCTTTCACTACTACGATCTTAATCCAGGGAATGAAAAAATTTGGTGGTTCGAGATAATGACTCTAATGGATTCAGAGCTATTATGTATGACCTAGTAGATTCCTACAACTTGAAAAAAATTCAATTAACGCTCCTGTTCTGAAGAATATTTTGATTTATTAGAGGACAACATGGGGACATGCAGTTGTTACAGTTGGGGGGAGATGTTGGGTTTAGAAATTAGCATAATTTTACCACCTCTTTCCCTACATTTTTTTCGATTTTATCCTCAATAGTCACTTCCTGTTCATCTATTATTATCCTATATTTTGACTTAGGTTGGAACTCTAACCCGTTAAGGAACTTGCAAGTAGGTTTCATCCACGGAGGTATGACACCTTTCCACTGAGAAAATTTTAAATATTCCCTATTCCTTCCCTGGGAAGAGAAAGCATGCATCGTTGAATAGAGGGGTTGTAGGTATTCATGGATATACATCCTTGGAGATTTTTTATTCTTTATTGGCATGTTAGACATTATATATTCTTCCATATATGTTTTTCTAATCCAAGTTATATTCTAAAAGATATTTTTTCATAGGTATGAACCATTTCTTGGGTAGGTGGACATTGTTTTAGAAGCCATATATATATATATATATATATATATTGCAGATAATGGGATTAGTGTTATTTTCTTAAACATATGGGTAAGCTTTTGGTGGTTAAGATTAGAGTACTTGTCTTCCCATGCAATTGTATATGAGATTCTAGTACAATAAAATGTGAGTGGTTGGGCTTAATTATACTTATATTTTTCCACTATACTATGCATTCAAATGTGTTGATCTATACTAAATCCTTTCAAGGTGGGAATCTATCATTTCCAAAAGTAAGAATCACCATAGACTTTAGCTATATAATGAGGGAATTTACGAACATGTCAAAGCCAATGGGTAGAGAATAATCTTTCAATAGATCACATATGTATGGGTTGTTTAGGGAGACAAAATATTTGGAAAAATATAGTAGAAAATGAAAATCCACCATGGATACAGTTGAAAATCCTCTGAAAAAAAATCTAGGAATTTATTATATCGAGTATCTCTCACAAGCATAAAGAAGATGCTAGTAGAGCATGTCGAGACTGAATTTGATGTCTCCTATATGGGCATATTGGTATTTTTTTTTCCACTCAATATATTATAGATTGATCTAGGATATTAATATTTACAAGGCCTTATGATAGGAAGAAAGGAACTTCAATAGAGTGGATTTTAATTAAGGAATGAGAAACATAATTCCGCCTTCTTAGCATGTACACATTTTTAGATGTATTGGGGGAAGTTCCCAATGTTCAGTAAAATCATTTACATTCATAGATATTAAACTCATATTTTCATTTGTTGATGTTAAAAAAAGTAGGTTGTTCTAATATAGATGTCACTGGAATACCATTCAATGAAATTTCAGAAAATTTTATTGTGTCCATGGAAGGATCCATACTTATAAATTGATGAAAAGTGGATAAGCTAAAAGACCAGACTACGAAAAAAATTTAAATTTCATACCACATGAATATTTGGCTTAAAATACCATAGATCATGCCTCATATCCCACTATCAATTACCTTTCATAAAATTTCCCAGTAAATGAGATAGCATGAAGGGGTATTCGAATTAAAAAATAATTACAAATAATAGTACATAATTGAAATAATTTCTTACATATTATAAACTTTGAGAATTTACAGCTTGACATATGTATCCTTTAACTTGGCTTTGATACCACTTTTTCCCAGGACCACTTGTGCCCAAAAATTTGCAATAGATACAAACTAGATCTCAAACTTTTACTTGTGATTTAGACTACAATCTTCAAATTACAGGCATAATAATTTTAACATCGGCATTGGATTGTTTCTAATCACCTAGAACACTACAATGCACAAGGTGAGAGCACACATAAAACCATGATGCAAATTTACTATACATACATATTGGTTCTTTTATGATCTTCTATGTCACTAAAGGCGCAAGAAGATATCATACTCATAGCTCAAGGACTCTAACTTCCTATAATAAAAATGAAGCTCTCACCAACTACTTATAATTTTATATTAAGGTTACTAGGTAACCGATGACTGGAACATGCAATTCAAAATTTATAATACTTTATTAAAATATTTGGGGCATGTGGGGACTACCTTATGCTATATCTTCCCTTTAGTGGTCTTAACCAGAACTAGACACTAACATAGTAACTGATGATGCTAATAGTACCTTACAAAGTGTTACATAATGGAGAGTTTTTTACCCATGAATCATTATCTAAATATAAATAACTATGAAGAAATTATTTATATCAAGGTTCCATGTGAGTTTCAAGATTATGTATTTTTCCAAAAACATTTTTCCTCTAACCAATACATATCTTGTGATTCATGGGAATCAGTTAAAGTAAAAATATGATCATAAAGGCATATTTTAGCGATGGATCCATTCATTAGTGGGTGTCCTCTTGGAAGTAGATATTCGCCTTGAAATAAATCTTTAACCTACAGTGTGATTGATAAAAGAATTAGCCATATTCTATCCAAAATGTACTAAGAAACATCCAGGAAATGGATGCTTGATTGCTATAGTAAAACTATACAACATTTGTTTAGAAAATCATTATATTTACAGCTACCCATAAATACCAGGGCTAAAAGAAACATACCAAAATGTTTCTCAGAATGTGAAACAAGTATGTTTTATTGATCAACAAAAATTTGAAAACCTCAACCACAGTTTCCTGGGATGAATCAATAACACAAATATTTTAATTAATCTTTTCCAAATCAATACCCAAATCGAGATTGTTATTTTTCTTAATCAAATGTTAATCAACAACCTAATCCTAATTTATGACGAACCGAAAATTTTGGCAAGCACCTCTTCCAACACCATGGTCTTGTAAAGTATTTAATGGTCAAAAATCATATCCACATCATGGATCCATTCAAGGAATTTTGAGGTAAAAGATGGGCCTCAAAACAAAAAATGTATTAAAAAAAACTTTAAAAGAACCAATAAGGTACAATATGATGATGTCATCAAGAGGGTAGAATATTTTGGAGGGAAAAAAAACAACTTTTTGTTATTGTACTTTCAACTTATCTCCTTGTAGGTCTACTCAAATTTCAAGTGTAGTGTAGAAAATCCTTGAAACCTTGCAAATGTTAATGAGAGAAAACTAATTTGCAAAAGACAAAAGATTACGTAGCAAAATTATGCAGAAAGAAAAAAATGAATAGAAACAAAATCACACATAAAATACAACATTTATCTCAGGAACCCAACTAGGAAAAACCCCTCTTGCTTGTATCAAATGAACTAAGCAATATGATTTAATACAAATCATTTTCTTCAATCCTGAATCTCCCTGTCATATTGATCAACTCTCTACAAGAATTTCCCAACACTTAGGAATGTTGGGAAAAATATTGAGAGGGGGGGGGGGGTGAATCAGTATTTACAGCATATTCAAACTTTTTACTTTTTCATGCACTAAAACCCATACGCTACTTTTCTGAAGCCAACTAGCGTATACACATAGATACACGCGGATATCCTTCATGAAACTCGCGTATACCCAGAGATCTAATTATGCCATTAGTTCTTCACTTACATAATTCCCTCATTCATTTATTAGATGTTCTATAAATAGTAGACATGTGCAGTAAGAACAGAATAAACCATCACGCAAAGCATCACACATGAACACCAGGATTTTTAGGTGGAAACCCAAGTCGGGAGAAAACCACCGCTGCAGTTGCTCAGCCTTCAATATTTTATTATAGAGAAAACATCTTACAACATATGTGCTGGTGCAGACTCCTACCAGCACGCAGGCACCCACCTGCGCTCGTTTACCAGCCTCTCCTGGAAGGGAGCTCCAACCCCCCGACTCGTTTACCAGCCTCTCCTGGAAGGGAGCTACGACCCCCTGATCTTGTTTACCAGCCTCACCTGGAAGGGAGCTACAACCCCCTGACTGAAGGCTACAACCCTCAGCACCTCTATGGACCACGTTTCATCAATTTTCACACGGGATCCAAAGCTTCCTTTAGGACACCACTTGCAGGCCACATTTCATCATATTTTCAGACTGGACCCACTCCATACAATTAAGCACAGTCAACCATGAAACATATACATATAACTCACTGACAGATATCAGTAAACCAGCAGAACAGATCAGACATTTCTTACCACAGTCTTCAGCAAACCATAGTTTGCATACGCGCTTTCCTTTCACTGATGTCGCGTATATACGTGCTTCCATTCACATAAACTAGCGTATACCTCAGTGTATATTTTATTGCGCATACGCGCTTTCTCTTCGCTGAAGCCGCGTATATACGCGCTTCCTCCGCGGCGAAGTAGCGTATAGATCTTCAATAATTACAGAGCAGCATACTTCATCAGATCAGATATTCAGTTCAGATCTACCCTTTTGCTTCAGACAGATGTTCGCCTTATTTCAGATCTAAGCCTTCCATAAACAGATCTAGCAGATACAAACATATTTCAGATCTAGATCTTCCGCTTCATCATTTCTTCATAGGTGCAACATAGATTCAGATCTATTATCAAACCTTTACCCTTTCCATTCAGATATACTTCATAGAGAAGTATTCATTCAAGCTCAGACATCTTGCTCCCACTCTCATCATTTGCACAATGAATTTCTTCTCCTTATATAGGTTTACCCTTTTTCAATACCATGAGCTCCTTTTTCAATACCATGAATTAAAACAATACCATGAGCCCAAAACTACATTACTCGATGGTACTCGGGACGGGGTCATTTGGGGACAATCATAACCCAATTACAATGGGTCAATACCATGGTATTTACCCGGTTTTGAACTTTTTGAGCGCTTTTTCCCTATACGCTAATTTGGCACGGATGAATCATGCGTGCATACGCGATCAGACAAACATCCGCGTATGTCGGAGACATACTCTTCTCATCATACATCTTGACATCTATCACATACTGAATTCATTTCTGCATTGCCTTCTGTACTCACTGTAGATACATCAGATTTAGTTCATCAAGACATATTCAAGCACAACTTCATCAAGAAGTTGCCATCTTCTTCATCAAGTGGGTTGCCTTTCAAGGACAATACTCAGCATCATATTGTCAACAAACATCATATCACATCAGATTTACATCATTTACCAAGTCCATTAGGTCAAGTATTACTTCATCAGGTGGTTTTCCATCAAGGACAACACATGTCAACAGTCGCATGTCTTCATCTTCATTCAGTGGGTTGCCATCAAGGACAACACTCCGCATCATATTTCCAACAATCTCCCCCTTTGGACTTGATGGCAACCACGATGGTGTTTGGTTACCACAACAGATAGGTACATTAAGAATACAATGACACCATGTCACATTCCCCATTTTGACACCATTCTTTCTCTTCATTCAAACACCATGTCACTCTCCCCCTTTGACATGAAGGGCAAAGGGTGGATCAAAACCAACATACTCTTCCCCTTTTCTCCTCATGTAGAAGAAGCGTTCTGCAGATCTGATATATACTGAAGTGACCAAGCTCCCCCTGAGTTCATGCTGAATCTTCAAACATATTTTTCAATGAATTACATGACTCTATGAACTTCCTATCACCAAAGACTCATACTTACATCAAATATCCAACCAAGTGGATTTACATATAAGACTCAAGTACCCAACCAAGTGGGTTTACATATTTCAACTCAGCTACCCAACCAAGTGGGTTTACAAATTTATCAAGTCCTTTCATGACTGAATATTACAAATTTACATCATGGGTCTCAACAAGATCTTTTCATCAAATTACAAATATGACCATTTATGACCAACACCAAAAAGTCCTCAAGAAAGAGAACATATTTCAGAACCATCATAATGCCAACAATGCATTATACTCAGCAAAGCTAATGCTCCCCCTGAATCTGTGCATCCAAGCATCCTTTCCATATGACTAAGGCTCCCCCTTAGTTTGTGCATCCTGAACACTTTCACCAACAAATCATCAAGGCATCTTTATCAAAACATCAGAGATCGAAACAATATTATAAGAACTGGAACACCACCAGAGATACCAAAGAGTATCAGAGATATCAAACAACACTGCAGCTGTGCTGAAGAGAGCTGAATCCAAACAGAAAATTGTCAGCAATCAGACATACGCGGTTTTATGTGCATGAACTCGCGTATATACGCAACTGTATTTCAGGAAATCCGCGTATCCAATACCATCTTCTATATTTTAAACAGATCTGATCCTCTGTGATAAAAAAAGACAGTGTTCAGCTTCTTTCTGAGATATTTGAATGCTTTCCTAGAATACAGATAGATAGAACAATGTAGTTGTGTCTTCAAGCATCATCCAACGGTTGTAGCATAAGTTCATTAGTAACCAAGTATTCAGATTCTTTGCAGCATCAATACAATCTTTCCAAGAGAGATTATCATACCAGAACAAAATCTTCACATAAGTGTCAAGAAATCATTCATGTGGTCCAACATCACCATGATCTTCAAGATTTAACATGAAGTAACATATGTAGGAAAAAGATCTCAACCGTATGTATCCCACATCATTCTTGCAGTCAATCAGAGAAGTAAGCTTCAGAAGCGGATGACTGCAGTAGGGTCAAAATTCCCTACGTTTCTGATCGGTCCTCCATCTTTTTCCAGATTTGTTTGAACTTTCTATTTGTGTGCTGGAAGTTATCCAATTTCTCATATCTGTTCAACCTGCATTCTTTTTGTACATGTCCATACTTGTTACAAGAATAACATCTCATGTGTCCAGAGAAATAAGCATAAGAATCATAATGAGTATTTCTAATCTTCCTCTTTTTACAATCAGCTGCTTTATGTCCATACTTGTTACATGAAAAAAAATATCCCTTGAAGAAACCAGAGTACCTTTCTATGTAGGAACTGTTTGATTGAGGCTGAAATGATCTGCTCATGCAATTTTCTGCAACATGCCCATAATTATGACATTTAAATCATTCAACTTTATTGACTGATTTCCTTTGAGATTTCATCATTGTTGGTTGACCTTTTGTTTCTTTCAACACTTTAGGTTTTGCATTGACATCCTCTGAATTTTTAGCACTTCCTTGTGAGCTAGATTCTCCTTTAATAGTTTCATGGAAACCAAGACCAAGTTTGATAGCAAGAGACCTTTGATTACTCAGAATATTGTCCAGATATACTTCAGAGAGAAGTATTCATTCAAGCTCATACATCTTGCACCCACACTCATGATTTGCACAATGAATTTCTTGTCTTTATATAGGTTTACCATTTTTCAATACCATGAGCCCCTTTTTCAATACCATGAGCCAAAACAATACCATGAGCCCAAAACTACATTACTTCCGATGGTATTCCTGGACGGGGTCATTTAGACGAATCATTACCTAATGCAATGGGTCAATACCATGGTGGTTACCCCTAGTTTTGCACTTTATCAACGCTTTTTCCCATACGCGACTTGGCACGTACTTTACCGCATGCATACGCGACTTCTCCTAGGCAAATCCGCGTATGCCTTGAGACATACTCTTTTCATCATAGATCTAGCACATATTGAATTCCTTTCTTCATTACCTTCTGTAATCTCTGTAGATACATCATATTTTCATCTTTAAACAGGTTCATCAAGACATATTCTATCAAGCACAACTTCATCAAGTAAGTTGCCATCATCTTCATCAGGTGGGTTGCCATTCAAGATCAACTCTCTACATCATATTGTCAACAAACATCATATCACATCAGATTTACATCATTTACCAAGTCCATCAAGTCAAGAATAACTTCATCAGGTGTATTGCCATCAAGGACAACACATGCCAACAATCTCATGTCTTCATCTTCATTCAATGGGTTGCCATCAAGGACAACACTCTGCATCATATTGCCAACAGTTTAAACACCAACCCAAGGAAATAAAATCAAGGGAAGGGCTTGCTACTTCATCAAAGCACTGATCCTAAGATTTGCCTAACAGAAACAGAAAAAAATGCAGCAAACCAGAATTTTCCTGCTATGAAATGACGGAAATATTGCAGACTGGACACTTGTTTTTCTAAAGCAACCACTGCTTGATGCAGGCCTCGTGATATCTGTGACTACTCTTTAAACTGCCCAGCTCATATCTTTCTAAATACTCTTCTTGTACAAACAATTCATACCATCATTTTCATACTCTGATTTACCATCATTAGCAAGGGTTTCCATATGTTTTTGAATCTGAAGAGGGAGAAAATTTTACACTTTAAAACTACCAACTAAACCTATAAATCTACAAATAGGTTTTAAAGTCAAATCCTGCTTCATTATTTGATAATCTTACTGATTACTCTCTTTTTCAGTGATGTTTGCATTATGCCTTGAAAAATATAAGGTAACTTGGTGTGAAATTGTAAATTGATAATTTCAGCTGGCAGCATTTCAAGACTTATGGACAAGAAGTGGACATATATTAGTTACTGCATTCAAAGAAAATTCCTCCCCACAGATATTATAAATACCTGGAAAATGCTGCATTTGACTTCAATATCCATACTCTGAGAAGCATACCCTATTTTTTAGGAGTACAAGCTTTTCTCTAAACACTTGGAAATAGTCTCCCCACATTAGTCTCTAAACACTTGGAAATAGTCTCCCTACGATGTACGATGTATTTTTGTAGTTTTTTTATTAAGAACAATAGAGATTAATGCAAGTAAGTGTGCTAATTGGAGATTATTCACAATAAAGATTTATGCTGATTGGATATTATTTGTGCTAATCACATTTTATATTAATGTTAGCAGCATAGTAAGCAGCGTAAAAGAGAGGCAGAAATTTGATTGTGTGCCATGTTAGGTTCTGGAAATGCTATAACATGTGAGAAGCAATGAACCAAAACCTCTCATTGCAATTATGAACCAAAACATAGTGCCATAACACTTACCTTATGTGACCCTGAAATATTGATTTGTGCATCAAATTTGTGGACATTAGTACATATAGATAGTGAACCTATCTACCCTACACTGATATGACCTTGAAATTTGAGTATACTTGACTGAGATATCATATTTGACAAAGTTTGATACATTGACATATTGCCACGATGTATTGGTCTTAACATTGACACATTCAACCTCCATTGACATTGAAATTACACATAGACCACAATGTAAGATAGACCTTTGGCATTTAGACTTCACAAGTGTTTTGGGCATTGATATGTTGACCTCAGGTTAGTAGCAGTATCCAATTTCCTTGAGCTATTTCATCCTACATCTTAAATCTTAGACCCTAAAACTTTAAATGCATTATACCAAAATGTGAAGGCTTTAAACCTTGAACCCTGCTTATTAAGAAATATGAACACTAAAATACCCTTTAAAGCCCCAAAATCTGCGATGGACATTGTTTAAAATGTCCTCAAGAGATATCCAACCTATCTACAAGGGCAGTTATGCACACAGATATTCATAAATAGCCCATTGTAAGTTCACATTCCATACTATATTGACCCAATTACCTTTTGAAAATGACTAAAAGCATTGCAGTATGCTTAAATAGCCCATTGGACGTGCACATTCCATACTATGACCCAATTAGCTTTTAAAAATGATTCTAAGCATTGTAGTATGCTTTAAGAAATGACCTTTTGAAAATGATTGTAAAAAAATGGTGAAACACTTTAGGAGCTTTTGGCATTATAGATAACCTATACTTAAGGACTCTTTGATATCTCTTGGAAATACAAGAGAAATGAATCTGAGAATCATTGCAGTATGCTTTAACTGGTCTTTTGAAAATGATTCTAACAAAAAAGGTAGCAAACTTGAGGAAGTTTTGGCATTAGAGATAAACTCCACTGAAGGACTTGAGATATATCTTAGAAAAATAAATTTGTTCTAAATTACTAGGAGGCTGTTGGAAAGGCTTTTGCAGCTTCACGTACATTCAAGTTCCATATATCAATTAGGGGCCTTGGTGTGATCGACACTTGAAGTATTTCTGTAGTATTTTTATTAAGAACAATACAGATTTATGCAAATAAGTGTGCATTCACATTAAATAACTACAAGTACTCTGCTGATTATACACATGGTATGTGTGTGGACTGCATTCTTGTTGGTTTTGCTGGCCATTCTGGGTGCATGCTCATATGTAGAAGTTGAACTAAAGTCTCTCGGACCCCTAAGAAAAACCATAATGGCCATCATGCATTCTGGGTGCATGCTCAGATGTTATCTTGGGTGTAACTCTTTTGTTACTGAATAGGCTTGGTACCATCTGTTTTGAATTTCAATTTAAATAGTGTTTCCATCTAGCTTTCCTGCCATATGGAAGTGTGGTTAAGGGCCACATACCTTTTGGCATCAGTTAGTTATACTTCATTCAACTGCATGATGGTTTTTAAGGGCTTGTATCCGTGACTAAGGGTTGTGATATGTAGAATGCATGCCCATAATATTTCAAGGCTTTCTGGCTAGAGGTTTACACATTCAAGTAGAACTTAAAATTGATTGTGATCGGTCACTATTGGTTGATATACTATTTTGTTGATCCTGTTGATTTTTACATTGTAATACATGGCTTCTTGTTGCTTGGTATTTGATCTTTCAGGGCTCATTTACTAAACCTGGACCATCATTCATTTTGATTTGCCTTGATTTCATGTTTTCAACTCCTATGGACTTATTTACCTGATTAAATTTTCATCCTCGATGTCATTTTAGAGCCTCCATTTCTTGGAATCAACTTGGCGTTGTTCATGCTTGATGGTATTTTAGAGCCTCCATTTCTTGGAATCGTCTCATAACATAAGAATTCTTTACTTTTGGATAGCTTTACATGCTTTACTTGACCTTCAAAGTGGAGAATGGTCAACCACTTTTGGGTTATCTACAACTTGTTCGTCCCATAGTGTTATGGTTATTGTCTCCGAGCGCTTTAAGCCACATTTAGTAGACTTGGATTTTCATTTCATGTGTCTCATGTCTTCCAACTTCCATTGACTCATTTACCTATCAAAGTGACATCCCCATTGACAATCAATTCAATTTTGATCTGCTTATAAGGCATTATTTCCATTCAAATTCTAAGTTGTAAGTTTGTAACCAATCATGATACGTTTGACAACTTTGTCATCAAGTGTGTGCCTCATTTACTGGTATATAGCCACATCTATGCGAACATTTGAAGATCCTCAAGAGATCATTTTTTGCCATTCCATACGATGTCTTCAACTTCCATTGATTTATTCACCTGTGAATATCCATCGAAAGTCACACCCCCCTTGACAATCAATTCAAGTTTGATCTGATTATAAGATATTATATCCCTTCAAATTCTAAGTTGTAACCAGTCATGATACGTTGGAAAACTTTGTCAACAAGTGCATGCCCTCTTTTACTGGTATGTAGCCACACCTATGTGAAAATTCTAAGATGCTTAAGAGATCATTTGTTGTCATTCCATACTAAATGTAGTGTCTTTTGATGTAGGGAATTGGTGGACAATCTAGTTTTGTCATTCCATAATTAACTGAATACTCATGATTCCTATTGTTACTCAAGATAAAAACTCTTTGGAACTTTGGTGAATGAAATGAATTTCTTTGTTCATAGGGACGTTTGTTAAGTAGCAGCCCTGGATCCTAGGAACCTCTAGAAGAATCTGAAATAGTGGAAACAAATGAAATTGCCAGATTTTCTTTATCCTCTTTTTCAACTGAAATCCTTTTCCAATGTTCCTATGGTGGTGCCCTTGCTTTCTACATTAAATGCATCTATACCTTGTTACTTTAGCAACAAAAATTCTAAGTGCAAGTGAATCTCATTTTTGTATCAGATCAGCAAACTTTTTCTTGAACTTTTTGTTCCCACCTACTGAAAGAAAACTTTGTTTTTTTGTTATCAATTTTGAATATTTCTTTCATGTCTTCTCTTGCAGTAGTATGGAGATTATGCAAGGTTAATCTGGGCCCTCTGTCAAGTGAAGTGACCATACTGTCATAATATTAGACTAGTAAAGCAATCAAGGTGATGACTGCATGTACATTGGTGCCTCATTGATCACATCTTATGTTGTCATCTTTATTTGGGAAAATTTCCTCAGATATATCTCAGGATGGCAGTTGGATATTCATAAATGTTAAATATCTTGAATTCCAAGTGATTATTGTGCAATTCATAAAATTTTGTAACCAATCATGATACGTTTGACAAATTTGTCATCAAGTGTGTGCCTCATTTACTGGTATATAGCCACATCTATGCGAACATTTGAAAATCCTCAAGAGATCATTTGTTTCCATTCCATACGATGTCTTCAAATTCCATTGATTTATTCACTTGTGAATATCCATCGAAAGTCACACCCCCCTTGACAATCAATTCAAGTTTGATCTGATTAAAAGATATTATATCCCTTCAAATTCTAAGTTGTAACCAGTCATGATACGTTGGACAACTTTGTCAACAAGTGCATGCCCTCTTTTACTGGTATGTAGCCACACCTGTGTGAACATTCTAAGATGCTTAAGAGATCATTTGTTGTCATTCCATACTAAATGTAGTTTCTTTTGATGTAGGGAATTGGTGGGCAATCTAGTTTTGTCATTCCATACTTAACTGACTACTTATGATTCCTATTGTTAGTCAAGATAAAAACTCTTTGGAACTTTGGTGAATGAAATGAATTGCTTTGTTCACAGGGACATTTGTTAAGTAGCAGCCCTGGAGCCTAAGAACCTCTAGAAGAATCTGAAATAGTGGAAACAAATGAAATTGCCAGATTTTCTTTATCCTCTTTTTCAACTGAAATCCTTTTCCAATGTTCCTATGGTGGTGCCCTTGATTTCTGCATTAAATGCATCTATACCTTGTTATTTTAGCAACAAAAATTCTAATTGCAAGTGAATCTCATTTTTGTATCAGATCAGCAAACTTTTTCTTGAACTTTTTTTTCCTACCTGCTGAAAGAAAACTCTGTTTTTTTGTTATCAATTTTGAATATTTCTTTCATGTCTTCTCTTGCAGTAGTATGGAGATTATGCAAGGTTAATATGGGCCCTCTGTCAAGTGAAGTGACCAGAATGTCATAAGATTAGACTGGTAAAGCAATCAAGGTGATGACTGCATGTACATTGGTGCCTCATTGATCACATCTTATGTTGTCATCTTTATTTGGGAAAATTTCCTCAGATATATCTTAGGATGGCAGCTGGATATTCATAAATGTTAAATATCTTGAATTCCAAGTGATTATTGTGCAATTCATAAAAGTTTGTAACCAATCATGATACGTTTGACAACTTTGTCATCAAGTGTGTGCCTCATTTACTGGTATATAGCCACATCTATGCGAACATTTGAAGATCCTCAAGAGATCATTTGTTTCCATTCCATACGATGTCTTCAACTTCCATTGATTTATTCATGTGTGAATATCCATCGAAAGTCACACCCCACTTGACAATCAATTCAAGTTTGATCTGATTATAAGATATTATATCCCTTCAAATTCTAAGTTGTAACCAGTCATGATACGTTGGACAAATTTGCCATCAAGTGCATGCCCTCTTTTACTGGTATGTAGCCACACCTGTGTGAAAATTCTAAGATGATTAAGAGATCATTTTTTTTCATTCCATACTAAATGTAGTGTCTTTTGATGTAGGGAATTGGTGGGCAATCTAGTTTTGTCATTCCATACTTAACTGACTACTTATGATTCCTATTGTTACTCAAGATAAAAAATCTTTGGAAATTTGGTGAATGAAATGAATTTCTTTGTTCACAGGGATGTTTGTTAAGTAGCAGCCTTGGAGCCTAGGAACCTCTAGAAGAATCTGAAATAGTGGAAACAAATGAAATTGCCAGATTTTCTTTCTCCTCTTTTTCAACTGAAATCCTTTTCCAATGTTCCTGTGGTGGTGCCCTTGCTTTCTGCATTAAATGCATCTATACCTTGTTATTTTAGAAGCAAAAAGTCTAATTGCAAGTGAATCTCATTTTTGTATCAGATCAGCAAACTTTTTCTTGAACTTTTTGTTCCCACTTGCTGAAAGAAAACTATGTTCTTTTGTTATCAACTTTGAATATTTCTTTCATGTCTTCTCTTGCAGTAGTATGGAGATTATGCAATGTTAATCTGGGCTCTTTGTCAAGTGAAGTGACCAGACTGTCATAAGATTAGACTAGTAAAGCAATCAAGGTGATGATTGCATGTACATTGGTGCCTCAACTGGTGCCTGCCTCATTGATCACATCTTATGTTGTCATCTTTATTTGGGAAAATTTCCTCAGATATATCTTAGGATGGCAGCTGGATATTCATAAATGTTAAATATCTTGAATTCCAAGTGATTATTGTGCTTGTTACATATTAGGAACCTCCTCTTTATTTGGTGAAATTCCCTCAGAAAAATCTCATAGTTACAGCTTTATTTTCACACACATGTGCCCCATTCTTATGTTGGTGTTTTGGCATTGCTGGTGTGAGTCATTTGATCATTAATGCTCAAAATTCTACAAGTAAGATCCCTGTGATTATTAGTTTCCCATTTGTTGATTCTTGCAGTTCCTATGGTATGTTTGACTTCATCTTCTTCCAGAATGTTAAATGATCTTGTTTAATAACGGAATTCCCATTTGCAGCTTCCAGATGAAAACCCATGCTATGAAAATTTTCAACCAGATCCATTTTAGACAAAGAAGAAAGTCACACTAGCTACAGCCATGGCTCTAGTGTACTTGGAGCCTTCTAATTTGCATGGGTGTTTGTTGTGTATTCCTTTGTCTTTTCCAATTAGGTAACCAACCTGCAAATTAAAATAATATTGGAAAAAATTTCAGTGCTCTAAGAGAGATATTGAGCTTGTGTTTGCAACACTAGAGTGCTCAACAATTAGAATCAGATTTATAGATTAAGGCATGAATGTACCGCAAATAAAAGACATACCATCCACTGAAATATTTTAATTTTAGCAGAAAGAATGATGTATTCACAGCAGGAAAATATTGGCGAGTAAAATATATGATAGAGAATTGCAGTACTTTGGAAATAAAATGCACGAGTCAACCTTACATAATCTGGAATTACCCAACACTTCCGGACTGTGACTACAATTTACCTATGCAAGTTTCCTGATTATCATGTTGTCTTCTCTATTGCATTTTACTCTGTCTGTCTTTTTGTGACAATTTTTGTTGTCTCATTATATATTTTTTTATTATTCAATAAAATGTATTAAATACTTCTCTATAGATAAAGGCTAAAGGGCTATTCATAAAGAAAAGGTCAGTTAACCTTCCTAAAGTAATAGTACATAGACAGTAAGCTCTCATTAGCATATGCAAGCTCCTTAAGGACTTGTTCCAGCTTATCAATTTAGATTCCAAAGTGTAAGAGAGAGTGCATATGTGCCTGATAAGCCAAATGTGTGCTTCCTTGAGCATCAAAAACAAAGGATTAAGAAAAATATCAAAATGAAGAAAGAAGTTGGCAAATATCTATCATTAGCAAGTGCGGGATGGATAATTTAAATGGTTTCATAGTTTTTTAAGCCTTAATTGAAAGGGATTCTGGCTATCATCAAAAATCACAGAAAGCTTGCAACCCTTACACAAAATTTACAAAGCATGATAAGACAATATATATCTAGCGTGATAAGGTTTATATATCCAGCTTACAAACAATAACCAAACAGTAGCAAGAACATTGCAGTACATTTGATGTAAAAAAAATATAGCTTAGAGAAGTATAATAGTAATCATGTATCCAACATCTTAACCATGATATTAATCACAAGTAAGCTATCACAATCTGCGTCCAGAATCCTCAAATGTTTGGGATAGTAATTTACCAATTCATTGTTCTCTCTCAATCATTGATCAATTCAATGTCACTACTCTTCCAACATATAAAAGTGTTAAGTGCATCTGCTAAATACTTGCATTGACTACTTCTACGTTTAAGCTTAATTTCACAATCCAAATCAACCAAGATTGATTGTGGGCACACAAAATAATATCCTTCTCCTAATACTTCTCCATTGGGCATGAAAAAATTTGGTTCAGTGTTTTTTATGTAACCCTTTGCAACCTTCACTTGACCATTAAAATATGTAAGTGAACATTTTTTCCCCTTCAATCTTGTATTTGAAGGTAGTAATTGCGGTTGACCCTGCAAATAAACAAATTCTTGTAAGATTCCATAGAATAAAAAGATAATATTAAAAAATAAAATAAACAAGTATAAAACTTACCCGTGTTATTAAGTCACCAATTGGGTCATGAACAGGTTGTCCTGAAGTCAATGGAGTTTGTTCTAGTGAAGCCTGACTAAGACTTAAGGAACTCTGCTAAAAAATAAATAGTTTGAATGTGATACCATGAAATCAGAAGATGAACGGTTAAGCTACAGAAATAATATTTAATTGAATACATATCTACAACAATACAATCATGTTCATATTGGCATGTGCTTTTAAAATTTCAATCTTCAAGGATGGCATACTAAATATCCTACACGTAATTCTTACATTGTTGGTTGGTTCTGGATTAACTCGACCATTTTCTTTTCCCGCCTCCGTGGCAGCTTTCCATTGCATTAATTCTTCAACAGCTACCTTCAATATTCCAAGTTCCTTGTCTTTTTCTTTCAATTTTTCTTCTGTATTATGTAATTGTCTCTTGTAAGCACGATCTTTTCCAAACAAATCAGTTGGAGTGACTCCATAGCCAACCCCACGTACATGACCCCTCCTCTCAGGCCCCAAAACTATTGCAATGGTATCTTCCTTTGTTGCATATGCAGGAGACACTGAATCATTTTGTATCAATTCAATTTGTTTCTAACAAAGACAACATTTCAATAAATACATGTAAGAAACATAATTAATATTTAAAAAAGAAAAAAATTAAATAGATACAAAAATAGTTGGGGAACTTACTATTCTCTCTGCACTAAATGATGACATTGGAGTGCCATCCTTCTTTGTATGACATTTCATCCACACATCAGCCCTAGTTACAGGCGCATCATTTTGATTGCAAGTTTGATTCTAGTCACAAAAATTACAATGGTGTAGATAAGTATATTTGCAATTGGTGATTGTGAAAAAAAAATAAATTTGATTACAACTTACAAGGTCATGTTCAACTCTAAAGTAACCTCTACGGCCAGAAGTGTGGGTCTCTGGTTCTAATGTCCTATTTTCCTGATTGACTTTTGCTTTCTCCTGCAACTGAATAAAAAATCGATGCTTAGATTGAAATTGATTATATGCAAAGATTCAAATTAAAATCTCATTTAACGATAACAAGTAGATTTGTCATTCATTTTTACCTTGAATTTAGGGTCCAATCGTATTCTAACAAATTCAATCCAATCAGTTTCATTTACTCCAATAGGAACATTTGTCATCCTCTCCTCATCTGTGTTGTATTTCAAATAATACCTTTTATACAAATTATATATGTAAGTTCTCAAGCACTGAGATATTTCTTTATAACACCATTGCTCCGCTGACAAGTCTATTTGGTAGGTACGCTACAATAGATAAACAACGAATTATTAGATACAAATACTTATTTGAAATTAAACTTATCATGCACACATTCACATACACCAATGAAATTTAGAAAAAAATCCAATAATAATTTGGTTGATACTCACATTGATTGCACTCCATATGTCTTTTTTAAGTGCTTCAGGCACTTGTTTCCATTCCATATGTTTGATGCCTACAATCTCTCTTGCAAGGACACCTAAAAAAGAGGATAATTTCTCTAATTGTGGACCAACAGGTTGTCCCCTCTCATTAAATTTAATTTCAGGCAATGCAGAGGCCTCTGTAGTGTTTCCAAAGAGGCATTTTGTTGGTCCCCTACCCTTCCTTTTCACATTTGTTGTACTATGAGCTTCAATACTTGGATCTTCTCCTTCTAAGCCATGCTCTTGCTGTGGTTGTTCTTGCTCCATATCATGATCTAGTTGTGATGGTTCTTGCTCCAAACCATAAAGTTGTTGTGATGGTACATGCTGAGAATTTTCTGGAAAACAAATCACACCTTTTGAGACAATAACAATATGAATCTCTTAACATAAAATCTTGAAGTATTTATACAAGAAATATAAAGTTGAAAAATGATCATACCTTCCAATGGTTCATCCACATTTTTCTCAAGAATATGTGCATTAGAATTGGTGTTGACACTAAAGCAACTAGATTCATGTTGTAATGGGGAAACAGATCCTGGTGCTCTATTTTGTGGATGTTTTTTGATGATGCCACATCGAATGTTGTCATTTTTTTTGGTAATGTGGCTTGACTTTGTGGTTTTACTCACTGTTAAAAGTGATCTCTTGCGATGTCTTTCATTCCTATTGGATACCTACACATATAGATTGCGACACTTAATAAAAGTTAGTAAAATATCACTTAAAGTATAAAAGAAAACACAATAATTGTTAAAAAATCATTGACATCCAAAACAAAAAATAATTTCTTACCTTGGTATGGATATCCGCGGATAGACTGCATAACAAAAAAAACATTTTTATTAGCAAATCCTTGTCATTTCATAAGAGTTCAATTCAGATCATAA
Source organism: Pinus albicaulis (assembly GCA_034641835.2). NCBI lineage: Eukaryota > Viridiplantae > Streptophyta > Pinopsida > Pinales > Pinaceae > Pinus > Pinus albicaulis. The sequence goes on along the minus strand of CM076575.1, from coordinate 545,052,566 downwards.
GAGTTCAATTTCATTTTTGTTCTTAAAGAGAAGGATGAGTTGTAAAATTTTATAGTGTAAAGCCATAATGACATTACCATTTCCAGGGAAGAAATTGCAGGGTGGTGTGAATGGGTTCACATATAACAATAATTGAGGAGTTATTTTGCCTAAAGATAAACAATAAACTATTTCCGCGTAAACAACTAGGCTAAAAAAAGTTAAAAACAATTTCTATGTGAACAACTAGGCTGAAAGAACCATTACAAAAGTCCAATATAAAAAAAGAAAGAGAGAAAAGCATCTAACAGTAATCATGTTGAGTGAAACACTTGAACGATATATTGTAGCAATGGATGCCATGTGCATGTCAATAAAACTCTCAAATCCATTGCGGTTATCATTCTATGGACTCCAAAAAAGGCAACTAAACAATAAAGGCTCATACTTTTCAGGAATAAAACCCATTTTCTCTGGAATCTGTCTATATTCATCTTCATGTGACTACCTTTTAGGCTTCTACATAAAAATTTTAGCATACATTATTGTCAAGAGACCTGTTGTGTCATCGAGCATTATTAAATAAGGATTACAATTTTAATTCTAAGTGAAATAGTTTAGGAAAGAGGGCTAGACACGGATAAAACAAGATGGAATTGGTAAGTTGAACAACAGTAGAAGAGAAAATTGCATGGGTAGTTGAACAGCAGTAGAAGAGACAACTGCACGCTAACATACTGGGCTTCTAGTTGAAAAAGGCAAAGGAAAATTCTGCCATATACAAAATTATGAAATTCAATGGGTTATCGTAAGCAGTCCAATTATAAAAGAGATTCAAAGCAGTCTAGATTCTTGATGTTGTTGTGCCTTTGTTTATAATTTTGGTACTTGGAGAACTATATAAATTAACGCGGGTCCATCAGTTGACAATAATCTATAGCGATTAAAACAAATCCCATTTAAATGCAAGGTATGTCACGAGTACGGTCATTTTGCCAATCGATGTTCTAAAATTGTTAATGATGAAAATGTTCAGCCTGAGAAACAATGGGAAACTGTCAAGAGGAAAAAGACTACTACTACCCAACTAGCTGAAGCTCCTCCCAAATTTTCTCCCTTCAAACCTAATCCTTCCTCCTCGTCGACTCCTCCGCCCTCCCCTCCCAAGAAATCTTTAGAGTCTTCTAATCCCTTCTCCTCCATTTCCATTGATGATGACCCCCCATCACTCTACCTCCATCTCAGGATGGCACTCATGTTCCCACTTCCCCTGCAAACCCTTCTCCTTCATTCTCCCATGACCCTCCTTCATCAAGATCAACCAGAAGCTCTACTAAAGAACATGGGGCCAATCTGGACACTCACAGGAAACAAGGACCAGGCAGGAGATCGACCAAACAACACAGATAAGGACCATGCAGGAGATGGGCACTCAAAGCCCTATAGAAAATTACATTTTGGGGCAAAACAGTAAGGAAGGCGCATACAAAGATCAGGGAGGGCGAGCAACTCTCCATACCCCTCTCACCCAATGATGAAAGTCCTATCCTGGAATAGCAGGGGATTAAGGCACCCCTCTAAAATCACAGCTCTGAATGATTTGATAACTCAGGAAAAACCAAGAATATTACTGTTACAAGAAACAAAGCAAGGATACCAAGAAATGAGAGGGATTATTGATCGCCTCAAGCAATATGATGGAAGCATCTGTGAATCTAGGGGAGCTTCAGGGGGAATCGCCACCCTTTGGAACCACACTGCCTGGAAGCACCAAACTGATACAATCAACCAATTCTGGATTAAAGTTACTCTAGAGGGCTGCGGATCAGATCACCACAGCTACTAAACCTGGTCTTTGGTGGCAAGATAATATGGAGACTCATCAATGGAGAATCTGCTTGGTGTAAGAATGTGCTGGAAACCAAATATTTAAATTCTCCGAGGCAGCTTCTATTAGACCACGATATTCCTCTCAGAGCCTGCACCAAAATCTGGGGGTTGTGTAAAAAAGCAATTCCCATCCTTGCTTCTAACATTTCTAAGGTCCCCAAGGGAGGCAACAACACTAGAATAGGGGCTGATAAAAAATGGGCCAGCTACCTATCAGCAGTAAGCTTGGAACCCATCAGATCCTCACCTTCCTTGACAACAAGGGGATTCACAGCTTGAGCCAGATATCCAAATGGGATATTCACACTCATCTCTGGACAGGTTGGCATTTCCTTGTTATACCTAACGAGCTATGTTCAAGCCTGGATAATCTGCAGACTCAACTCCATGGTATCACCCCCACCAAACAAAACGAAGATGCTTGCTTCTATTGGGACCCTTCAGGCACCAACTATACTGTCAAAACCGCCTAC